>CM069135.1:125086955-125247450 GCA_035221665.1 Okamejei kenojei | reverse complement strand
AGGGGGAATGGGGGGGTCTATGGGTAGTGGGGGAATAGGTAGGGTAGGGGGGGGGGGGGGGAGATGGGGAGGGGGTGAAGAGAGTGGGAGAGAGAGGGGGAGAGGGGAGAATAGATCAGGTAATCGCATGGTCTGTTGCCCAGGTTTGGCATTCAAGAACCAGAGGACTGTTTTAAACGTACGGGGGAAAGATTTAATCGAGCCTGAGCGATAATTTTACTTTCACAAAGGGTGTGGTGGGAGTATGACGAGCTGCTGGAAGGAGGTTTAGTTGAGGCTGGGACTATCAAAAGGTTTATGAAAAACAGGTGCGTGGATATGATTGGTGGCGAGGGATTATGGGCCAATTGCAGACGGTGGGGACTAGTGTAGCTGGAAATGTTGGTCAGTGTGGGCAAGTTGGATTGAAGGACCTGTTCCACACTGTAACACTCTGTGGACATAACATAGACTTGATGGGCAAGCCTAGCTGAGAATTCATTCACTTAACGAAGCACAGAATTGTTCATAATAAAACTACTGCACAAAATTGGGAGTTGGGGAGAGGCCATTTGTCCCCTTCACATTGCTCTAATCTGCGCTAGTGGCTAAAGGGTTCAGGGGTCGGGAGAGAAGGCAGGTTACAGGGACCCCACTATTTACATATACATACCCAATTTTTATTTTTAAGCCAATTAAATTACTGAGTTGGATTGTTCAGCCATGATAATATTGAATGGCGGTGCAGGCTCGAAATGTGCAGGGCTCCTGCTCTTATTTCTATGTTCTATGTTTTATGTTTCTATGTTCAATGTTTACATGGATGGCCACCCTGGAATATCAGTTCAATGTTATGGTCTTTGATCAAGAAGTTTGATGAAGGGTTCCACCCTTGAAACGTAATTTTGGCCCCGGGGTCCGAGCTAAAGTGATCTCTGAATATTAACACTACTCCACACACACTAGGGACAATTTTTATATTAACTAGGCCAATTAAACTACAAACCTGCATGTCTTTGGAGTGTGGGAGGAAAAATGAAGATCTCGGAGAGAAATCCCACGCAGGACACGGGGAGAACGTACAAAATTCCATACGGGACAGCCCCTGTTAGTCAGGTTCAAACCCCGGTGTCTCCGGACGCTGTAAGGCAGCAACTTACCGCCTGCGTCCCCGTGCCGCCAAGGTGTATTGAACGAGCTACAAGAGGACGGTAGTTGCGACAATAGTTTAGTGTCACGTGTAGCTGTGGTAAGTAAAAAGCTTTTTTGTTGCGTGCTATCCAGTCGAGAAAGAATATACATGATTTACAATCAACCGTCGCCAGTGCTACTTGATATAGGATAAAAGGGACAAACATTTAGTTGCAGATAAAGGCTAGAAAGTCCGATGAAAGATAGTCCAGGTGCGTGGATATGATAGGTGTCGAGGGATATGGGCCAAATGCAGACAGGTGGGACTAGTGTCGCTGGGACATGTTGGTCAGTGTGAGGGGCAAGTTGGATGTTTGTAGGACCTGTTTCCACACTGTAACATTCCGTGACATAACATACACTTGATGGCAAGCCTAGCTTAGTCCAATGAGATAGACAGGAGGTCTGGACTGCGACTCCAGTTGGTGAGAGGATGCACAAATGTCAAATACATTTGGGGACAGGGACATGGATAGAAAGGTTTAGAGTATATGGCCAATGACTGCCAGGTGGGTCTAGTGTGTCATGCAGGGATGGGGCATGGTGGGCGGTGTGGGCAAGTTGGGAGGAAGGGCCCTTTTACACGCGGATGTCCTATCATATTGGATATTGAAGTTTTACTGCACCTTGATCCCAAAAGGGCCTTACTGCTTTTAACTGGGCATTGTGGCATGCATCCATTATATGATGTTTTATTGTAATTCCAATTACAATGCTGATGCAACACATTTGGTGGCCTCGGACTATCTTGTGATCGCTTTGGGCTTTACTCCTTGCAACTAAATGTTAATTCCCTTATCATGTATCTTGTACACTTGTGGAGGCTGATTGTAATCATGTTTCGTCTTTCTGCTGATGTGTTAGCACGCAACAAAAGCCTTTCAATATACCTCAGTACCGTTCTTGGACAATAACTAACTGTAATAATCTATAATTGCATGTCAATAGAGACACTTTTCATTGGAAAACGGAACAATCAGTTTTTAAATCAAAGTGACTAAAAAGATATCATTGACTTTCACCCACTTCAAGCTCATAAGAAAATACATAGAGTTACATAGAAATAGGTGCAGGAGGGGCATTGGCCCGTCGAGCCGCACCGCCATCATTTTGATCATGGCCTGAATCGTCCCCAATTAATAACCCGTGCCTGCCTTTCTCCCCATATACCTTGACTCCAATTGCCCCTAGAGCTATATTTAATTCTCTCTTAAATCCATCCAATGGATCTTGGCCTACACTGCCCTCTGTGGCAAGGGAATTCCTTAAATTCACAACTCTCTGGGTGAAAAATGTTTGTTCTCACCTCATCTTAAATGACCTCCCTTTATCTAAGACTGTGGCCCTGGTTCTGGACTCGCCCCACATTGGGAAATTTTTCCTGGATCTGCCTGTCAGTCCTTTTATATTTATAGGTTTCGTAAGATCCCTCTCCACCCTTCTAATACTCCAGGAATACAAGCCTAGCCTTTTCATCTGTCCTCATTTGACCAGCCCTGCCATCCCAGGGATCAATCTGTGAACCTTCGCTGCCTGCCTTCAACACAAGGATGTCTACCTCTGATTAGAGACCAAAAAACTGTACACAATACTCCAGATGTGGTCTTACCAGAGCACTTACATCTGCAGAGAAACTTCTTATACTCCTATACTGTAATCTTTCTTGTTATGAAGGCCAACATTCTATTAGCTTTCTTCACTGTCCTGCTGTACCTGTAGCCAACTTTCAGTGTGCCGGTGTACAAGGGATGCCCAGGTCTCTCTGTACCTCCCCTTTACCTAAAACTAACCCTTTGAGATAATTAATCTGCCCTCCTTGTTTTTTGCTGCATAATTGGATAATCTCACATTTACCTATATTATTTGCTTCTGCCACGGATCTGCCCACTCACATCAACCTGCAACCTCTTAAACAGCCGCGCTTCACAGTCACACGGCCACCCAGCTTTGTGTTATACGCAAACTTGCTAGTGTTGTTCCTTAATTCCCTCTTCCAAATCGTTAATATATATGGTATACAGTTTGCGGCCCCAAAACGAGCCTTGGGCGCAATCCAAGCCAATGCCTGCCATTCTGGTAAAATGGACCCGTTCACGCCTACTCTTTGCTTCCGGTCTGCCACCAATTTTCTATCCATGTCAATGCCCTACCCCCAATACCACTGCGCTCTAATTTAATCACCAGTCTGGGACCTTATCAAAGTTTACTGAAAGTCTAGTATACACTAACATTCCACTGGCACCCCTTCATCCTTTTACTTGTACATCCTCAAAAAAAATTCCAGAGATTGTCAAGCTTGGATTTCTATTTCATAAATCCATGTTTTGACTTTGACTAATCATTTTACTGCTATCAAATGCCCCATTATTACCTCTTTATAATTGACTCAGCATCTTTCCCACCTCCGAAGTAAGGCCTTAACTCGGTTTGTAACTCCCCGTTTTCACTCTCGCTCCCTTTCTTGAAATGTGGGATTCTATTAACTATCCTCCATTCACAGGAAATCTGATCCTGAATCTATTGAAAATTGGAAAATGTCATCAATGCATCCACTATTTCTAGAGCCACCTCCCTGAGGTCCTGGATGCAGTCCATCAGTGCCCAGGGATTTATATCCTTCAGTCCCAATTAGCCTACCCCCTATTTCTCGCTAATACTATTTCTCGCCTAATGAAAATTTATTTTAGTTCCTCTACCCCTTAGATCTATGTCCTCCAGTACATCTGGGAGATTGTTTGTGTCCTCTTAGTGAATACAGATCCCAAGTACCTATTCAAACTCTTCTGCCATTTCCTTGTTGCCCATAATAATTTCACCCATGTCTGCCTTCAAGGGACCATATTTGACTTTGCTACTCTTTTTGTCTTAACATATCTAAATAAGCTTTTACTGTCGTTTCTTTATATTCCTGGCCAGCTTCCCTCGTACTTCATCTTTTCAGCCCGTATTGCCCGTTTTGTTTTCCTTCTGTTTTCCTATGGAAGTTTTCCAATCCTCTGTCTTCCGGATACTCTTTGCTGTGTTATACATCTTTTCTTTTAGTTTTATTCTATCCCTAACTCTCTTGTCAGCCATGGTTGCCTCCTGCTCCCTTAGAATCTTTCTTCCTTTTTGGAATGAAATGATCACGCGTCTTTCCGGATTATGCCAGAAATTCCTGACATTGCTGTTCCACCGTTATTCCTGTTAGGATCCCTTTCCAGTCTACCTTGGCCAGCTCCCCTCTCATGCCTTCATAGTCCCCTTTGTTCAACTGCATCACTGACACTTCCGATTTAGCCTTCTGTCCTTCTTTATATTCTATTAGTAAGATGTTCACAAAGCCTTTCTCTCTCTGTACAGAACTTGTTGTACTGCCAATGTTGTTATTTGACAAGCTTTAAGATGAAGGCACTGGTCACGCAGCAGTGCAAGAACAGCATTAGTGGATGCATCAGCACGACTGCCCGACATGTCATGTCAGTGCAGTCTTCAACTCTGAAGCTGGCGAATCGCTATGTTTCTGGCAAAGGTCAGATGTCAACAGTGCAAGGTGCCTGGATGCTGCATGTGGCCATAGGGGAGAAATCAACGTTTTCATATGCGTTTCTGTGCATGCAAGCATGTACTTCTGTGCATGCGTGTGTCTCGGTGTGTGTGTGTGTGTGTGTGTGTGTGTGTGTGTGTGTGTGCGTGTGTGATTGCTTCAATGTGTGTGTGTGTGTGTGTGTGTGTGTGCGTGTGTGATTGCTTCAATGTGTGTGTGTGTGTGTGTGTGTGTGTGTGTGTGTGTGTGTGTGTGCGTGTGTGATTGCTTCAATGTTGTGTGTGTGTGTGTGTGTGGGCGCGCCGTGAGTGTGTGCGTATGTGTGTGTGTGTGTTTGTGTGTGTGTGTGGTGTGTGTGTGTGTGTAGTGTGTGCGTGTGTGTGTGTGTGCGTGTGAGTGTGTGTGTGTGTGTGTGTGTGCGTGTGTGTGTGTGCTTCAATGTGTGTGTGCATGTAGTGTGCGTGTATGTGTCCCAGTGTGTGCGTGTGTGCTTCTGTGTATATCCCAGTGTAAGTGTGTGTGTGTCTGTGTGTGTGCTTCAGGGTGCTACATGTGTGTGTGCTTCAGTGCGGGAGTCCCAGTGTGCTACATGCGTGTGCGTGTGCGCACGTTTGCTGGCTTGGTTTCATAGCTCACCTTCTCCCAGAACCTTGCCCAGAGCCAGCAGAGTCCTGTCAGTCATCACGTCCTGCAGCTTCTCTTTCAGCTCTTCCTGGATTCCCAGGTGATCCACTGTGGGAACAAGTGTTGATGTTGGAACTCATGTCATTGGATCGTATCAGGCCGCCATCAACTGCCGGCTCTCTGGAGATGGTCTCCATGATCTATAAGCTCCAAATCTATCTGCTCCCTTCATTAGCCCACCAGGAGAGTCCCGGCAAACACGGCACGCCCACCGCGGACCAGGAACCCATCACCGCACACCAGGAACTCCATCTCCATGCACCGGGAACTCCAATCCCATGGGCTGGGGACTCCATCCCCACGGACTGGGAATGTAGGTTAATTGCCTTGGTAAAATGGTAAATTATCCGTGGTGTGTAGGATAGCGTTTAGTGTGCGGGGATCGCTGGTCGGTGCGGACCCGGTGGGCCGAAGGGCCTGTTTTCCGCGCTGTATCTCTAAACTAAACTAAACTAGACCTGTCCAATGTCCTTTCAACATGCCTTTCTTGAAGTTACTGCTTGGCTTTCAGCTGAGCAAGGGGGGCTTGCTACGTGTGTACAGAGCTTTGTGGAGACCACTTCTGGAACCTTTAGTGAAGGGTTTAGATAGTTTAGTTTTAGAGTCTGCGCCCACCAGCGATCACCCACTATATTAGTTCTACGCTACAAACACAGGGGCAATTTTACAGAGGCCAACAAACCTACAAACCTGTACAACTTTGGGATGTGGGAGGAAACCGGAGCTCCCAGGGGAAGCCCACCGGTCACGGGGAGAAGATGCAAACTCCACGCAGAGTGCACACAAGGTGAGGATGGAAGCCGGGTCTCTGGCTGTGTGGGGCAGCAACTCTACCGCTGCGTTGCCGTGCCGCGCTTCATTCGTGATGCTGCTTTACAGCCACATAACTCTGCTCAAGATGGGATATATCGATCTTACGTGTTAGGTCAAACGTGCGCCGTAGATAGGTTTTCTTCACGGTGTAGTGAACAGTCGGCTCTGTGTCATCTCCATCGCTGAATACATTCCTGAATGAGCAACAAGACACAAGTTGTGAAATAAAAAATAACACTATCAAACGCATAGTGTTACATCGTGTGTGGACGTGGCGCGGACGGGCGACGAGCTGAAGCAAAGAAAGTCGGGCACCAAGTTGAAAGCGGCCGAAGGTGCGCATCGCTCGGGACAGCCCCGCTCTCCCACGGCCACCCTCCGCGGGCTGTGGGTCGGGTGGAGCGGAGGTTTGGGGCAATGTTCATGCCTTCACAGTGATGTGATGGACGCGGGGGTCTGGACCAATCGCTGACAAGTCCCGCCCCCCGGCAACGTCAAGTCCGTTATTGGACTTTTCTGTTGAGTGGCAGTCGGTCCTTTGGCTTGTAGGCGACGCCGCCTTTCGGGTAGGTGGCGTTTCGACAGAGCGGCCATTCGGTAAGTTTGCTTTTAGGCGACGCAGCTTTTTGGTTCGTTGGCTTTTAGGCATCCCGCCCTTCCGGTTAGTTTGCATTTAGGCGTCCCATCCTTTCGGTTTGTTGGTGTTTCGTCTTCGGACTCTTTCGGTTCATTGGCTTCGACTTCTTTGCTTCACCTTCTGGTCCGTCTGCGCCACGTCCAGGTACCATGTTACATGGTTAATGCAACCAAAACGCTACTGATAATATTTTACGGAAAGTGCAAAACCTAAACTCTTTTTGAATCAAACTGAAGCATCCTATCACCAACTGGCGAGCGGTCCTGACCTCCCATCTACCTCATTGGAGACCCTCGGATTACGGTTAATCGGACTTCACTGGCCTTTACCTTGCACTAAACATTACACCCTTCATCATGTATCAGTGCACTGTGGAGGGCTCGATTGTAATCGTGTATTGTCTCTCTGCTGACTGGACAGCACGCACCAAAAGCTTTTCACTGTGCCCGGTACACGGGACAATAAACTAAACTGAATTAGGCTCGGTGTGCTTGGCGTTTGGATTTACGGTCGTACGCGAGAGTATCCGTAAGTCAGGCGTTCGTAACCCTGGACAACTTGTACCTGTCAGCAGCTTTATGTGGAGAATCTGTCCTCTGTTAAATCAATATTCTGTCATCAAAACACCCAGAAACAAACAGTTGAATTGCAGCCCAGTGGCATGAATATTGATTTCTCTAACTTCGAGTAACTCCAGCATTCCCTCTCTCTCCATCCCTCCCCCACTCAAGTTGCACCAGCTTCTCGTTCCCGCAAACAGCTAACAATGGCCTGTTTCCTTTATCATCGTTACTTTTTTGCATCTTTCATTCATTTTGTTCTATATCTCTCTACATCACCCTCCATATCTCTCATTTCCCTTTCCCCTCAACTCTGTCTGATGAAGCGTCTCGACCCGAAACATCACCCATTCCTTCTCTCCAGAGATGCTTCCTGTCCCGCTGAGTTACTCCTGCATTTTATGTCTATCTTCAAGATAACCTTTTCTTTTTTGAGAAATAAAAGGCTTTTAGTCACAAACTAAACATATCCCATTAAAATGAAAACAATGTCAGCTGTAGTGGACAGTTTAGTTGTACTGGATGGGAAATTTATGAGTTAAATTAAATATTAATTAAATATTCATGGTATATTCTGAAAATATACAATCAAACAATATTAGATATGGAATTTTACAGGCCATTTTTACAGGACCATTTGTTCAGAGCTACCGAGTGCTTTCCTCTCCTTCGCAATCTTGTTTGAGATTGTGAACTTAATGCTATGACAGACACGATGGCGCAGCGGTAGAGTTGCTGCCTCACAGCGCCAGAGACCCGGGTCAATCCTGACTACGGGTGCTGTCTGTACAGAGTTTTGTATGTTCTCCCTGTGACTGCGTGGGTTTTCTCCGGGTGCTCCGGTTTCCTCCCGCATTCCAAAAACATGCAGGTTTGTAGGTAATTGGTTTCTGTAAAGATTATCCCTAGGGTGTAGGATAGTGCTAGTGTATGGGGCGATCGCTGGTCGGCGTGGACCAGGTGGGCCGAATGGGCCTGTTTCCAGGCTGTGTCTCCAATCAGGGTTCGATCCTGACTGTACATTCTCCCCGTGGCCCTCACTACACTAAAGTGGACCCTCACTTGTTTTAGACAGATTCTTTGTCAAAACCCTTGGCCCAGGTCAAAGCAGCAGCGCACGACCTGAATCAGTGCCATCGCAAGCTCTTCCTAACGTTATCATTGGAACAAACGTGTGACAAAGCAAAAAAAAACACACAAAGTGCTGGAGTACTTCCCCAGATACTCAGATTTCATCCCACACTCCAAAGACGTACAGGTTTGTAGGTTAATTGGCTTTGGTAAAATTGTTCCTAGTGTGTAAGATAGTGCCAGCATATTGGGTGATCGCTAGTCAGTGCGGGCACTGTGGGCCGAAGGGCCTGTTTCCGCACTGTATCTCCCAAACTCTAAAGTAAAGATTTTAGTTTTTTGTTTTTAATTTTAAAAATACAATGTATAAACAGACCCTTCGGCCCACCGAGCCTGTGCCGACAACTATTTCCTGGACGGTAGTTCAATCCTACACACCAATTAACACCAATCTATCCTAAACACCAATCTAATTCACAGAAGCCAGTTAGCCCGCAAACCTGCACGTCTTTGGAGTGTGGGAGGAAACCAGAGCACCCGGAGATAACCCACGCAGGTCACGGGGGAGAACGTACAAACTCCGAACAGACAGCACCCGTAGTCAGGATCAGATCTGGGAATCTGACACTTGAAGGCAGCAACCCCTCCACTGCGCCACCATGGTAAAGTCTAAAGACTTATTAAAAAAAAATTGTTCAGCCAGTCAACATTGGTGGTTTGAAGTTTAAACATGTGGCCAACTTGAACCTTTCAAACGTGCTTTAAGTTGCAGAAGGGGTGGGGAGGGACAAGAGGGAGCTTCTATAATTGAGCACAGACAGAAGGCACCAAGGTAACAATGACCTTATAAACTAGCTGCTGGAGAAGAATTAGTTTGTACCATTCCAAATTTAACTAGGGGTGTGAGAAAGTGGAGATGGAGTGGTTTAACCAGAAAATGATTAGCGCACGGTGGCGCAGCGGTAGAGTTGCTGTCTTATAGCGTAAAAGACCCGGGTTCCACCCTGGCTACGGGTACTGTCTGTACGGAGTTTGCACGTTTTCCCTGTGACTGCGTGGGTTTTCTCCGGGTGTTCCGGTTTCCTCCCACACCCCAAAGACGTCCAGGTTTGTAGGTTAATTGGCTTTGGTAAAATTGTTAAATTGTCTCCAGCGTATAAGATGATGCTGGCGTACGGGTGTTGGCTGGTTGGTGCGGACCCAGTGGGCCGAAGGGCCTGTTTCCACACTGTATCTCTAACATCTAAAGTCAGTATCAAGTCCCAAGGGTAGTAACATTCCGATCGGGAAGCTGGGGATGGTGCCTCAAGCTGGCACTGGGAATTGTCAGAATGACTCACTGTGCTCTATCCTTCTGTGAGCTAACAAGGTGCTGGTGAATAAATCTCAATCGGTTGCTTCTGGTGTGTTTAATAATTAGGCTGCTGAGATGCAGGGGTCCCACTGGCCAGCCTCAGAACAAAAGGACCTACCTTTAGATGGGAGATGAGGAGGAATTTCTTTAGCCAGAAGGTGGTGAATCTGTGGTATTCATTGCCACGGACGGCTGTGGAGGCCAAATCAGTGGATATTTTTACAGCGGCGACAGACAGATTCTTGATTAGTGCGGGTGTCCAAAGGATATGGGGAGAAGGCGGGAGAATGGGGATGAGAGGGAGAGATAGATGAGCCATTTATTGAATGGCGGAGTAGACTTGATGGGCCGAATGGCCTGATTCTGGTCCTATGACTGATGAGGCGTGAGCTATTCCGTTATCTAATTTGTTCCTTACAATCACCAGCCAAATAGTTCTAGCAAGAGTTCTAGTTACTGCATGTCCCGCCGTGGGATGGATGACTACACGCACACAGGTGGCAGCTCATGGGTTAACCTGATATTGCAGCGGAAAAAAAAGTTGGATTTGCTGCTGCAGTTCAACTCAAAGTAGGAATTCCTAAAGCACTTTGGGCAGGGATAGAGTCAGAAGGCGTAACCGGATATCAAACTGGAAGGAAATCCTGATCAGGCTATCCTGCTGAAAGCCCCTGTCGCCAGCATGAGATAACCAAGCACATATTGGAGGTGGAAGGCCTTTGTTGTCATCTCTTTAGTTTTGTTTCATTTAGTCTAGACACAGCGTGGAAACAGGCCCTTCAGCCCACCCAGTCCACACTGCTCAGCAATAACCGAAGATCTCCAAGAAAACCCACGCAGGCCACGGGGAGAACGTACAATGATGGAACCCGGGTCTCCGGCGCTGTAAGGCAGCGGCCAAGCTGAAAGGTGATGTGTGGGGCAAGTTCTTGACAAAGTGGCAGACGTACAGGTTTGTAGGTTGATTGGCTTGGTGTCAGTGTAAATTGTCCCTGGTGTAGGATAGTGTAAATGTGCGGGGATCGCTGGTCGGCACGGACCCGGTGGGCCGAAGGGCCTGTTTCTGCGCTGTATCTTTGAACTAAAAAAGCTATGCCCTGTTGTATTTGAGTTTGCCAACCTGGGAAAAAGCTTCTGACAGCCTACTCTACCCAGTCCACCCTTGCCTGGATGAAACCCGGTCTGCTCGTTCTCTGCCCATATCAGTAACTTAGCTACATCCTGCTGTATAATTTCAAAACTTTCTACACTGTCCGACACTCAACTCATTATTTGGCGTCTGAACATAAATATAGACGGGGCTTTACCTTGCACTGAACCTTATTCAGGCTGGTCCCTTTGTCCTGTATCTGTACACTGTGGGCGTAATCATGTATTGTAATCATGTATTGTTTTTCCGCTGACTGGTTAGCACGCAGCAGAAGCTTTTCACTGCACCTCGGCACACATGACAATAAACAAAGCTACACTAAAAAGTTTTTGCAGCGGAGAGGTAGGCCATTCAGGCCACCAGATTCTTGTTGGCTCAAGAACGGAAATTTATTTAATTTCTACGCAACCATTGCTCCAAGCTTTCCAAATCAGGTTGATTTGTTCTCTCTGTTGAGAACAGTGTTTGGAGTCTTACAAAAGTCTAATTTCGAAGTCATTTGACCTCTGTTTCATTTGGTTAAGAGATACAGCGCGGAAACAGGCCCTTCAGCCCACCGAGTCTGTGCCAACCAGCAATCCCCGCACATTAACACTTATCCTACACCCACTAGGGACAATTTTACACTTATACCAAGCCAATTAACCTACAAACCTGTACGTCTTTGGAGTGTGGGAGGGAAACCGAAGATCTCGGAGAAAACCCATGCGGTCACGGGGAGAACGTACAAACTCCGTACAGACAGCACCCGTAGTCGGGATTGAACCCAGGTCTCCGGCGCTGTGAGGCAGTTGCTCTATCACCGCGCCACTATGCTATTTCGTCTACAATCCACAGACTCTCATTCATCAATTAAACACCACTCGATAGGCAAATGGAACTAGGTTCGATGGGGCAGTCTGGTTGGCATCAATTAATTGGGTTGAAGGGCCTGTTTCCGTGCTGTATGACAACGACTATGCATATTAATCTCAAAATAATTGGAATATTAAGTTTTATGAATATTCAAAATCGATACAGGAATTGCTATGTTACAAGATTTCACACAGTAAACCCTGGTCCATTCAATTTCTCCAGGTATTAATCAAAAACATGGATAGGTGACGTTTCACAGAGTGCTGGAGTAACTCAGCGGGTCAGGCAGCATCTGTGGAGAACATGGATAGGTGACGTTTCACAGAGTGCTGGAGTAACTCAGTGGGTCAGGCAGCATCTGTGGAGAACATGGATAGGTGACATTTCGGTCAGGACACATCTTCAAAATTATCTATATGAAGAGGGGTCCCGACTCGAAATGTCACCTACCCATGTTCTCCAGAGATGCTGCCTGACCCACTGAGTTTACATGCCAATACAGCACGATAGAGATACAGCATGAAAACAGGCCCTCCAATTTGCTATTTTTACCGATGCCCAATTAACATCCAAACCTGCACGTCTTTATAGTGTGGGAGGAAACCTGAGCACCCGGAGAAATCATCGCAGTCACAGGGGAGAACGTGCAAACTCCGTACAGACAGCCCATAGTCAGGATCAAGACCCCGGGTCTCTGGCGCTATGAGGCAGCAACGCTACCACTGTGCCACAATGCCGCCCCTACCAGCTACTGCCAAGTTACTCCAGCACATGTGTATTATTTGGTTGACCAGCATCTGCAGTTCCTTGTGAATACAACCCGGATTTCTTACAAATAATTAAACTCTCTCCATCACAAGCAATTTTCAGAACCATATAACAATTACAGCACGGAAACAGGCCCTCTCAGTCCGTGCCGACCAATGAACTTAGAAATGAACTTAAGCAGAATAAATGGCGTATTTAAGCAAAGATACGAACCCAAAGCGTGTCTCCTTCGCTCGTCTTTTCACCGCTGTGTACAAGATTGCGGCCATGATCATTATACCACTGACGCAAATTATTCCAATCAGAAACGTCATCGAACGATCATCTTTACCGTCACCGGCGGCTGTAGCAGTGGAGAATGGCAGAACAACCTCATCTACAATCAAACAAATAGGAGGAAAGTAGCAGTGTTAAAGAAGGAACTGCAGATGCTGGAGAATCGAGGGTACACAAAAGGCTGGAGAAACTCAGCGGGTGCAGCAGCATCTAAGGAGCGAAGGAGATAGGCGACGTTTCGGGTCGAGACCCTTCTTAAAGTAGCTTTGGATTCAACACGGATTGTTTATCTACCGTTATCCGGCAAGGGTAGAATTCATTCAGCAAGTGATGTTCATCTGGCAAGTGATGCAGCTTTGTAGGACTATGGTTAGGCCTCGCTTGGAGTATTATGAAGATAGACACCAAAATGCTGGAGTAACTCAGTGGGACAGGCGGCATCTCTGGAGAAACGGAACAGGTGACGTTTCGGGTCGAGACCCTTCTTCAGACTGGATTATTTCCGAGCAGTGTCTGAAGAAGGGTCTCGACCCGAAATGTCACCCATTCCTTCTCCCCAGAGATGCTGACTGTCCTGCTGAGTTACTCCAGCATTTTGTGTCTATCTTTAGTATTTAGTTTGGTGACACAGCTTCAGCCCATTGAGTCCGCGCCGACCAGCGTTCACCCGTACACTGGTTCTACCCTACCCTATACCCTGGGAACAACTTACCAAAGCCAATTGGCCTACAGACCTGCACGTCTTTAGAGTGTGGGAGAAAACCGGAGCACCCGGAGAAAACCTACGTAGTCACGGGGAGAATGTACAAACTCCGTAGTTAGGATCAAACCCGGGTGTCTGGCGTCGTGAGGCGGCAACTCTACCGCTGCTTCACCATGCCAACCTGGAGTGTGGCAGTACAATGCATGGCAGGTGAGAGGTGGACATGCTAGGGAGGTTTTTAATAGGAAGATAGTTGGACCAAAGGCCAAAGATAAGGGGACATGGTGTATGAGGTTTGAAGACGTGCGGATTATGAAGCCAGACGGAGTGAAGGAGCGGGCGGGAGGGGGTTGGAGGGGAAAGCTATGTTGGAGTCCAAATGGACCACGGGGGTGGGGGGGGGGGGGATAGGGGAGGAAAGGGGGGTTGAGGGGGATGGTAGTCAGAGAATACCTAAAATTGGAACGTTCAATGTTAATACCTTTGGGATGTAAGCTATCCGCAGACTATGAGGTGCTGTTCCTCCAGTTTGTGTGTGGCCTCACTCTGACAATGGAGGAGGCCCAGGATGGTCACGGTGGCGCAGCGGTAGAGTTGCTGCCTTACAGCGAATGCAGCGCCGGAGACCCGGGTTCCATCCCCAATACGGGCGCTGTCTGTACAGAGTTTGTACGTTCTCCCCGTGGGTTTTCTCTGAGATCTTCAGTTTCCTCCCACACTCCAAATATATACCGGTTTGTAGGTTAATTGGCTTGGTAAATGTGAAAATTTTCCCTAGTGGGTGTAGGACAGTGTTAATGTGCGGGGATCGCTGGTCGGCAAAGACCCGATGGGCTCTCTAAAGATGTATCTCTAAATTGAAAACTAAACAGATGTTATAAGAATAGTTGAAACTCAAAATTAATCCAATCTCAATTGACACAAAGATCGAAGGTATCACACACTTAATCCCCTGTATTTGATCCTCTCATAGAGTCATGAAGTGATACAGCCTGGAAACAGGCCCTTGGCCCAACTCGCCCACACCGGCCAACAATGTTCCTGCTGCAATAGTCCCACTTGCCTGCACTTGGTCCATATCCCTGCAAACCTGTCCTATCCATGTACCTGTCTAACTGTTTCTTAAACATTGGGATAGTCCCAGCCTCAACTACCTCCTCTGGCAGCTTGTCCCATACACCCACCACCCTCAGATTCCTATTAATTCTTCTCCCCTTCACCTTGAACCCATGTTCCTCTCCTACGACTGAATTCCACTTCACTGGCAGCATTGCTATTTGACACCACACACAGCTGTATTTACCATTGCTTGCAATGAACACATGCAGTGGTTTGCTGTACGGTCCAACTCCAGTTTTGGTGAAGGCAGCCACTTGCACCTTGTACGTAACATTAGTTGCCACGATATGAATAGTGTAGACCTGCCCGCCATCTTGCACAAGTTGTTTTATAACCTGGAAACGACAAAAGGCAAAATTAAAATGGTATTGGTGGTAATTAAACGAAACCGAATTTCACTGTCCCTTAATTGGTACGTGACAATCGACTGACCTTGATTTGAATTGTATGCAAAAATGAGATTTGCACTGTACATGTGCGGGTGGTGGGTGTATGGAATGTGCTTCCGGAGGAGGTGGTTCGGGCAGGTACGGCTGCATAACAACATTTTAAAGACATTTGGACAGGTACATGGATAGGACGGGTTTAGAGGGATATGGGCCAAACGCAGGCAGGTGGGACGTGTAGCTGGGACATGGGTACGTCGGGTGGAAGAGTGCTTTCCGTTCTGTATGACTCTATGACAGTAAAGAATCGTTGAACTATGGATAATCTGGGGAGATCAACTTTAGTGCCATCACAATCCTTCCCATGCTCTCCCCACTAAACATTTTGTCACCTCGACCTCTGAGACCCACGCCCTCCGGGATGCCACAGAGAAGTTGAGGGGTGGGGCCTTGTGGGTTAGTGGGTCAGTGGGTCAATGGAGCCTCGCGGGTCAGTGGGTCACTGGGTCCTCGCGGGTTGGTGGTTCCCTCGCGGGTCGGTGGAGGCTCATGGGTCAGTGGGGCCTCATGGGTCAGTGGGTCAGTGGGGCCTCATGGGTCAGTGGGGCCTCGTGGGTCAATGGGGCCTCATGGGTCAGTGGGTCAGTGGGGCCTCGTGGGTCATTGGGGCCTCATGGGTCAGTGGGTCAGTGGGGCCTCATGGGTCGGTGGTGCCTCGCGGGTCGGTGGAGGCTCATGGGTCGGTGGGGCCTTGTGGGGCAGTGGGGCCTCGTGGGTCGGTGGGGCCTCGCAGGTCGGTCGGGGGCCTCGTGGGTCGGTGGGGCCTCGCGGGTCGGTGGGGGGGTCAGTGGGGCCTTGGGTCAGTGGGGCCCTCGTGGGTCAGTGGGGCCTCGTGGGTCGGTGGGGCCTCGTGGGTCAGTGGGGCCTCGTGGGTCGGTGGGGCCTCGTGGGTCGGTGGGGCCTCGTGGGTCAGTGGGGCCTCGTGGGTCAGTGGGGCCTCGTGGGTCAGTGGGGCCTCGTGGGTCAGTGGGGCCTCATGGGTCAGTGGGGCCTCGTGGGTCAGTGGGGTCAGTGGGGCCTCGTGGGTCAGTGGGGCCTCGTGGGTCAGTGGGGCCTCGTGGGCCAGTGGGGCCTCGTGGGTCAGTGGGGCCTCGTGGGTCAGTGGGGCCTCGTGGGTCAGTGGGGCCTCGTGGGTCGGTGGGGCCTCGTGGGTCAGTGGGGCCTCGTGGGTCAGTGGGGCCTCGTGGGTCGGTGGGGCCTCGTGGGTCGGTGGGGCCTCATGGGTGGGTGGGGCCTCGCGGGTCGGCGGATCCCCACGGCTGGGTCCTGGATCGGCCCCGGTTGTGGTCAGCGGCCTATGTGGGTGACAGTAGTCGAGGAAGCCAGAGGATGTGTAGCCGGGGACAAAGGTTTTGTGGGGGTGTGGGGGGGGGGGGGAAATAGGACAAAGGTAGACTTGGCGCGGGGTACTCTGTAACCTTATCAGTGCCTGCCCTTTATGTGGCAACTATTTGCATACCTTGTCACCTGTGACAATAAAGTATTCATTCAGTCATTCATTCCAGCATGGGTCTCACATCCACAGTTCACGAGAGGGTGGCAGTTCGCAGATCTACCCACACGTTCGAGAAAGGGGCCGGCTGGAGGCCCGCAGCTGCCCGGAGCTTCCCGGGATCAGGCATCGCTCATTACAACTTGAATGTGGGATTAGAGGACTATTTCTGCACAATTTGCTGATCGGGGATGTGCTTTGGTGTGGCGAAACCCGACTGGACTGTTTGTAAAAGAATGTCACTGTGCGTTTGGCATATGTGACAATCAATTCACCATTATGCCATTGCACCATTGAACGCATACAGCACGTAACCCTCTGACATTTTGCCATGTCTTCCCATTTCCACCCCTTTCCGCACAGACTGTTCCCCCCGCATCTCCCTGGTTAACTCAGCCCTTCCCACCCAAACCACCCCCTCCCCAGGTACCTTCCCCTGCAACCGCAGGAGATGCAACACCTGTCCCTTTACATCCCCCCTCGACTCTGTCCAGGGACCCCGAGAGTATCGTGAGACCAAGTGCAGGCTCGGCGATCTCCCGGTTGCTTGACACTTTAAATCCCCCTCCCATTCCCATGCTGACCTTTCTGTCCTGGGCCTCCTCCATTTTCAGAGTGAGGGCCAGCACAAATTAGAGGAACAGCATCTCATATTTCGCTTGGGCAGCTTACACCCCAGTGGTATGAACATTGACCTCTAACTTCAAGTAACCCTTGCTTTCCGTCTCTCCATCCCTCCCCCTCCCAGTTCTCCCACCAGTCTGACTGTCCCCCTGATTACATGTTATCTGTATGCTTCGTTGCCACCTTCTCCCAGCTAACAATTATCTACTCTACATTTTCCTTGATCCTCATCCTCTTTGATGTCTCGTTCACCTTACTCTTCCTTATCTCTGTATCTCCCTCTCCCCTGAGTCTGAAGAAGGGCCTCAACCCGATACGTCACCCATTCCTTCTCTCCAGAGATGCTGCCTGACCCGCTGAGTTACGCCAGCACTGTGTGTCTTGTTTTTACTAAACTTCCTTGTCGCCAAGGACACAAAGAGCTCGAGTAACTCGGGAGTTCATGCAGAACATGGATAGGTGACGTTTCTGATCAGACTTCTGATCAGTCTGAGGAAGGGTCCCGATGTAAAATGTCACCTGTCCATGTTCTGCAGAGATGCTGCCCGGCCCGCAGGGGTACTCCAGCACTCAGTGGCGTTTTGTGTCAACCAGGTTAACTTGATTCTAGGAGATGAGATGATTTAAAAAGGAACAGCAGAATGGAAATACAAGGAATTGCAGATGCTGCTTTTTTTTTAAAAGACACAAAGTGCTGGAGTAACTCAGCGGGTCAGGCAGCATCTCTGTAGAAGATGAATTGGTGAGGTTTCGGGTCGGGACTGATTGGGGGGGGGTGAGGTGGAGGAGAGGAGAAGGTCAAAGCGTGGCATGTAATTCCTTATTGTCCCCTGAATGTCGGATTAAAACTTGGTGTGAAAAGCCGCAAGCCGAGATTTGAGCTGTTAACCTTCTGACTCAGAAGTGTGTGCAATGTGTTAACATATGAGTCATGCACGTCATGCATCATTTAACACGTGTTCCCTCTTTTATCAGCAGGGAGATTATAAAATTAGCCGACATTCCAACCCTATTTCCAAGATTCCTCGTAACGCCTTGGCTCAAGTTGCCCGACAGCGCCAGAGACCAGGGTTCCATCCTGACTGTATGGAGTTTGTACGTTCTCCCCGTGACCCGCGTGGGTTTTCTCCGGATGCTCCGGTCTCCTCCCACACCCCAAAGACGTGCAGGTTTGTAGGTTTAATTGGCTTTGGTAAAATTGTACATTGTCCCCAGTGTGTAGGATTGCGTAGTGGAGTAGTGTGGACCGGTCAGCACGGGCTCGATGGGTCGAAGGGCCTGTTTCCATCCTGTATCTCTGAAGTCCGACAGAGCACCATAACTAAACGTGGTTAGGTCCAGCTGTGAGAAGGTTGTAAGTGCGGTCGATAGCTGCCCTTACTCATCACTTGTTTCACACAGCCACGGCTGATATTAAGATGCCATCGACTCAATGACACTGTGTGGTTTGCAGCTGTCTATGCACAGGATGTCAGCGTCTGCTTTGGCCAGCAGAATCTGTATTTAGCAATATTATGACATTTCTACATGATCATTTCACACAAAGGGAGGTGGGCGTATGGGACAAGCTGCCTGAGGAGGTACTGCAATTGAGGCAGGAACTATCCCGACATTTAAGAAACAATTAGACAAGTGCATGGGCAGGACAAATTGGGAGGGATTGGGGCCAAACGCAGGCAAGGTGGGACTAGTGTGGCTGGGACGTGTTGGCCAGTGTGGGCAAGTTGGGCTGAAGGACCTGTTCCCACGCTGTATCACTCATGGCTATGACTAATTGCTACTGAAGATATTTTATATTTTCCAAGTTTGTCCAATGCAAGAAGATCATAGGACATGGAGCAGTACAGCACAGGAACTAGGCCTTCGGCCCACGATGTCTGTACCGAACATGATGCCAGGCTAAGGACGGCACGGGTGCAGCGGTAGGGTTGCTGCCTTACAGCGCTAGAGACCCAGTTAGTCCTGACGATGGGTGCTGTCCGTATGTATGTTTGTATGTTCTCCCTGTGACCGCGTGGGTTTTCTCCGGGTGCTCGGGTTTCCTCCCACACTCCAAAGATGTACAGGTTTGTAGGTTAAGTGGCTTTGGTAAAATTGTAAATTGTCCCTAGTGTGTAGGATAGTGCTGGTGTACGGGGATTGCGGGTCGCCGCGGACTCAGTGGGCCGAAGGGCCTCTTACTGCACTGTATCTCTAAACTAAACTAAAGAAAACTAAACTAATCTCATCCGACCATAGGCGGCAATTGTCGAATGTGCAAGGTGGATGAGAAATCATAGAACTGGTGTGAACGGGTGATCGATGGCCAGCATGGACTCGGAAAGCCGACTCTGGCCAGATTCCAGGCTGCTTAGCCCAACCACAAAAAACATCGGAGCAGTATTAGGCCATTCGGCCCATCAAGTTTGCACCACCATTCAATTATAGCTGATCTATTTTTCCCTCTCAACCACACTGTTCTGCCTTCTCTCCGTAACCTTTGACACCCTAATGGGCCTGTCCCACTTAGGCGATATTTTAGGCAACTACAGGTGACTAGTTTGTCGCCACATGTTCGCCGGGAGTAGTCGCCTCAGTCTCGCAGAAAGTCGTAGCATCTTTCTGGTCGACGTTACATTTTCAACATGTTGACGTTTTTTTGGCGACAGTGAGTTTGACGCCAATGAGCGTAGCTTGACTTCTCCTGACGTAGGTGCTGTCGTAGGTTGCCACCAGGATGACGTAGGTTGTCGCCGGTTTTTCGGCAACCTGCTACGACCTTGACAGTTGCCGGCAATTACCTAAAAATATCGCCAAGTGGGACAGGCCCATTAGTGATCAAGAACCTATCATTCGACATTTTTAAAATGCCCAATGACTTGACCTCCACACCTGTCTGCGGCAATTTATTCCACAGATTCACCACCCTCTGGCCAAAGACATTCCTGCTCATCTCCATTCATCCTTTTATACTGAGGCTGCGTGCTCATCTGCATGCGTACGGACCATATCCTCCATTCTATAAGCCACTTGATGGCCACTATCGTATCTGCCTCCACCCCCACCCCTTGGCAGCTCATTCCAGGCACCCACACATACCTTAAAACCCCGGCAAAAAAAGGAGGTTGCGAGCATTTTATCGGGATGCATCACAGCACTGTTTGGGAACAGCTCCATCCAAGACCCCAGGAAATTGCAGAAAATTGTGGATGCAGCCCATCCCATCACGCAGACCAACCTCCCTTCCATTGACTCCATCTACACCTCACGCTGCCTCGGCAAGGCCAGCAGCATCATCAAGGACCAGTCTCACCCTGGCCACTCCCCATCGGGCAAGAGGTACAGAAGTGTGAAAACACACAGCTCCAGATTCAGGGACAGTTTCTACCCAGCAGTTATCAGGCAACTGAATCATCCCACCACAACCAGAGAGCAGGTCTCGACCCAAAACGCCACTCATTCCTTCTCTCTAGAAATGCTGCCTGTCCAGATGCCTGCCTGTTACTCCAGATTTTTGTGTCTATCTACCATCTACCTCATTGGAGTCCGGACTATCCTTGAACCGACTTTACTGTATCTGTATTAATGTATCTACTGTATCCGTTGTTCCAGATGCCAACTTCTCTACATATCCGAGACCAAGTGCAGGCTCGGCGATCGTTTCACTGAACACCTCCGCTCATTCTGCACTAACCCTACCTCAGCACTTCAACTCCCTCTCCCATTCCCAATCTGATCTTTATGTTCTGGGCCTCCTCCATTGTCAGAGTGAGGCCCAGCGCAAAGTGGAGGAACAGCACCCCATATGTCACTTGGGTAGTTTACACCCCAGCAGTATGAACATTGACTTCTCTGACTTCAGATAACCCTTGCTTTCTCTCTCTCTCCATCCCCTCCCCCTTCCTCCCACTAGTCTTACTGTCTCCGACTACATTCTATCTTTGTCCTGCCCCCCTCCCCTGACATCGGTCTGAAGAAGGGTCTCGACCCGAAACATCGCCCATTCCTTCTCTCCAGAGATCCTGCCTCACCCACTAAGTTTACTCCAGCATTTTGTGTCTACCTTGAACGGACTTTGCTGGCTTTACCTTGCACTAAAACGTTATTCACTTATCATGTATCTATACACTGTAAATGGCTGGATTGTAACCATGTATTGTCTTTCTGTTGACTGATAGCCGGCAACAAAAGCTCTTCACTGTACCTCGGTACACGTGACAATAAACTAAACTAAATTATTCTGACCATCTGCCCTATCTCTGCCTCTCAATCATGAATCACTGTTCTCAAGTAAACTGCGACAATAATAAGGAAACCAAAACATCTGAAGCAATTTACCAAAATGTCACTTGCTGATGAGTCATCGTACTCAATCCCACAAATAAGGGTGGTGGGCACATGACCATCGATCGAGACGTTTACTGGAAGCTAAGCCCTCGTAGCAAGCGGTAAAATCGCATTGTGCACAGCGTGGCATTTAGTCACAGAGTTGAAGCCTGAGCGTGGCATTTTGGCTGAATGTCCACTGCCGATCAACCTTACAATACACCCTTTCACAAGCCTTGCTTATGTCCGAGTGGTATTCAGTCTGCAACTTTGCAAGGGGACATTTCCCGCCAGCTGCAACTTTGTTGCACTTATCCTAATGCTATTAAGCCAGAATCGGAAGGATTAATTCTGTCAGATACCTCACTCGCACACCATAATGCCTTTGAAAGGTTGCGTTTCTGATCCCTGCTTCTTAACATCAATTCGAGTCATACAGTGTGGAAACAGGCCCTTTGGCCCAACCTGCCCACACGTCCCAGCTACACCCGTCCCATCTGCCTGCATTTCGTCCATACCCCTCCAAACCTGTCCTATCCATGTACCTGTCTAAGTGTTTCTTAAATGCTGGGAGAGTCCCAGCCTCAACTACCTCCTCTGGCAGCTCGTTCCATAAACCCACCACCCTTTTGTGAAAAGGTTACAGGTGGGACTAGTGTGGATGGGGCATGTTGGTCAGTGTGGGCAAATTGGGCTGAAGGCCTGTTTCCACACTGTATCACTCAGTGACTAAGCAAAGAAAGGGGAGATAGACTATTGACCGACGTCTATTACAGACCCACTGACTCGCACAACTACCTCGACTACACTTCTTCCCACCCTGCTTCCTGCAAAGACTCTATCCCCTACTCCCAATTCCTCCGTCTACGGGTGTATCTGCGCCCAGGATGAGGTGTTCCACACTAGAACATCCGAGATGTCCTCATTCTTTAGGGAACGGGAGATCCCCCTCTCCCATCATAGATGAGGCCCTCACTCGTGTCTCCTCAGTACCCCGCAGCTCCTCCCTTGCCCCCCCTCCCCCTCGTCACAACAGAGACAGAGTCCCCCTAGTCCTTACCTTCCACCCCATCAGCCATCACATACAACGCATAATCCTCCGAAATTTTCACCACCTTCAACGGGATCCCACCACTAGCCACATTTTCCCATCTCCATCCCTTTCCACCTTCCGCTGAGACCGTTCCCTCCGCAACTCCCTGGTTAACTCATCCCTTCCCACCCAAACCACCCCCTCCCCAGGTACCTTCCCCTGCAACTGCAGAAGATGCAACACCTGTCCCTGTACCTCCTCCCTCGACTCTGTCCAGGGACCCCGACAGTCCTTTCAGGTTAGTCAGAGGTTCACTTGCACCTCCTCCAACCTCATCTACTGTATCAGTTGTTCAAGATGTGGACACATATACATCGGCGAGACCAGACGCAGACTGGGCGATCGTGTCGTGGAACACCTTCGCTCAGTCTGCCTGAACCAACCTGATCTCCCGGTTGTTAAACACTTTAATTCTCCTTCCCATTCCCACACTAACCTTTCTGTCCTCGGTCTCCTCCATTGTCAGAGTGAGGCTAAACGCAAATTGGATGAACAGCACCTCATATTTCGCTTGGGCACCTTACAGCCCAGTGTATGAATATTGATTTCTCTCTCTTCAGGTAGCCCCGGCATTCCCTCTCTCTCTATCCCTCCCCCCACCCTAGTCATACTAGCCTCTCATTTTCATCCAACAAACAGTTCCTTTATCATCGTTACTTTTTTGCATATCTTTCATTCATTTGTTCTATATCTCCCTACACTCCCATCTATATCTCTCGCTTTCCCGACTCTCAGTCTGAAGAAGGGTCTCGACCCGAAACGTCACCCATTTCTTCTCTCCAGAGATGCTGACTGTCTCGCTGAGTTACTCCAGCTTTTTTTGTGTCTATCTACAGTTTAAACCAGCACCTGCAGTTCCTTCCTGCACAAAGAAAGGGAGAACATACAAACTCCAGCAGCGCCCGTAATCGGGATGGAACGCGGGTCTCTGGCGCTGCAAGCGCTGTAAGGCAGCAACTCTACCGCTGACCACCGTGCCGGTCTGCCTTAGAAATGAACTCTGAACAAGTGCGTCCAGATGTGGACAGTGGCGTGAACTCTGAACAAGTGCGTCCAGATGTGGACGGTGGCATGAACTCTGAACAAGTGCGTCCAGATGTACACGGTGGCATGAACTCTGAACAAGTGCGTCCAGATGTGGACGGTGGCATGAACTCTGAACAAGTGCGTCCAGATGTACACGGTGGCGTGAACTCTGAACAAGTGCGTCCAGATGTGGACGGTGGCATGAACTCTGAACAAGTGCGTCCAGATGTGGACGGTGGCGTGAACTCTGAACAAGTGCGTCCAGATTTGGACGGTGGCGTGAACTCTGAACAAGTGCGTCCAGATGTACACGGTGGCGTGAACTCTGAACAAGTGTGTCCAGATGTGGACGGTGGCGTGAACTCTGAACAAGTGCGTCCAGATGTGGACGGTGGCGTGAACTCTGAACAAGTGCGCCCAGATGTGGACGGTGGCGTGAACTCTGAACAAGTGCGTCCAGATGTACCTGGTGGCATGAACTCTGAACAAGTGCGCCCAGATGTATATGGTGGCGTGAACTCTGAACAAGTGCGTCCAGATGTGGACAGTGGCATGAACTCTGAACAAGTGCGTCCAGATGTGGACAGTGGCGTGAACTCTGAACAAGTGCGTCCAGATGTACACGGTGGCGTGAACTCTGAACAAGTGTGTCCAGATGTGGACGGTGGCGTGAACTCTGAACAAGTGCGTCCAGATGTGGACGGTGGCGTGAACTCTGAACAAGTGCGTCCAGATGTGGACGGTGGCGTGAACTCTGAACAAGTGCGTCCAGATGTACACGGTGGCATGAACTCTGAACAAGTGCGTCCAGATGTGGACGGTGGCATGAAACTCTGAACAAGTGCGTCCAGATGTACACGGTGGCGTGAACTCTGAACAAGTGCGTCCAGATGTATATGGTGGCGTGAACTCTGAACAAGTGCGTCCAGATGTATATGGTGGCGTGAACTCTGAACAAGTGTGTCCAGATGTACACGGTGGCGTGAACTCCGAACAAGTGCGTCCAGATGTACCTGGTGGCGTGAACTCTGAACAAGTGCGTCCAGATGTGGACAGTGGCGTGAACTCTGAACAAGTGCGTCCAGATGTATATGGTGGCGTGAACTCTGAACAAGTGCATCCAGATGTGGACAGTGGCGTGAACTCTGAACAAGTGCGCCCAGAAATGCATGGTGGCAAAGTGCCAAAAGAGGAAAATAAAACCACATTCCTTTGATGATTCAGCGGTCTCGGTGTCCTCAGCGGCTTCCCAACATGCCGGGCCCCTTTTCGTTCTCAGTGGCACCCGTCTCCACTCGCCACCCCCCCCCCACCATCCGTCCCCCTCTCTACACGGCAGCACCCCCCCACACCAGGTCCTCCTTCGTTCTCGGTGACCTGCCAGCCACACGACTCCATGCAGCATCACGGCAGCTTTCCTAGATTGAATGGCGGGGCAGACCCGATGGCCCGAATGGCCCGATTCTGCTCCTGTGTCTTACCAGATGGGTGGACTGGAGGACGTGACGGCCAGCAGCGGGTTCAGGCCCAGCAGGTCACAGCCGCTCTCTGACCTGCCATTGCCTTGCCGACTGGCTGAGCCGCCCGCATGCCTGGCCTCCCGATGAATGAGAGGATGGCAAACACACTCAGACTGGCCATGGGCACAACTGCTGAAACAGCAGAGCTGCTCACAACGTGAGATGACATGAACACAGGTGGAAGTGAACTGGGAACTGAAAGCAATGACCCACGGTAGACTGCTGCCAATTATCAGCCCGTCACTTCATAAAGTCATGTGATAGGAGCAGAGTTAGGCCATTCGGCCCATCAAGCCTACTCTGCCATTCAATCTATCTCTCCCTCCTAACCCCATTCTCCTGCCTTCTCCCCATAACCGTACTAATCAAAAATCAATATATCCCCACCTTAAAAATATCCACTGACTTGGCCTGCACAGCCGTCTATGGCAATTAATTCCACAGATTCACCACCCTCTGACTAAACAAATTCTTCCTCATCTCCTTCCTAAAGGAACGTTCTTTAATTCTGTGTCTATGACCTCTAGGTCTAGACTCTCCCACCAGTGGAAACATCCTCTCCACATCCATTCTAATTTTCACCGATCAACTCGTAGAATTAAAATACTAGTTTTAATTTTAATTTTAGACACTATCTGGTCTCCTCTGCCTTTCTCAGTTGACGTTCCATTATATTAGAGTATGTGGGTAGGAACTGCAGATGCTGGTTTACCCCAAAGGTAGACACAAAATGCTGGAGTAACTCAGCGGGACAGGCAGCATCTCAGGAGAGAAGGAATGGGTGACATTTCGGCTCGAGACCTTGAAAAGTCAGGGAGAGGGAGACACAGAGATACGGAAGGGTAAGGTGTGGAAAACGAGACATCAAAGGGGGGCGAAGTTCAAGGGAAACGTAGAGTAGATTATTGTTAGCTCGGGGAAGGTGACAACAAAGCATACAGAGATAACATGTAATCAGGACAGTCAGACTGGTGGGAAAACGAGGATGGGGGAGGGATGGAGAGAGAGGGAAAGCAAGGACTACTAGAAGTTAGAGAGGTCTGAAAAAGGGTCTCACCCAGAACGTTACCTATTCATTTGCTCCAGCGATGCTGCCTGACCCGCTGAGTTACTCCAGCTTTTTGTGTCTATCTTCCATTTTATTATTCCCAGCTAACAGCGGTTGTTTTAAAGCCAGCAGGCGGTGGTGCAGAAACGTGTGTCTCTGGCCTCAAGACATTAAATGCTGACTTGGCTGATGCTGAACAACAGACGGCATTGTGACGTTGCTACGGTTTACCAAAACTGCGCTACTCTTTCTGTGGTAAGACCACATTCCCACATATCATCTGCTTCAACTCCGGAGAAAATTACTCTCCGCACTTGCACCCTCCAATAAAAAAGCTTCACCATTAAACTCTAAAACGCAATTAGATTAGTTTAGTTTAGTTTAGTTTAGAGAAACAGCGCTGAAACAGGCCCTTCGGCCCACCTAGTCCACACCGACCAGCGATCCCCGCACATTAACGCTATCCTACACACATTAGGGACAATTTACATTTACCAAGCCAATTAACCTACAAACCTGTACGTCTTTGGAGTGTGGGAAGAAACCGAATATCTCGGAGAAAACCCACGCAGGTCGTGGGGAGAACGTACAAACTCCGTACAGACAAGCACCCTTAGATTAGTTTAGTTTAGTTTAGAGATACAGTGCGTAAACAGGCCCTTCGGCCCACCGGGTCCACGCCGACCTGCGATCCCCGTAAATTAAAAATCATCCTGCACCACTAGGGACAATTTTTAAAGAAGGAACTGCAGATGCTGGAGAATCGAGGGTACACAAAAAGCTGGAGAAACTCAGCGGGTGCAGCAGCATCTAAGGAGCGAAGGAGATAGGCGACGTTTTCGGGGTCGAGACCCTTCTTCAGACTGGTCAGGGATCAGGGAACGAGAGATATAGACGTGATGTGAGAGATAAGGAACAATGAGTGAAAGATATGCAAAAAAGTATCGTGATAAAGGGAACAAGCCATTGTAAGCTGTTTGTGGTGTGAAAATGAGAAGCTGGTGCGACTAGGGTGGGGGAGAGATAGAGATAGAGGGAATGCCAGGGCCCGAGGGCTGAGGGAGAGGTGGGAAGGGGGAGGAGACAGCAAGGGTTAACAGAATTGAGAAAATTCAATATTCAAGCCCAAAGGATGCAGACTCCCCAAGCGGAATATGAGTGCTGTTCCTCCAGCTTACGGTGTTGCTCACTCTGGCCGTGGGAGGGCCCAGGACCGAGAGGTCGGATGTGGAATGGGAGGGGGTAGTTGAAGTGCTGAGCCACCGGGAGGTCGGGTTGGTTATTGCGGACCGAGCGGAGGTGTTCGGCGAAGCGATCGCCAAGCCTCCGCTTGGTCTCACCGATATAGATCATCTGGCATCTGGAGCAGCGATGCAGTAGATTGAGGTTGGAGGAGGTGCAGGTGAACCTCTGTCGGACCTGGAAGGACTGCTTGGGTCCCTGAATGGAGTGGAGGGGGGAGGTGAAGGGACAAGTGTTGCATTTCTTGCGGTTGCAAGGGAAAGTGCCCGGGGAAGGGTAGAGTGGGAGGGGAGGGAAGAATGGACAAGGGAGTTGCGGAGGGAGCGGTCTTTTGCGGAAGGCAGACAGGGGGGGAGATGGGAAGATGTGGCGGGTGGAGGGGTCACGTTGGAGGTGGCGAAACTGGCGGAGGACTATATGTTGTATTTGCCGGCTGGTGGGGTGAAAGGTGAGGACCAGGGGGACTCTGCCCTGTTTGCGAGTGGGGGAATGGGGAGCGAGGGCAGTGTTGCGGGGTATGGAGGAGACCCTGGTGCGAGCCTCATCAATAGTGGGGGAGGGGAATCCCCGTTCTCTGAAGAATGAGGCCATTTGTGATGACCTGGTGTAGGAACACCTCATCCTGGGAGCAGATGCGGCGTAGACGGAGGAATTGGGAATAGGGGATGGAGTCCTTACAAGAAGCAGGGTGGGAGGAAGAGTAGTCCAGGTAGCTGTGGGAGTCAGTAGGTTTGTAGTGGATGTCGGTCAGGAGCGTATCACCTGCAATAGAGATGGTGAGGTCAAGGAATGGTAGGGAAGTGTCGGAAATGGTCCAAGTGTATTTGAGTGCCGGATGGAAGTTGGTGGTGAAAATGAATGAAGTCAGTCAGTTGTGTGTGGGTGCAGGAGGTGACACCAAAGCAGTCGTCGATGTAACGGAGGTATAGGTCGGGGATGGGGCCCTGGTACGCCGAGAACAAGGTTACCAAAGCAGTCGTCGATGTATCCTTGTTCTCGGCGTACCAGGGCCCCATCCCCGACCTCTACCTCCGTTACATCGACGACTGCTTTGGTGTCACCTCTGCACCCACACACAACAGACTGACTTCATTCATTTCACCACCAACTTCCATCCGGCACTCAAATACACTTGGACCATTTCCGACACTTCCCTACCATTCCTTGACCTCACCATCTCTATTGCAGGTGATACGCTCCTGACCGACATCCACTACAAACCTACTGACTCCCACAGCTACCTGGACTACTCTTCCTCCCACCCTGCTTCTTGTAAGGACTCCATCCCCTATTCCCAATTCCTCCGTCTACGCCGCATCTGCTCCCAGGATGAGGTGTTCCACACCAGGTCATCACAAATGGCCTCATTCTTCAGAGAACGGGGATTCCCCTCCCCCACTATTGATGAGGCTCGCACCAGGGTCTCCTCCATACCCCGCAACACTGCCCTCGCTCCCCATTCCCCCACTCGCAAACAGGGCAGAGTCCCCCTGGTCCTCACCTTTCACCCACCAGCCGCAAATACAACATATAGTCCTCCGCCAGTTTCGCCACCTCCAACGTGACCCCTCCACCCGCCACATCTTCCCATCTCCCCCCCTGTCTGCCTTCCGCAAAGACCGCTCCCTCCGCAACTCCCTTGTCCATTCTTCCCTCCCCTCCCACTCTACCCCTTCCCCGGGCACTTTCCCTTGCAACCGCAAGAAATGCAACACTTGTCCCTTCACCTCCCCCCTCCACTCCTTTCAGGGACCCAAGCAGTCCTTCCAGGTCCGACAGAGGTTCACCTGCACCTCCTCCAACCTCATCTACTGCATCCGCTGCTCCAGATGCCAGATGATCTATATCGGTGAGACCAAGCGGAGGCTTGGCGATCGCTTCGCCGAACACCTCCGCTCGGTCCGCAATAACCAACCCGACCTCCCGGTGGCTCAGCACTTCAACTCCCCCTCCCATTCCACTTCCGACCTCTCGGTCCTGGGCCTCCTCCACGGCCAGAGTGAGCAACACCGTAAGCTGGAGGAACAGCACCTCATATTCCGCTTGGGGAGTCTGCATCCTTTGGCTTGAATATTGAATTTTCTCAATTCTGTTAACCCTTGCTGTCTCCTCCCCTTCCCACCTCTCCCTCAGCCCTCGGGCCCTGGCATTCCCTCTATCTCTATCTCTCCCCCACCCTAGTCGCACCAGCTTCTCATTTTCACACCACAAACAGCTTACAATGGCTTGTTCCCTTTATCACCGATACTTTTTTGCATATCTTTCACTCATTGTTCCTTATCTCTCCACATCACCGTCTATATCTCTCGTTTCCCTGATCCCTGACCAGTCTGAAGAAGGGTCTCGACCCGAAACGTCGCCTATCTCCTTCGCTCCTTAGATGCTGCTGCACCCGCTGAGTTTCTCCAGCTTTTTGTGTACCCAGGGACAATTTTTTACATTCGCCAAGCCAATTAACCTACAAACCTGTACTTTAGTTAGGATCGAACCCTGCGCTGTGAGGCAGGAGCTCTACCGCTGTGCCACCATGCTGTTAAGTTGGAAAGGGTGCTGAGAAGATTTACAACGATGTTGCCAGGACTTGAGGGTGTGAGCTGTAGAGGTTGAGCAGGCTGGGTCTCAATTCCTTGGAGCGCAGGAGGATGAGGGGAGATCTTATAGAGGCGTATAAAATCATGAGGGTAGATGCGCAGAGTCTCTTGCCCAGAGTAGGAGAATAAGGACCAGAGGACATAGGTTTAAGGTGAGGGGGGAATCTGAGGGGTAACTTCTATCAAGCAAAGGTTGGTGGGTGTATGGAACAAGCTGCTGCAGGAGGTAGTTGAGGCAGGGACTATCATGACATTGAAGAAATAATTAGACAGGTACATGGACAGGACATATTTAGAGGGATATGGGCCAAGTGTGGACGAGAGGGTCTCGTGTAGCTGGGACATGTTGGTCGGTGTGGGCAGGTTGGGCTGAAGGACCTGGTCCCATGCTGTATGACTATGACTCTATAATAATTCAAGTCACAATTTGGGACGGCAGAGTGGGGTAGTTGCTGCCCGGGTTCGATCCTCACTCAGGGGTCCGTCTGTATGGAGTTTGCATGTTCTCCCTGTGACCTGCGTGGGTTTTCTCCAGGGGGTGCTTCTGTAAAAAGATTGTCACTAGTGGGTAGGATAGAACTGGTGTGAATGGGTGATCAGTGGCCTATGTGGACTTGGCGGGCTGAAGGTTTCACGCAGTTCTTTGAACTAAACAAGAACTAAACTTACCAAGATTGCTGTTTTCCCCCAGTGTGGATTTGCCATCAAAGTAACAACTTTCATTGCAAGTTAAACAGAGAATTTTCTTTACCCCGTAAACAAGCAATTCCATTCTGGTTAATTTGCAATGTAATTCCATTCAACTCTCTTTGATCCACATCCCTCAATGCCCAGGCCCCACAACGCCTATTAGCAACCGACGTTTCCTGCAGTATCATTTAGTTTAGTTACAGATACATAGGTGCAGGAGTAGCCATTCGGCCCTTCGAGCCAGCACCGCCATTCAATGTGATCAAGGCTGATCTTTCCCAAATCAGTTCCTGCCTTCTCCCCATATCCCCTAGCTCTGCTAGCCCTAAAAGCTCTATCTAACTCTCTTTTGAGAGCATGCACTGAATCAGCCTCCACTGCCTCCACTGTGGCAGAGAATTCCACAAATTCACAACTCTCTGTGTGAAAAAGTTTTTCCTCATCTCAGTTAAACTGTGGCCCCTGGTTCTGGACTCCCCCAACTTCGGGAACACGTTTCCTGCATCTAGCGTGTCCAATTCCTTACAAATGTTATATGTTTCGATGATCCCCTCTAATCCTTCTAAATTCCAGTGAATACTTGGAACTTGGAAAACTTTATTGCCATTCATACCTTGCGGTCTGAACGAAATTTCGTTGCCTGCAGTCATACATATAGTAAATAACAAAAACACACAATAAACACATATTTAACATTCACCACAGTGAGTTCACCAGACACCTCCTCACTGTGGTGGAAGGCAAAAATCTCGTCTTTGTCTCTTCCCTTCTTCCTCTTCCTCTGCACTGAGGCGACCCGGGCCTCCGATGTTGTGACCGCTCCGGGTGATGTAAGTAAGTCCCGCGGGTGAACCGCGCTCTGCGAACGGGCCGGTTCAACTCCGCGGCCCGGGGCGGCCGAAGCTGCCGAAGCTGCCGCCCTCCAGTCCGGCGGACGCAGCTGTTGCCCGGGAGCTCCGGAAAAACAGGTCACCAACCTGTGACCTGCGACTCCCGATGATTCGTCCACTGGGCCCGCGGCCGGGCCTCCGAAGTCGCTGGCCCAGCCGCCACCGCCACCGGAAAGCCGCCACAGCTCCGAGCGGGCCGCCGGAACGCCAGAACCCGTCGCAGCCCCCGAAATCGGCCAGCCACGCGCTGGTAAGTCCTGGCTGGCTGCTCTGCCTCCGGAGCCTCGGGTCGATCGCAGTTGGAGGCCGTCAGCTCCGCGATAGGCCTCAGCGCAGACAGAGACGGAGACGGGGATACGACAAGAAAAGTCGCGTTCCCAATACAAGCCCAGCCGCTCCATTCTTTCATCATATGACAGTCCCGCCATCCCGGGAATTAACCTCGTGAACCCCGCCTCTCCCGTCCCGACGTAGTGCAGCCCATGGAGTGCAGCAGCAGCAGCGCCTCGCCCGTGGCCCCGTCGGTCGGCAGCCCGGCCAGATGGTCCAAGCTTCGGACTTCGCTTACCGCCGACACCCCCACCCCTCCTTCTCATGGCCGATCATTGGCTCACGAGTTGGATGGGGCGCGCGACGTCGCGCGACGCCGGGCCAAAACTCCTCAGCTGGCCCGCCGGCTGGGCTTTGTGTGCAGTCCAGCACCCGGGCCAACTCATCATTCACCCAGACACGGCCGAGTCGGTTAACGAATTGCCGTCGGGAATTTGTCCTGTGTTTTGACCCTTTGTCCCTTAGTTGGGAGTGAGAAAGTTGGCGACCCTGACCTCCGGTGTGAGGGGGGGGGTTTGCAATTGCACTCTCGTAATAAAGTGTTTGGATTAAAGGAAATGCTGGACAAGCTGACATTCCCTGACAAACAGTGGTGGGCCTGTATTTTCTATTCAAATGTATAATTTGAAATTTGGCAAGCTCACAGGTACAGTTGAGGCTGGTGGTGAAATGAATTATTATTGTTAAAGAGGGAAGATATGCATGGGTGGTGGGTCCCACCCGAGCTGTGTATCCCAGTCTAGTTTAGCTTGGTTTAGAGAAACAGCGTGGAATCAGGCCCTTCGGCCCACCATGTCTGCGCCAAACCAGCGACCAGTGGGAGAGTCTAGGACCAGAGGCCACAGCCTCAGAATCAAAGGACGTTCTTTTTAGGAAGTTGAGGAAGAATTTCTCTAGTCAGTGGGTGGTGAATCTGTGGAATTCTTTGCCACTGAAGGCTGCGAGGCCGATTCAATTTAACCATATAACCATATAACAATTACAGCACGGAAACAGGCCCTCTCGGCCCTTCCAGTCCGTGCCGACCATTTGTTTTCCCCTAGTCCCATCACCTGGACTTAGACCATACCCCTCCATTCCCTTCCCGTCCATATACCTATCCACTTTACTTTTAAATGTTAAAATCGATCCTGCCTCCACCACTTCTGCTGGAAGCTCATTCCACACAGCCACCACTCTCTGAGTAAAGAAGTTCCCCCTCACGTTACCCCTAAACTTCTGTCCCTTAATTCTCATGTCATGCCCTCTTGTTTGAATCTTTCCTACCGTCAATGGGAAAAGCTTATCCACGTCAAAATTTACGGCAGAGATAGATAGATTCTTGATTAGTGCGGGTGTCAGAGGTTATGTGGAGAAGGCAGGAGAATGGGGTTAGGAGGGAGAGATAGATCAGCCATGATTGAATGGTGGAGTAATCTTGATGGGCTGAATGGCCTAATTCTGCTTCTATCACTGATGAAGTTATGATGGAACCAGGTCTCTGGTTCTGTGAAGGGGTTGTCCCACTTGGGCGTCATTTGCGCGCAACACGTGTGCATCACGACGCGTGCGTCTTGCGTCGTGACGCGTAAATGATGTCGCGTGAATGACACGCAAATGACACCCGAGTGGGACAGGCCCTTAAGGCAGCAACTCTACCGTTGAGCCACGCGCTGCCCAACAAGGCGGGTTATAGCTGAGAGTCAAATCGCTCGATCCCCACTGCGAAACTGCAGCTGGTTCATAATACAAGCCGGCATAATACTTCACTCGGATGCTTTTTATTGACTTGAATCGCTTGAAATGTACTTACATGGGATTTCCCACCGTCCCATGCGTAGCTCAGCATGTAGCCCAGCAGGATACCGTTCACCTCCTCTGCCGGAGGTGCTGCCCAATCCACAGTTAGCCAGGTACTGTTCTCACAGACGCTTACATTACGAGGAGGTGCTGTCGGGACTGCCAAAATAAAGTGTTGCGTCAGTAATCACCTCTTCAAATGTCATCTTTTACGCTACATAGAATATATAGCAGAGCAGGACAACATAGCAACAGGTCCTTCAGCCCACAATGTCCGTTTCAAACCCCATGCCAAGTTCAACTGATCTCTGTATCAATGTAGACACAGAATACTGGAGTAACTCAGCGGGTCAGGCAGCATGTCTGGAGAGAAGGGATGGGTGACGTTTTGGGTCAAGAGAATCAAAAGAGTTGATTGTCATGTGTCCCAGATAGGACAATGAAATTCACTTCCTGCTGTAGCTGCATGCTTACTTTCAGTGGCTTGCTGACATTGAGAGAAAGGTTGTTGATTTGACATCAGGTTACGAGGCGCTCAATCTCTTTCCTGTACTCTGTCTTCTTATTATTTGATATCTGGCCCACAACGGTTGTCCACAAATTTTAAAATTGGATTGGATGTGTCCATGGCTGTAGTTTGTGGGTGTACAAAGAGTTACGATGGGGGCTGAGAACACATCCCTATGGAGCACCAGTTGAGGATTATCATAGAGGATGATTTGGCACCTCCCCTCACTGATTATGGCCTGTTGGTCAGTTAGTTGAGCCAGGTACTACCACAATGTTTTAGAAAGAATTAGGTTTGGAGGGATGTGGACCAAACCGGTGCAGGTGGGATATGTTGGCCGGTGTGGGCAAGTTGGGCCGAATGGCCTGTTTCCACACCATATCACTTTGAGTACATGTTTGATGGGTTAAATTAAATTACCTTTAATGGATCCCACATCAACCCAGCAACAGAAACAACCATTGTGGACCAAGATTTTTCATGCTGAAATGTATGGTTTGGTTAGAAGGCAGGGCAAAGAGATCGTTCTGCAGTTGTACAGGGCCCTAGGGAGACCACAACTGGAGTATTGTGTGCAGTTTTGGTCTCCAAATTTGAGGAAGGACATTCTTGCTATTGAGGGAGTGCAGCGTAGGTTCACACGGTTAATTCCCGGGATGGCGGGACTGTCATATGCTGATATAATGGAACGGCTGGACTTGTACACTCTGGAATTTAGAAGGATGAGAGGATATCTTATTGAAACATATAAGATTATTGAGGGTTTGGACACGCTAGGCGTATGAAACATGCTCCCGATGTTGGGGGAGTCCAATAACCAGGGGCCACAGTTTAAGAATAAGGGGTAAGCCATTTAGAACGGAGGCAAGGAAAAACTTTTTCACACAGAGTTGTGAATCTGCGAAATTCTCTGCCTCAGAAGGCAGTTTAGGCCAATTCTCTGGATGCTTTCAAGAGAGAGTTAGATGGAGCTCTTAAAGATAGCAGAGTCAAGGGATATGGTGAGAAGTGTTTAAGAAGGAACTGCAGATGCTGGAAAATCGAAGGTAGACAAAAGTGCTGGAAAAACTCAGCGGGTGCGGCAGCATCTATGGAGCGAAGGAAATAGGCAACGTTTTGGGCCAAAACCCTTCTTCAGACCGATGTGCGGGGGGGGGGGGGGGACCGGAAGAAGAAAGGAAGAGGAGGAGCCCGAGGGCTGAGGGAGAGCTGAGAAGAGGAGGAGACAGTTGGGACTACCTGAAATTGGAGAAGTCAATGTTCATGCCGCTGGGGTGCAAACTGCCCAAGTGGAATATGAGGTGCTGCTCCTCCAATTTCCGGTAGTGCTCACTCTGGCCATGGAGGAGGCCCAGGACAGAAAGGTCAGATTCGGAATGGGAGGGGGAGTTGAAGTGCTGAGCCACCGGGAGATCAGGTTGGTTAATGCGGATATGGCCACAAGGCGGTAGAGGCTTTAAATCAGTTTTCCCTCTCCTAGATGGACTGTCTTCCCAGGCTGACGAGCCCCATCTGCCCGAGACTGGTGGGGGCGGCAGCGTCTACCTTCCCGTGCAGGTCTATAGCACCTACCCACTGCCCAAGGAGAGGATTGCTGAGGTGGTATATATGGTTGCCCAAACGGCATTTGATTTGGTGCCATATAATGGTGTGAGAAGGACTGAAACCAATGAAATAATAGGATAGTTATAGTGAAAGAACACTATTAAAAATAGTCCCAACCTAAAACATCACCTATCCATGAACTCCAGAGATGCTGCCTAACCTCCACTCTGAAGTAGGGTCTCGACCCGAAATGTCACCCATCCATATTCTCCTGAGATGCTGCTGGACCTGCTAAGTTACTCCAGCTCGGTGTGTCTTTCTATTGTAAACCAGCATCCATAGTTCACTGTTTCTCCATTCTAGTAATAGTGAAAGGTTGTTTTTTTGCGGTTTAGAGTGCAGTGGAGTTCCCCGTCAGAACATTTACTTTAGTTTAGGTGGCACAGTGTGGAAACAGGCCCTTAGGCCCAGCGAGTCCATGCCGACCAGCTAAACTAAAGGCATTTGAGCTCAGAAAACGGCCTAATATATTGAGAACAGACAGAGGTCAAGCTAATTCTACAGTTAACAAAGGCAGGAGATAAAATTGTGTAAGAAGGAACTGCAGATGCTGGTTTAAACCAAAGATAGACACAAAAAGCTGGAGTAACTCAGCGGGCCAGGCAGCATCTCTGGAGAGAAGGAATGGGTGACGTTTTGGGTCGAGACACTTCTTCAGAAGGGAAGGTTGGTGGCATAAATGGAAGATATTTCATTTCAGGACTAAAATAGATCTCACTCATCTTCCTAAAAGTGAAAACTAACTTCTCTGACGTCATGGGGAAATTCTGAATTTGCAAAAAAATATTGCAGGGAAATAATGTGCAATTAGAAAGTGAGACCCATTTTATAATTGCCATTTCAGCTTTTCCCGAAAATGAAACTACCTCACGCTGCCTCGGCAAGGCCAGCAGCATAATCAAGGACGAGTCGCACCCTGGCCACTCCCTCTTCTCCCCTCTCCCGTCAGGCAAAAGGTATAGAAGGCATCTGATGAAGGGTCTCGACCCAAAACGTCACCCATTCCTTCTCTCCAGAGATGCTGTCTATCCCGCTGAGTTACTCTAGCTTTTTGTGTCTATAAAAGGTACAGAAGTGTGAAAACGCACACCTCCAGATTCGGGAACAGTTTCTTCCCAGCTGTTATCAGGCAACAGAATCATCCTACCACAACCAGAGAGCAGCGCTGAACTACTATCTACCTCATTGGTGACCCTCAGACTATGCTTGCTCGGACTTTGCTGGCTTTACGTTGCACTAAACGATATTCCCTTATCGTCTGACGTCTGAAGAAGGGTCTCGACCCGAAACGTCGCCTATCTCCTTCGCTCCTTAGATGCTGCTGCACCCGCTGAGTTTCTCCAGCTTTTTGTGTACCCTCGATTCTCCAGCATCTGCAGTTCCTTCTTTAAAACTTCCCTTATCATTGAGCAGGTTTTCATCAAGGATCTCTCTGTACTTTGCTCCGTTCATCTTTCCCTCGATCCTGACTAGTCTCCCAGTTCCTGCCGCTGAAAAACATCCCCACAGCATGATATAACCATATAACCATATAACAATTACAGCACGGAAACAGGCCCTCTCGGCCCTTCCAGTCCGTGCCGACCATTTGTTTTCCCCTAGTCCCATCTACCTGCACTCAGACCATACCCCTCCATTCCCTTCACGTCCATATACCTATCCACTTTACTCTTAAATGTTAAAATCGATCCTGCCTCCACCACTTCTGCTGGAAGCTCATTCCACACAGCCACCACCCTCTGAGTAAAGGCGTTCCCCCTCACGTTACCCCGAAACCTCTGTCCCTTAATTCTCATGTCATGCCCTCTTGTTTGAATCTTCCCTACCCTCAATGGGAAAAACGTATCCACGTCAACTCTGTCTATCCCTTTCATCATTTTAAAGACCTCAATCAAGTCCCCCCTTAACCTTCTGCGCTCCAAAGAATAAAGACCTAACTTGTTCAACCTTTCTCTGTAACATAGTTGCTGGAACCCTGGCAACATTCTAGTAAATCTCCTCTGTACTCTCTCTATTTTGTTGACATCCTTCCTATAACTAGGCGACCAAAATTGTACACCATACTCCAGAATTGGTCTTACCAATGCCTTGTACAATTTTAAACATTACTTCCCTACTCCTATATTCAATGCTCTGATTTATAAAGGCCAGCACACCAAAGGCTTTCTTTACCACCCTATCTACATGCGATTCCACCTTCAGGGAAACTATGCACAGTTATTCCTAGATCCCTCTGTTCCACAGCATTCCTCAATTCCCTACCATTTACCATGTACGTCCTATTTTGATTTGTCCTGCCAAGATGTAGCACTTCACACTTATCAGCATTAAACTCCATCTGCCATCTTTCAGCCCACTTTTCCAAATGGCCCAAATCTCTCTGTAGACTTTGAAAATCTACTTCATTAACCACAACACCACCTATCTTAGTATCATCTGCATACTTACTTATCCAATTTTCCACCCCATCATCCAGATCATTGATGTACATGACAAACAAACAGTGACCCAACACAGATCCCTGAGGCACCCCACTGGTCACCGGCTTCCAACCTGACAAACAGCCATCCACCATTACTCTCTGACATCTCCCATTCAGCCACTGTTGAATCCATCTTGCTACTCCGCCATTAACACCCAAAGATTGAACCTTCTTAACCAACCTTCCATGGGGAACCTTGTCAAAGGCCTTACTGAAATCCATATAGACAACATCCACTGCTTTACCTCATCAATTTCCCTAGTTACCGCTTCAAAACATTCAAGAAGGTTTGTCAAACATGACCTTCCAGGCACAAATCCATGTTGACTGTTCCTGATCAGACCCTGTTTATCCAGATGATTATATATATTATCTCTAAGTATCCTTTCCATTAATTTGCCCACCACTGACGTCAAACTAATAGGTCTATAATTGCTAGGTTTATTCTTTGAACCCTTTTTTAAACAATGGAACAACATGCGCAGTACGCCAATCCTCCGGCACTATTCCCGTTTCTAATGACATTTGAAATATTTCTGTCATAGCTCCTGCTATTTCTACACTAACTTCCCTCAATGTCCTAGGGAATATCCTGTCAGGACCTGGAGACACTTTTATCCACTTTTATATTTTTCAAAGTGTCAGTACTTCCTCCTCTTTGAATCTCATAGTTTCCATAGCTACTCTACTTTTTCCCCTTAACTCACAGAGTTTCAATATCCTTCTCCTTGGTGAATACCGAAGAAAATAAATTGTTCAATATCTCCCCCATCTCTTTTGGCTCTGCAGATAGCTGTCCATCTGGTTCTCTAATGGTCCAATTTATCCCTCGTTATCCTTTTGCTATTAATATAGCTGTAGAAACCCTTTGGGTTTACTTTCACCTTTCTTTGCCAAAGCAACCCTCATATCTTCTTTTAGCCTTCCTAATTTCTTTCTTAAGATTCTTTTTACATTCTTTATACTCCTCTAGCACCTCATTTACTCCATGCCTCCTATAATTATTGTAGATATCTCTCTTTTTTCGAAACAAGTGTCCAATTTCCCTTGAAAACCATGGCTCTTTCCAAATTTTACTATTTCCTTTCAACCTAACAGGGACATAAAGATTCTGTACTCTTACAATTTCCCCTTTAAATGTCCTCCATTTCTCTTCTACATCCTTCCCATGAAACAAAGTGTCCCAATTCCCTCAAAGTTAGCCTTTCTCCAATCAAAAATCTCCACCCTAGGGTCCAGTTCTGACTCTCTCCATAATTATATTGAAACTAACGGTATTGTGATCACTGGTCCCAAAGTGCTCACCAACGCATACCTCCGTCACCTGACCTGCCTCATTTCCTAACAGGAGGTCCAGCACTGCCCCTTCTCTGGTCGATACCTCTATGTACTGCTGCAAAAAACTATCCCGCACACATTTTTATAAACTCCAAACCATCCAAGCCCATTTACAGAATATGTTTCCCAGTCTATTTTTGGAAAATTGAAATCTCCCACAATCACTACCTTGTGCTTACTACTAATATCTGCTATCTCCTTACATATTTCTCCTTCCAATTCTCGCTCCCATTTGGCGGTCTATAGTACACCCATAAAAGTGGTGCTACACCATTCCCACTTCTCAGTTCCACCCAAATAGCCTCCCTAGACGAGCTCTCTAATCTATCCTGCCAAAGCACTGCTGTAATATCTTCTCTGACAAGCAATGCAACACCTCCCCCTCTGGTCCCTCCAATTCTATCACACCTGAAGCAACGAAATCCTGGAATATTTAGTTTCCAATCACAGCCCTCCTGCAACCATGTTTCACTGATTGCCACAACATCATATTTCCAGGTGTCAATCCAGGCTCTATATGATGCTTCACCGTAGGTATGGTATTGGCCAGGTGATGAGCGGTGCCTGGTTTCCTCCAGACGTGACGCTTAGCATTCGGGCCAAAGAATTCAATCTTGGTTTCATCAGACCAGAGAATCTTGTTTAGGTGCCTTTTGGCAAACTCCAAACAGGCTGTCACATGCCTTTTACTGAGGAGTGGATTCCCTCTGGCCACTCTACCATAAAGGCCTGATTGGTGGAATGCTGCAGATATAGTTGTTCTTCTGGAAGGTTCTCCCATCTCCACAGAGGAACTCTGGAGCACTGTCAGAGTGACCATCGGGTTCTTGGTCACCTCCCTGACCAAGGCCCTTCTCCCCCGATTGCTCAGTTTGGCTGGGCGGCCAGCTCTATGAAGAGTCCTGGTGGTTCCAGAGTGCTTCCATTTAAGAATGACGGAGGCCACTGTGCTCTTCGGGACCTGCAACGCTGCAGAAATTGTTTTATACCCTTCCCCAGATCTGTGTCTCTACACAATCCTGTCTCGGAGGTCTACGGACAATTCCTTCGTCTTCATGGCTTGGTTTTTGCTCTGACGTGCACTGTCACCTGTGGGACCGGATATAGACAGGGTGTGCCTTTCCAAATCATGTCCAATCAATTTAATTGACCACTGGTGGACTCCAATCACGTTATAGAAACATATTAATGATAATCAATGGAAACAGGATGAACCACTCAATTTTGAATGTCATAGCAAAGGGTCTGAATACTTATGTAAATGTGATATTTCAGTTATTACTTTTTAATTTGCAAAAATTTCTAAACACCTGTTTTCGCTTCTTCATTCTGGGGTATTGTGTGTGGATTGATTAAAAAAATGGATTTAATCCATTTTAGAATAAGACCGTAATGTAATAAAATGTGGAAAAAGTGAAGGGGTCTGAATACTTTCTGAATGCACTGTATGTGACAGGAATGAACAAGTGACATTTCGGATCGGGACTCTTCTTTAAACTGATTGTATTTGAGGGGGGGGGGGCTGGAAAAGAGAGGAGTGGGAGGAACAAAGCCAGGCAAGTGTTAGAGATACTAGGAACTGCAAATGCTTGGAGCTTGGAGCAAATGCTCAGTGGGTCAGGCAGCCTCTGTGGAGGGAATGGAGGGGCGACGTTTGGGTCGGGTCCCTCAGACACACATAGCTGAAAAGAGGATGAGAACAGTGGCGCAGTGCTGGAGTTGCTGCCTCACAGTGCCAGAGACGTGGGTTCGATCCTGACTATGGGTGCTGTCTGCACGGAGTTTGTACGTTCTTCCTGTGACCGCGTGGGTTTTCTCCAGGTGCTCCGGTTTCTTCCCAAATTCCAAAGACGTGCAAGTTTGTAGGTTAATTGGCTTCTGTAAATTGTCCCTAGTGTGTGGGATAGAACTAGTGTTCTAGGTAACGGCGGGTCGGCCTGGACTGAGGGGCCTGTTTCCACACTGTATCTCTAAACCAAACTGAACTGGAGAGAAGGGGCAGTTCCAGGAATTAATCAATAGGTGACGTTTCAGGTCGGGACCCTTCTTCAAACTGAATGTGGGGATGGGGGGGGAAGAGGCTTGAAAAGAGAGGAGTGGCCGAACAAGTGATAGAGATACAAGGAACCTCTGATGCTGAAATCTTGAGCAAAACACAGAGTGCTGGAGGAACTCAGTGGGTTAAAGCCCTGTCCCACGGTACGAGTTCATTCCAAGAGCTCTCCCGAGTTTAAAAACACATCAAACTCGTGGTAAGCACGGAGAATGAGCGTAGCGGGTATGTCGGAGCTCGGGGACGTCCCTTAGCGGCTCGTAACGCTAATGGCAGGTACTCGGGAAGACTCGCTAACGGCAGGTAAGCACGGGAGCCCGAGTACCGACAAGCGGCCATTACCGTAAATCTCGGAGTTCGAATCAGGGCCAACTCGGGAGAGCTCTTGGAATGGACTCGTACTGTGGGACAGGGCTCTAAAGCAGCATCTATGGAGGGAATGGACAAAGTACCCATTACAAGGACTTCCACTGAGGTGGTCATAATGAAGCCTGGATTCTTGTAGTTTCAAAATGTATGAAAGTCTTAATGGAGAAATAATGGAAATAAGAGGCCCTAAGCCGAAATGCCACCTATCCGTTCCCTCCACAGACACTGGCTGCCCCGCTGAGTTTCTCCAACACTATGTGATTTGCCTGGCAAGTGATAGGTGGATACAGATGAGGGAGGGTTTGGTTGACAGATGGGTGGAGTAAGTGACAAAGGTTAGAGATGAAAATGAGGCTTAAAGGGCCTGTCCCACTTGGCGATTTTATCGGCATCAAATCAGTGTCGCCAAAAGATTTTTAACACATTTCAATATCCATCGACAATAAAAACGTTGCGACACTCGGAAAAACACCGCGCGTCAATACGTCATCATGCCGCGTCCCGGCCATCACCGCCGCACCACCGCATCACGCTGCCACGTTTCGGTGACCTGATATGTCAGTCACCGAAAGAATTGCCAAATGGGACAGGCCAGATAAAGAGAAGTGAGAGAACAAGACGAGAATTTTATACCACAGTTTTCATGATAGCAAAATCCTCTCAAAATGCTTCAAACCTCATTTAGTATTTTTTTAAAGATCAGAGATAGGGGCATTGAAACAGGCCCTCCGGCCCACCAAATCCACGCCAACCCTTGATCAACCGTTCACACTGGTCCCGGTGTTATCTCACTTTCCCGTACACTCCCTACACATGAGGGGTAATTCGCTGTGGCCCAATTAACCTACAAACCCGCATGTCACTGGGATGTGGGAAGACCATGGAGCACCATGAGGAAACGCATGCAGTCTCAGGTAGAACATGCAAACTCCACACAGACAGCACCCGAGGTCAGGGTCAAACACTGGTCTCTTGAGCTGTGAGGCTGCTGTACCGTCCAGAATATTTTCCCCATCCCACCACCGTTTTCCAGCTTCCTCCCCCTTTCCCAATCAGTCGGAGTAAAACATTGTCTGTTCATTCCGTCTAGATGCTGCCTGACACACTCATATCCGGCAGCACTTGGTTTCTTGATATTAAATGAGTGTATTATTTTGTTTACGATGATCTCCACTATAAGGTCATAAGTAATAGGAGCAGAATTAGGCCATTCGGCCCATCAAGTCTACTCCGCCATTCAACCATGGCTAATCTGGCTCTCCCTCCTAACCCCATTCTCATTGTGTGGAAGAAAATATTAATATTCTTTCTTACTTCATTTTGATTGGAATTGAACAAGGTAACGAAAGGGAGTTTGAATGTCACAATTGGCATCTCTCGTTGACCAGTGTAGAAGAGGTTCGTGGGAATCGGCAAAGTAGGATTAGACGTATTACCTTGTCTAGGGATGTGTTTGAAGGGTGGATGGTAAATGTCAACATGAAATAGTAGACGGAGATAAGGAAGCTTGTTTCTCTAAGCAGTGTGTTACAGTAGACCACCTACTGGTAGTCGCATAAATACGTTGCAGTAAATGGGGGGCTTACGGTTGGCTTGGAGGGGACGGAGGCGCGGACCACCTAAAAGGCAAGATAGAATAATGTCAGGATGCCCTTGTATTGTGTTTGACTTGTATTAACCATCTGTTGTTGAATAAGATTGACATTATCAAAAAGTATGTTATGACTAATGATATAATTGGTACCCTTGTAGTAGATGTATATTTTCATATAACTGTATCGAACAAAAAAACAAAAGTTGTTTGCTGCACAGTATAACTGTCGGCTAATTCTGCTGTGAAGTCAGAGAACTAGTGAGCAGTTTACTGCCGCCATCTCTCCATGATATTTTGCAATAAAGTCTCGAAGCAAACTGCAAAATCTTCGCTTTTCATTTTCCTGTAATTTCCCTCTAAAGTAATTTCTTCCACATCCTGCCTTCTTCCCATAGCCTCTATCACCCGTACTATTCAAGAATCTCTCTATCTCTGCCTTAAAAATATCAATTGCCGGCCTCCACACCTTTCCGTTTCTGGCATGTTATTCTTGGACAGCCTTCGGTGGCAATGAATTCCACAGATTCACCACCATCTGACTATCATAGAAATTCCTCCTCATCTCTTTTCTGAAGTTACGTACTTTTATAGTGAGGCTGTGACCTCTGGTCCTCAACTCTCCCACTGGTGGAAACATCCTCTCCACATCCACCGTGTCCGGGCTTTTCACTGCGTGGAGGGTTTCAACGAGGTCCCGGGTCCTCACAATGAACAGCTGCAGCCAGCACTCGAGTCTCCACACCACTGGAATCTTAGAAACCCTACGCTCTGGACGGCAACTGGCTTCCCACAAATAATTTAGCAGCTGGATAGAATCAAAGGAACTTCAGGAAGCATTCCTGGAAGGCCACGGATTATGATGGAAAAAATAAGTTACCGGAAATTTGTAGCACTTGCATCTAAGAGGAGATCAGACAATATCATAGATGCAGCCGGGACTGCAGTGTTTCCTGCATTTTCTCTCTTTGATTAATAGTTGAGTGGCCTAGTTTTTAGATTTTTCTTTAGTTTGAGAGATACAGTGCATAAACAGGACCTTCTGCCCCCCATATCCGCGCCGACCAGCGATCCCCGCACATTAACGCCATCCTACACACACTTGGGACAATTTATACTTATGCCAAAGCCAATTAACCTACAAACCTGTACGTCTTTGGAGTGTGGGGGGAAACCGGAGCACCTGGCGTAAACCCACATGGTTACAGGGAGAATGTACAAACTGGTGGTCAAGGTGGAACCAGGGTCTCGGCCGCTGTGAGGCAGCAACTCTACCGCTGCGCCACTGAGCCGAGCTTTGATGACTTTGGCCGTTTCCGCTGAAGATTGTTTTCTACTTTCCAAATCATCCCAGGGATGCAGGTTTGTGTACGGCATCGAAAGTTCTCAGATTTTAAATGAGTGACATCGTAAGAAACCAGCAAATTTGAAATTCAGAACGGTGTGATTTGTATGGAAATTAAATTAGGGGAGCAGCGGTAGAGTTGCTGCCTTGCAGCGCCAGAGACCCGGGTTCCATCCCGACTTCGGAGTTTGTACATTCTCCCCGTGACCACGTGGGTTTTCTCCAGGTGCTTGGGTATCCTCCCACACTCCAATGGCGTACAGGTTTGTCGGTTAATTAGCTTTGGTAAAAATTGTAAATTGTCCCTGGTGTGTAGGATAGTGCTAGCGTAGGGGGTCGCTGGTCGGTGCGGACTCGGTGGGCCAAAGGGCTTCTTTCCCACCGTATCTCTAAACTAAGCAAAACAGAAAATGCTGGAAATGCATTTTATAAAACAATGCACATGCAAAGCGAGCTGCTGTGTATTTCCAGGAACTTCCCCCACACTCCACTCTTTTTGACTGGAATATTTAGTGAGGTGGGTTTGATTTGATATGCATCCAACTGCTAGATTATTCATCAGAGGCCAATTGCTGTCCAGTGCGTAAGATTTCTAACACGCGGCTCCCACAAGCCTACTACCCCCATTGATGGCTATACAACACGCCAGTCTAGCTGCTACAGTATGATACAGCTTTATTTATCCCGGTGGGAGATCGCTCTGCCACCAGTCAAAAGTTACAAGACATTGAAAGTGTTGTGTACATTATAATAATAATGATATTATAGGGACCAGTAATTGCACAGCACATATATAACACTGCACAAACATGACGCTAAATTATCAAGTGGAATGGTCCAGGATGGGGGACGTGCAAAGATTGGGGAGGGGGAGTCAGTCTCAGTCTACCCCAGGACAGAAGGGGGGAGGAGTTGTACAGTTTGATTGCCACAGGGAAGAAGGATCTCCTGTGGCGTTCTGTGCTGCATCTTGGTGGAACCAGTCTGTTGCTGAAGGTGCTCCTCAGGTTGGCCAGTATGTCATGGAGGGGGTGGGCTGTATTGTCCAGGATGCTCCGCAGTTTGAGGAGCATCCTCCTTTTCGAGACCATCTCCCGTGAATCCAACTTCAACTACGCCCCCAGGACAGCCAGCCTTCCTGATGAGTTTGTTGGTTCAGTTGGCGTCCGTGGCCTTAGAATGCACAGAGTGCAGACACATTCAGGATGGAGGGAGTGACAATCAAGTGATTGTGTTGTCCCAACTAGATGTGAACTACAGGACTGATGTTAAAGATTAGATTAGATTAGATTAGATTACCTTTATTGTCATTCAGACCTTTCGGTCTGAACGAAATTTCGTGCCTGCAGTCATACATATAATAAAAGTAACAAAAACACACAATAAACACAAAATTAACATCCACCACAGTGAGTTCACCAAACACCTCCTCACTGTGATGGAAGGCAAAAGTCTTAGTCTTTGTCTCTTCCCTCCTTGTTCTCCCTCTGCGCTGAGGCGATCCAGGCCTCCGATGTTGCGACCCCGCCGGGTGTTGGTAAGCAAGTCAGTCCCGCGGCTGAATCCAACTCCGCGAGCGGGCCGGTTCATCTCCGCGGCCCGGGGCGGTCGAAGCTGCCGAAGCTGCCGCCCTCCAGTCCAGCGGACGCAGCTGTTGCTGCGGGAGCTCCAGAAAAACAGGCCACCAACCTGTGACCTGCGAGCTCCCGACGATGTCGTCCACTGGGCCCGCGGCCGGGCCTCTGAAACCGCGCCGTCACCGCCGCAGAAACGGCAGAACACCGCCACAGCTCCAAGTCGGGCCGCTGCCGCTGCCGGGTCGAGCCAGTCGGGCCACCGCCGCCGCTGGAACTGCCGCCACAGCCCCGAGGCCGTCAGCTCCGCCATTAGGCCTCAGCGCAGATGGAGACAGGGGACACGACAAGAAAAGGTCGTATCCCCCCGAAAGAAGAGACTAAACCATGTTTCTCCCCCCCCCCCCCCACACTTACACAACCTAATAAACTAACTAAACTAAACTAAACTAAAACAGACATAAGAAAAACAACAACAAAAAGAAAATAACAGACGGACTGCAGGCGAGCCGCAGCTGCCAGGCAGCGCCGCCACTTCCGGTTAAAGGTGGAACATGTTATGGTTATGCACACCTGGGCAAGAGGGACAACGCAGACACTCCCCAACTTATGCAATAGGTGGCTTTCCAAGATTCACACTTGCAAACATAATTCTGTTCTCAGTCCCATGTATAATCAAGGCAGTGTGTAATTTCCACACCACTGCAATGATCACTCGTTTACATCAGAAACAAGCCGACAATGGCGGCACTGCTTACCCAGGAAGCCACGTGCTGCAGAAGGTGTCCTGAACACCCGCTCAGCCAGTTAATACTCAGAGACTGCAGGAAGGAACTGCAGATGCTGGCTTATACCAGATAGACATAAAAAGCTGGAGTAAACTCCGTGGGTCTGGCAGCATCTCTGGAGAGAAGCAATAGGTGACATTTTGGGTCAGAATCCTTCCTCTGTTCGGTGAAAATTATGAGAGAAACAGATGTGTAGAAAATCATGAGAGGAATAGATCGGGTGGATATACAGAATCTCTTGTGCAGAGTAAGGGAATCGACAACCAGAGGATATAGGTCTAAGGTACAGGGGAAAAGATTTTATAGCAACCTGTGGGGTAACTTTTCTTTTACCCAATATTGACTGGGAAAATCATAGTGTGAAATGTTTAGATGGGGTTCAACTTCCCAAAAGTGTTCAGGAGCGTTTTCTCCATCAATATGTAGAGCGCCCCATGCGTGAGACGGCAACCCCGGATCTAGTATTGGGAAATTGGGACGGGCAAATGAATGCAATGTTCGTGGAAGAGCCTTATGGGACCAGTTGGCATTCATAGCAAAAGGATTTGAGTACGAGAGCAGGGAGGTTCTACTGCAGTTGTACAGGGTTTTGGTGAGGCCACACCTGGAGTATTGCGTACAGTTTTGGTCTCCTAATCTGAGGAAAGACATTCTTGCCATAGAGGGAGTACAGAGAAGGTTCACCAGACTGATTCCAGGGATGGCACGACTTCCATATGAAGAAAGACTGGATAGACTCGGCTTGTATTCGCTGGAATTTAGGAGATTGAGGGGGGATCTTATAGAGACTTACAAAATTCTTAAGGGGTTGGACAGGCTAGATGCAGGAAGATTGTTCCCGATGTTGGGGAACTCCAGAACAAGGGGTCACAGTTTAAGGATAAGGGGGAAGTCTTTTAGGACCGAGATGAGAAGATCTTTTTTCACGCAGAGAGTGGTGAATCTGTGAAATTCTCTGCCACAGAAGGTAGTTGAGGCCAGTTCATTGGCTATATTTAAGAGGGAGTTAGATGTGGCCCTTGTGGCTAAGGGGATCAGGGGGTATGGAGAGAAGGCAGGTACAGGATACTGAGTTGGATGATCAGCCATGATCATATTGAATGGCGGTGCAGGCTCGAAGGGCCGAATGGCCTACTCCTGCACCTAATTTCTATGATTCTATGTTTCTATGATCACGGTACAATTAGGTTTAGGATAGTATGGACAGGGACAGAGAGGGCCCACGTGTTAAAATGCTAAATTGGGGTAAGGCCAACTTTGAGGGTATGAGAGAAGGTCTTGGTCAAGTTGACTGGAGCAGGTTGTTTGAGGGGAAAGGAACATGTGGGGGATGCAGCGAAGGTTGACCAGGTTAATTCCCGGATGGCGGGACTGACATACGATGAAAGAATGGGTTGACTGGGCTTGTAATCACGAGGATGCAAGGAGATCTTATCAAAACATATACAATTCTTAAAGGATTGGACAGGCTGGATGCAGGAAAAATGCTCCCGATGTTGGGGAAGTCCAGAACCAGGGGTCACAGTTTAAGAATAAGGGTTAGGCCATTTGGGACTGAGATGAGGAACAACATTTTTAGCCAGAGAGTTGTGAATGTGTGGAATTCTCTGCCACAGCAAGCAGTGGATTCTCTGCCACTGCAAGCAGTTCACATCCAGTTGGGGCAACACAATCACTTGATGTTTTCAAGAGGGAGTTAGATTTAGCTCTTCGGGCTAAAGGAATCAAGGGATATGGGAGGAAAAGCAGGAACGGGGTACTGATTTTAGATGATCAGCCATGATCATATTGAATGGTGATGCTGCCTCGAAGGGCCGAATGGCCTACCCCTCCACCTATTTTTCTATGTTTCTATGAATCAAGTGGGATGTTTTTCAAAATGTACTGACAAGAGCTCAGGACATGCACGCCCCTGTTAGAGTGAAGGGGAAGGCAGGCAAACGTAAGGAAGCTTGGCTGACCAGAGAAATTGAGGTGTTGGTCAAAAACAAGAAGGATGCATGGGACTGGTATAGGCAGCTGGGATCAAGTGTATCCCTGGAGGAACTAAGGACCCAACTAAAGAAGGAAGCCAGAAGGGCAAAAATGATAGATAGACATAAAAGTGCAGAAGATAGCTCCGGCCCATAGCATTACGGACAATCGCAAGAGATTTTATGAATACATAAAGGGGAAAAGGGGAACTAGAGAGAGAGTGGGACCTTTCAGGAATCAAAGCGATCATCTCTGTGTAGAGCCACAGGAGATGGGCAAGGTCCTCAATGAGTATTTCTCCTCTGTATTTACCGAGGAGAAAGACAGTTGGACGGAGGAACGGGGCGGTCAATGGCAGTTTCTTGAGAACAGTCAGTGTCACCTTGAGAGGTGCTGAAGGTACTACCATGTATGAAGGTAGACAAATCTCCAGGGCCTGATCAGATACATCCGAGGACATTGCGGGAAACCAGAGAGGAAATTGCAGAAGCTCTGGATGAAATTTACGAGTCGTCCTTAAATACAGGAGAGGTGCCGGAAGAGGGGAGGGTGGCAAATGTTGTGCCTCTATTCAAGAAGGGCTGCAGGGAAAATGCTGGGATCTATAGGCCGGTGAGCTTAACATCTGTAGCCAGAAAGTTACTGGAGAGTATTCTGAGGGATAGGATATACTGGCATTTGGATGGGCAAGGGCTGATTAGGGACAGTCAGCATGGTTTGTACATGGGAGGTCGTGTCTCACAAATCTGAGTTTTTTGAAGATGTGACTAAAAAGGGCAGAGCTGTAGATGTATATATGGACGAGCAAAGCATTTGACAAGGTTCCACATGGTAGGCTGCTCTGGAAGGTTAGATCGCATGGGATCCAAGGAGAGCCAGCGAAATGGATGGAAATTGGCTTCATGGAAGGAAGAGGGTGATGGTGGAAGGTTGCTTCTCGGACTGGAGGCCTGTGACTAGTGGTGTGCCTCAGGGTTCGGTGCTGGGCCCGTTACTGTTTGTCATCTACATCAATGATTTGGATGAGAACATACAGGGCAAGATTAGCAAGTTCGCTGATGACGCAAAAGTGGGAGGTGTTGCAGGATCTGGATCGATTGGCCAGGTGGGCTGAGGAATGGTTGATGGATTTTAATGCAGGAGCATTTTGCCTTGAGGGTGGAATCGCAGGAAGATAGGGTGGTCAAAAAGGATTTTGGCACATTGGCCTTCATCAGTCAGAGTGGGGTGGGAGATTACAACCTTCACGTGGTCCGCCCTGTTTCGACGAATGCAATCAACCCGGCGTGCACAATCAAATAAGTCAAATAGAACAAGTTGTCCGACAACTTTAGGCTGTGCACGCCGTACGCAAGAGGATAATCAGTCAGAGTATTGAGTATAGAAGTTGGGAAGTCATGTTGCAGTTGGACAAGACGTTGGTGAGGCCACATTTAGAACATTGTGTTCAGTTCTGGGCACCGTGTTATAGGAAATATGTTGTCAAGCTGGAACGGGAAGATTTACGAGGATGTTGCCAGGACTAGAAGGCCTGACTATAGGGCGAGGATGAGTAGGCTAGGCCTCTATTCCTTGTAGCGCAGGAGGATGAGGGGTGATCTTATTGAGGTGTATACAATCATGATAGGAATAAAACAGGTAGAAGCACAGTCTCTTGCCCAGAGAAGGAGAATTGAGAACCAGAGGGTATAGGTTTATGATGAAGGGGGAATGATTTTATGAATCTCTGTGGGGGGAATGATAGAACAAGCTTTATCGAATCATGGGGGGGTAACTTTTTCACTTTGGCCGGTGTTACAGTTGGGCACAAAGGCTGGTGGGTGTATGGAACAAGCTGCCAGAGGAGTTGAGGCTGGGATGATTCCAACATTTAAGAAACAATTGGACAGGGGAAATAGGGGGTTGTTTGCAGGTTGGTTACCTAAAACTGGAGAATTCTGGTTGCAACATAGGTTTAAGGTGCAGGGGGAAATATTTAATAGAAACCTAAAGGGTAATTGGTGAATCTGTGGAATTACTGGCCACAGAAGGCTGTGGAGGCCAAGTTAATGGCTATTTTTAAGGCATAGATAGATTCTTGATTAGTACAGGTGTCAAAGTTTATGTGGAGAAGGCAGGAGAATGGGGATAGGCGAGACACTGTAGATCAGCCATGATTGAATGGCGGAGCAGATGGGCTGAATGGCCGAATTCTGCTCCCATCACATGACCTTATGACGAGGTACACATTTGGCACACATGACAATAATAGTTCAAGTTCATGTTTATTGTCACTTAAACAACTAAGATACAGTGATATTGAGTTACCACACAGCCATAGTAAGTGAAACACAAAAATACACAAAGCACATATAATACAGTTTAACATAAACATCCACCACAGTGGAATCCACATTCCTCACTATGATGGAAGGCAATAAAGTTCAGTCATCTTCCTCCTTTGTCCACCCGTGGTCGGGGCCTTTGAACGGGACCGCTGCCGATGGTCCGATGTCCAAGCCCTCTCGTCGGGATGATGTAAACTCCGGCGTTGGGACGGATCGGAACACTCCGCGGCATGGAGCTCCCGAGTCGGCCGCTTCTTACCGGAGACCGCTGGTTCACGGTGTTAAAGTAACAGGCCCCGCGGTCGGAGCTCCAACACTGGCGATCCTCGGCAAAAGAATCCCGATAGTAAGTCCGCGTCGCACCTGCGGCTTGAAGCTCCGGGCCGGTCTCCAGGAAAGGCCGCACCACTCCACGTTGTAGGCCGCAGGGGGGGACGGAGATGCCACACGGAGAAAAATTGCATCTCCGTCGAGGTCAGTGACTGGAAAACATTTCCCCCTATAACCCCCCCCCCCCCCCACATAAACTAACCAAGAAACATTGAAACAAACTTTTAGAACTTACTTAAAATAATACAAACAATAGAAAGGACAGACAGACTGTTGGCGAGGCTGCCACGGTGGTAAACTGAACTAATTCAGTTTATAATTCATAATATGGTTGAGTTCTTCATTAGGATGGAGAGTGACATTGTTAATTCAGAAACAAGAGTTCTGAACTTAAAGAAAGGTAACTTTGAGGGTATGAGACGTGAATTGGCCAAGACAGACTGGCAAGTGATTCTTAAAGGGTTGACAGTGGATATGCAATGGAAGGCATTTAAAGACTGCATGGATGAACTACAACAGTTGTTTATCCCAGTTTGGCAAAATAATAAATCAGGGAAGGTAGTGCATCCGTGGATAACAAGGGAAATCAGGGATAGTATCAAAACAAATGATGAAGCATACAAATAAGCCAGAAAAAGCAGCCTACCAGAGGACTGGGAGGAATTCAAAGTCCAGCAGAGGAGGACAAAGTGCTTAATTAGGAAAGGGAAAATAGATTATGAAAGAAAACTGGCACGGAACATAAAAACAGATTGCAATTTTTTTATAGATATGTGAAGAGAAAAAGGTTAGTTAAAACAAATGTAGGTCCCTTGCAGTCAGAAATTGGTGAATTGATCATGGGGAACAAGGACATGGCAGACCAATTGAATAACTACTTTGGTTCTGTCTTCACTAAGGAAGACATAAATAATCTGCCAGAAATAGCAGGGGACTGGGGGTCAAATGATGGAGGAACTGAGTGAAATCCAGGTTAGCCGGGAAGTGGTGTTAGGTAAATTGAATGGATTAACGGCCGATAAATCCCCAGGGCCAGATAGGCTGCATCCCAGAGTACTTAAGGAAGTAGCCCCAGAAATAGTGGATGCATTAGTGATAATTTTTCAAAACTCTTTAGATTCTGGAGTAGTTCCTGAGGATTGGAGGGTAGCTAATGTAACCTCACTTTTTAAAAAGTGAGAGAGAGAGAAAACGGGGTATTACAGACCTACTAGTCTAACATCGGTAGTGGGGAAAATGCTAGAGTCAGTTATTAAAGATGGGATAGCAGCACATTTGGAAAGCGGTGAAATCATTGGACAAAGTCAGCGTGGATTTATGAAAGATAAATCATGTCTGACGAATCTTATAGAATTTTTTGGGGATGTAACTAGCAGATTAGATAAGGGAGAACCTGTGGATGTGTTAAATCTGGACTTTCAGAGGGCTTTCAACAAGGTCCCACATAAGAGATTAGCATACAAACTTAAAGCACACGGTATTGGGGTTTCAATATTGATGTGGATAGAGAACTGGCTGGCAGACAGGAAGCAAAGTGTAGGAGTAAACGGGTCATTTTCAGAATGGCAGGCAGTGACTAGTGGGGTACCGCAAGGCTCAGTGCTGGGACCCCAGCTATTTACAATATATTAATGATCTGGATGAGGGAATTGAATGCAACATCTCCAAGTTTGCGGATGACACGAAGCTGGGGGGCAGTGTTAGCTGTGAGGAGGATGCTAGTGGGCAAATGCATGGCAGATGCAGTATAATGTGGATAAATGTGAGGTTATCCACTTTGGCGGCAAAAACAGGAGGGTAGATTATTATCTGAATGGTGGCCGATTAGGAAAAGGGGAGATGCAGCGAGACCTGGGTGTCATGGTACACCAGTCATTGAAAGTAGGCATGCAGGTGCAGCAGGCTGTGAAGAAATCGAATGGTATGTTGGCATTCATAGCAAAAGGATTTGAGTACAAGAGCAGGGAGGTTCTACTGCAGTTGTACAGGGTCTTGGTGAGGCCACTCCTGGAGTATTGCGTACAGTTTTGGTCTCCTAATCTGAGGAAAGACATTCTTGCCACAGAGGGTACAGAGAAGGTTCACCAGACTGATTCCTGGGATGGCAGGACTTCCATATGAAGAAAGACTGGATAGACTCGGCTTATACTCGCTGGAATTTAGGAGATTGAGGGGGGATCTTATAGAGGCTTACAAAATTCTTAAGGGGTTGGACAGGCTAGATGCAGGAAGATTGTTCCCGATGTTGGGGAACTCCAGAACAAGGGGTCACAGTTTAAGGATAAGGGGGAAGTCTTTTAGGACCGAGATGAGAAGATCTTTTTTCGCACAGAGAGTGGTGAATCTGTGGAAATCTCTGCCACAGAAGGTAGTTGAGGCCAGTTCATTGGCCATATTTAAGAGGGAGTTAGATGTGGCCCTTGTGGCTAAAGGGATCAGGGGGGTACGGAGAGAAGGCAAGCACAGGATACTGAGTTGGATGATCAGCCATGATCATATTGAATGGCGGTGCAGGCTCGAAGGGCCGAATGGCCTACTCCTGCACCTATTTTCTATGATTCTATGATTCTATGAATGTTCATTTCCAAACTTGTCATAAAGACAAAGCTGTGGGCGAGGATAGTTCTTCCACCGAAAAATCATATGGTCTCGGTAGAATCCCGCAAACTAAGAAGATCAATATAAATTAAGTGATTGGAACACACCCATCTAGAAAATAAATCTATTTTCCATTTGTATCGTCCAACATGCCAAAGTGCTTTTACTGCCTCATCAGCACAGTTTAGTTTATTGTCACGTGTACAGTGAAAACCTTTTGTTGCGTGCTAACCAGTCAGCAATTAGGGTTAGGGTTAGGGTTGCGTGCTAACCAGTCACCAATAAATGTTTACAATCCAACCATTTACAGTGTACAGATACATGATAAGGGAATAGTGCAAGGTAAAGGCAGCAAAATCTGATTAACGATAGTCCGAGGGTCACCAACGAGGTAGATAGTAGTTCAGCGCTGCTCTCTGGTTGTGGGAGGATGATTCAGTTGCCTGATAACAGCTGGGAAGAAACTGTCCATGAATCTGGAGGGTGTGCGTTTTCACACTTCTGTACCTTTTGCCCGATGGGAGAGGGGGGAAGAGGGAGTGGCCAGGGTGCGACTCGTCCTTGATGATGCTGCTGGCCTTGCCGAGGCAGCGTGAGGTATAAATGGAGTCAGTAGAAGGGAGGTTGGGCTGTGCGATGGTCTGGGCTGCGTCCACAATTCGGGAACCAAGTGCAAACTACCACGGGAGGTTGGGTTCCAGGGAGTGAGCACTCTGGGAAACTGCAACCCAAATGTCCTCTCTCTCAATTACCAGCTGTGCTGCTGTTTTGTTACGGAATGCTGGATGACTGATTGTACCTCCACCAACAGAGCACTCATTTCCCTGCATCAATCCAGTAAATGTCTCTTCCCTGAGAATACTAAACCCACGAGGGCCAGTAGAAAGTGCATTTTTCAACCAACAATAAAATTCATGCCATAAATTACAGCAAAGTGGCCCAGCGATAGAACTGCGGTCTCACAGTAAATGGAAACATTGTCCCCAGTGGGTGTAGGATAGTGTTAATGTGCGGGGAAAGCTGGTCAGGGTGGACCCGATGGGCCGAGTGGCCTGTTTCCATGCAGTATCTCTAAACATTAGAAACATAGAAACATAGAAAATAGGTGCAGGAGGAGGCCATTCGGCCTTCGAGCCAGCACCGCCATTCATTGCGATCATGGCTGATCGTCCCCAATCAATAACCCGTGCCTGCCTTCTCCCCTTATTCCTGATTCCACTAGCCCCTAGAGCTCTATCTAGCTCTCTCTTAAATCCATCCAGTGACTTGGCCTCCACTGCCCTCTGTAGCAGGGAATTCCATAAATTCACAACTCTCTGGGTGAAAACATTTTTTCTCACCTCAGTTTTAAATGGCCTCCCCTTTATTCTAAGACTGTGACCCCTGGTTCTGGACTCGCCCAATATTGGGAACATTTTTCCTGCATCTAGCTTGTCCAGTCCTTTTATAATTTTATATGTTTCTGTAAGATACCCCCTCATCCTTCTAAACACCAGTGAATACAAGCCTAGTCTTTTCAATCTTTCCTCATATGACAGTCCCGCTATCCCAGGGATCAATCACAAGGATGTCCTTCCTCAAATTTGGAGACCAAAACTGCACACAATACTCCAGATGTGGTCTTACCAGAGCCCTATACAACTGCAGAACCTCTCTACTCCTATACTGAAATCCTATATCCAAATCTTAATATCGAATTTACCAGAAGGGGAGGGTGCTTATAAACTAAGTTGTTGAACAAATGTAAAAATATATTTGTATGTGATGCCAAAAATATATCAAAATGAAGGATAAACATTCATGCCACTCTGTAAATCAGTCATGTGCAAGAAGGAACTGCAGATACTGGTTTAAACCAAAGATAGAAGGAATAGGTGACGTTTTGGGCAGAGACCTCCTTCAGTCTGAAGAAGCGTCTCAACCCGAAACGTCACCCATTCCTTCTCTCCAGAGAAACTGCCTGTCCCGCTGAGTTACTCCAGCATTTTGTGTCTATCTTCGGTAGATCTATAATGTTTCTTCAGTTGCTTACGAGTTCAATGCATGACAAAATAGAAATCCTACCTCCTTCTGTAGTCGTTGCCTGGATTGTGGAGGAGTAGGCAGACCATCCAACTTCATTCTTGCAGGCAACACGGATGGTGTAGGAGGTCATGCAATGTAGCTCAAGGATCCTGTATTCGTGCGGTGGAACGATAGTCTGGTGGACAGTCACATTGTCCTCACCTCTTGTAACCTGATTTGTGGAATGCAGTGTTAACATAACATAACATAACATAACATAACAATAACATAACATAGAGATAATATATATAAGCATCTGGATAAACAGGGTCTGATCAGGAACAGTCAACATGGATTTGTGCCTGGAAGGTCATGTTTGACAAACCTTCTTGAATTTTTTGAAGCGGTAACTAGGGAAATTGATGAGGGTAAAGCAGTGGATGTTGTCTATATGGATTTCAGTAAGGCCTTTGACAAGGTTCCCCATGGAAGGTTGGTTAAGAAGGTTCAATCTTTGGGTGTTAATGGCGGAGTAGCAAGATGGATTCAACAGAGGCTGAATGGGAGATGTCAGAGAGTAATGGTGGATGGCTGTTTGTCAGGTTGGAAGCCGGTGACCAGTGGGGTGCCTCAGGGATCTGTGTTGGGTCCACTGTTGTTTGTCATGTACATCAATGATCTGGATGATGGGGTGGAAAATTGGTAGTATGCAGATGATACTAAGATAGGTGGTGTTGTGGATAATGAAGTAGATTTTCAAAGTCTACAGAGAGATTTGGGCCATTTGGAAAAGTGGGCTGAAAGATGGCAGATGGAGTTTAATGCTGTTAAGTGTGAAGTGCTACATCTTGGCAGGACAAATCAAAATAGGACGTACATGGTAAATAGTAGGGAATTGAGGAATGCTTTGGAACAGAGGGATCTAGGAACTCACTGTGCATAGTTCCCTGAAGGTGGAATCGCATGTAGATAGGGTGGTAAAGAAAGCCTTTGGTGTGCTGGCCTTTATAAATCAGAGCATTGAATATAGGAGTAGGGAAGTAATGTTAAAATTGTACAAGGCATTGGTAAGACCAATTCTGGAGTATGGTGTACAATTTTGGTCGCCTAGTTATAGGAAGGATGTCAACAAAATAGAGAGAGTACAGAGGAGATTTACTCGAATGTTGCCAGGGTTCCAGCAACTATGTTACAGAGAAAGGTTGAACAAGTTAGGTCTTTATTCTTTGGAGCGCAGAAGGTTGAGGGGGGACTTGATTGAGGTCTTTAAAATGATGAAAGGGATGGACAGAGTTGACGTGGATACGTTTTTCTCATTGAGGGTAGGGAAGATTCAAACAAGAGGGCATGTCATGAGAATTAAGGGACAGAAGTTTCGGGGTAACGTGAGGGGGAACTTCTTTACTCAGAGGGTGGTGGCTGTGTGGAATGAGCTTCCAGCGGAAGTGGTGGAGGCAGGATCGATTTTAACATTTAAGAGTAAAGTGGATAGGTATATGGACGTGAAGGGAATGGAGGGGTATGGTCTGAGTGCAGGTAGATGGGACTAGGGGAGAACAAATGGTCGGCACGGACTGGAAGGGCCGAGAGGGCCTGTTTCCGTGCTGTAATTGTTATATGGTTATATGGTTATAAGCCCAGGGCAATAAAAATAAACTTGTCCTGATCATTCAGATGTGTAGCACAAAGGCCATGGGGTCAGTAGTTAACCAGGAGTTAATGGGGACTGCCAGGGACTAGTTATAATGGAATTCACCTACAACACCTGGTGACAACCTATGACAGCACCTACGGCAACCTACGACAGCAAAAAGTGTCACCACTGTCGCAGAAAGATTTTCAACATGTTGTCGCCCAAATAATCTCCTAAGTGGGACAGGCCCATAAAACTCTTCCACCATCATCACCATCATCACCCCCTCACCCCCACCCACCCATCCTCCCCACCCTAGTCTCAAAGATTTGGAACAAATAAAGCCATACAGTTTGGAAACAGGCCCTTCGGCCCAACTTGCCCATGCAGACCAGGATGCCCCATCTCCACTGGTCCCATCTGCCTGCATTTGGCCTATATCTCTCTAAATCTTTCCTGTCCTTGTACCTATCCAAAGGTTTTATATATGCTGTGTGATAGTACCTGCCTTAACTCCCTCCTTAGTTTAGTTTAGAGATACAAAGGGGAAACAGGCCCTTTGGCCCAGCAGGTCCGCGCCGACCACCTATCCCACTAGGGACAAATTTTACATTTACCCAGCCAATTAACCTACAAACCTGCACGTCTTTGGAGTGTGGGAGGGAATCGGAGATCTTGGAGAAAACCCGCGCAGGTCACGGGGAGAACGTACAAACGCCGTACAGACAGCCAGCGCCCATAGTCGGGGTGGAACCCGGATCTCTGGCTCTGTAAGGCAGCAACTCTACCGCTTGTTTCATATACACAACACCATCCTATTAAATCTTTCCTCTCCTCACCTTAAACCCATGTCCTCTGGCTCTGGATTCCCCTATTCTGAAAGGTTTGTGGAAACAGGTCTAACCAGAGTCTCTTTCTATTGGGAAATGGACAGATATTCAACAGGGGCATGTGGAAAGAATAATAATGTGGGCAAAATATATAGAACAGGCCACTGGACTAGGGGAGCACAGGTTTGGTGTCAATAATAGTGCAACAGCACTGACGAAGGAACAAGACCCAAGGGTTGAACAGACCCGTTTAGTTTAACTTAAAGATACAGCGCGGAAACAGGCCCTACGACCTACCGAGTCCGCGCCGACCAGCGATCCCCGCACACTAACACTATCCTGGGACAACCTACAATTTTTGCAGAAGTCAATTAACCTACAAATCGGAGCAGCCGGAGAAATCCCACAAGTAAGTAGGGGAAATGACAGGGAGAACGGGCAAACTCCGTACAGACAGCACCCGTGGTCAGGATGGAACCCGGATCCCTGGCGCTGTGAGGCAGCAACTCTACCGCTGCTCCACCGGGCCGACCTAGTTTCAGTTAGAAGTCAGGAGAAGGGCGAGGGAAGAGAAAATATGGGAAAACACAGCCAACCCGATATCGAGGGCAATTATTGGAATCAGAAGGAATGGGATCCTACAAAAATCTTGATTTAGTTCAGTTTTAGAGATACAGCGTGGAAAAAGGCCCTTTGGCCCACTGAGTCAACGTCGGCCATCGATCGCCCGTTCACACTGGTTCTATGTTATCCCGCTTCCTCATCCACTCCATACACACTAGGGGCAATTTACAGAGGCCAAAAATTACCCTGCAAACCCGCACATCATTGGGATGTGAGGGGGAACCGGAGCACCTTGAGGAAACCCATGCGGTCACCACAGGGAGAATGTGCAAACTCCACACAGACAGCAGTCGGGCTCAGGATCAATTCCAGGTCTCTGGCATTGTGGGGCTGCACAGTTGGACAGCAGTAGAGTTGCTGCCTCACAGCGCCAGAGAGCTGGGTCCGATCCAGACTACGGGTGCTGTCAGTATGGAGTTTGCACGCTCTACCCGTGACCGCGAGGGTTTTCTCCGATGCTCTGTGTTCCCCCAACATCCCAATGTCATACAAGTAAGTAGGGGAAATGTGTTTGGTAAAATTGTAAATAGTCCCAAGTGTGTAGGATAGTGTTAGTGTACGGGGTGATCGCTGGTCGGCCCGGACTCGATGGGCTGAAGGGCCTGTTTGTCTGAAAACAGGCTGTATCTCTAAAGTCTAAATTCTGTGAGGCAGCGACTCCACCAGCTGCACCACCGTGCCATCCAAAAAGTTCATTTTACGAAATGCCTGGAATTTAAAAAAATAACTACACACAGTTACTGAGTCACGACCGTTAAATCGATTTGAAACCTCCTCAGATCATACAAGTCTGGCAACAACATGAACTAACATGCACAGTGTGTTAAAATGACAGACATTTGGAGCCTACAACCTGTCGCACTGATTAATAATCCATCGTTGCTCGAGTTACTTGTGCATAAAGGCTGTTAATATCACAGTCAGCAAACCACAGCCTTCGGGAAACCGATAGGAAAGGTGCCAAATTCCAGCAACTCGGAATGCGGCTTCTGGAAGAATAGTTGGTCTGGCTCAGCACTTCAACTCCCCCTCCCATTCCCACACTGACCTTTCTGGCCTGGGCCTCCTCCACTGTCAGTGAGGCCCAGCGCAAAATGGAGGAACAGCACCTCATATTCCGCTTGGGTAGTTTACACCCCAGCGGTATGAATATTGACTTCTCTAACTTCTAGTAAACTTGCATCCCCCCCTCTCTCGGTCCCACCCCCACTGTCGTTCTGTTTAGTTCCACTGTCCGCATAACTGGTTAACACCTAGCCCACAGCCAACAATGGACCATTGTGGGCTCCACCTTTTCCTTGATCAATGTTGCTTATTTTGCATATCTTTCTTTCATTTGTTCTATGGGGTGGGAGATTGCAACCTTCACGTGGTCCGCCCTGTTTCGACGAATGCAATCAACCCGGCGTGCACAATCAAATAAGATCAAATAGAACAAGTTGTCCGACAACTTTAGGCTGTGCACGCCATACGCAAGAAGAAGATTTGCTCTATATCTCTCTACATCACCGTCTATATCTTTCGTTTTCCCTCTCCCTTGACTCAGACTGAAGAAGGGTCCCGACCCGGAACCTCACCCATCCCTTCTCTCCAGAGATGCTGCCTGTCTCGCTGAGTTACTCCGGCATTTTGTGTCTATCTTCTGGATGAATAGTTGGTGTTACTCAGCATCCACTCCTACACTCATCCCTAGAACACCTGCATAAGAGAGACACCTACCTCACACTCCTATTCATAGATTACAGCTCTGCCTTTAACACCATTATACCATCCAAGCTCATCACCAAACTCGCAGGGATTAGAGTCAGCACTCATCTCTGCAACTGGATCCTCGACTTCCTGACCAACAGACCCAAATCAGTGAGGATAGGGGACAAATCATCCTCTACGATAATCCTCATCACTGGTGCTCTGCAAGGATGTGTTCTCAGCCCCTTCTTTACTCCTTGTACACCCACGACTGTGCAGCCGTGTACAAATCTAATTCGATAATTAAATCTCCAGACGACGCCACCATTGTGGGCCGGATATCAAATAATGATGAGATGGAGTACAGGAAGGGGAAACTGTAAACATAGCGATGATTCGGTCTGCAGTCACTCAGCCTCCACAGAAGCATTGTTCTCGTATACGGGGAGCTCACCTGGATTCGGCAGCGGTTGAGAAGGGAGTATCCATTGAAGCCAGGCTGCCACGAGACAACAACCATGTGAGCAGTCTGGTTCTGAACCCACAGCCTGACCGGTGGATGTGGGGCCTCTGAATCAGGACAAAAAGGACAAAGTCAGTCTGAGCCGTATGTGAAACCTCTTTCCAGTTATATACCAGCAGCAGTAGAGTTGCTGCCTTACAGCTCCAGAGGCCCGGGTTCGATCCTGACTACGGGTGCTGTCTGTACGGAGTTCATACGTTCTCCCCGTGACCAGCTCCTGGTTTTCTCCTGGTCCTCCGGTTTCCTCCCACACCCCAAAGACGTGCAGCTTTGAAGGTTAATTGGCTAGGTATAACGGTAAATTATCCCTATGGTGTAGGATACTGCAGGTGTATTTGCGGTTGCAGCTCCTAGACTGTGGAATCCCTCTTCCCATCAGAACTGCCCCCTCCATCGACTCCTTTAAGTCGAGACTTAAAACTCATCTTTACTCTCGAGCCTTTCTTGACATCCTCTGAGGGAGAGCTATATGTATGTATTTATGTGTGTACTTAATCTATGAACCACTGTTGTATAACGTTAGTACCTCCACCAATGTAAAGGACTTTGGTCAACGAGAGTTGGTTTTTAAATGTGCTATAGAAATAAAAGTGACTTGACTTGACTTGTATGGGGATCGCTGGTCAGCACGGACTCGGTGGGCCGAAGGGCCGGTTTCCATGCCCTATCTCTAAACTAAACTAAAAATATATATGCTTGCTGATTTATTATAAGTCGGTAGCAAACACATCCCTGGATGGAAAAATCAAATACCAGAGGGCATAGCTTTAAGGAAAGAGGGCCAAAGGGAGATGTGCTGAGCAGGTTTTTTTGTTTTCACAGAGGGCGATGCGTGTGTAGATCAAGCTGCCAGGGGTGGGGGTGGAGGAGGCAGGTATGACAGTGGCGTTTAAGAGGCTTTTGGGTGGGCACGTGGGTAGGCAGGGAATGGAGGGACGTGGATTATGCGCACGTAGGTGAGGGTTGGTCATGCCATCATGTTCGGCCAGACATTGTGGTCCAAACGGCCTGTTCCTTTGCTATATTGTTCCACGTTCTATTAAACCCAAAATTGAACTGCACTCACTGAAACCTGCATTGGGAATTTCATTCGCCAGTAACATTTGCTTGTGGGCACATGAATATGAGCTGCTGCCTTACAGCGCCAGAAACCCAGGATCGATCCTGAATGAGGGTGCTGTCTGCACGGAGTTTGTACGTTCTCCCTGTGGTCCCGTGGGTTTTCTCTGGGTGCTCCGGTTTCATCCCACATTCCAAAGAATATGCAGGTTTGTAGGCTTTAATTGGCTTCTGTAAATTGCCCCTAGTGTGTAGGGAATGGAATAAAGAGAACTAGCGTGAACGGTGATTGGTGGTCGGATTGGATTTGGTGGTACAAAGGGCCTGTTTCCACGCTGTGTGTCTAACGTCTATTAAAGGCATGCATCAGCGAGTAATATTAAAGTAGTCAATCTTGCTCTATGGGCATAGCTTCCTCAGAAAGGAGGAGAGAGGTCACTGTCACACTCAAGGAGAACTCGCATGAGTAGAGTTGGAGAGAGACACAAAAGCTGGAGTAACTCAGCGGGACAGGCAGCATCTCTGGAGAGAAGGAATGGGTGATGTTTCAGGTCGAGGCCCTTCTTCAGACTGAGGGAAAAGGGAAACGAGAGATATAGACGGTGATGTAGAGCGATATAGAACAAATGAATGAAAGATCTACAAGAAAGTAACGATGATAAAGGAAACAGGCCATTGTTAGCTGTGGGCTAGGTGAAAACGAGCTACAGACAATGAGACTCAACAAGACGACTTTGAAGCTGGTACGACTTGGGAAGGGGAGGGATGGAGAGAGAGGGGATGCAAGGGTTACTTGAAGTTAGAGGAGTCAATATTAATACTTCTGGGTTGTAAGCTGCCCAAGCAAATTATGAGAGGCTGTTCCTCCAATTTGCGTTAAGCCTCACTGTGGTAATGGAGGAGGCCCAGGACAGAAAGGTCAGTGTGGGAATGGGAGTTAAAGTGTTTGGCAAGGTCTGGTAGGTTCAGGCGGGCTGAGCGAAGGTGTTCAGCCAAACGATCGCCCAGTCTACGTTTAGTCTCGCCAAACCAAAACTGTGGCTTGAGCTTCATGTTGACCTTGAATCCAAAAAGCTGGAGTAACTCAGCGGGACAGGCAGCATCTCTGGAGAGAAGGAGTGGGTGGCGTTTCAGGTCGAGACACTTCTTCAGACCTGTTTTCCGTGCAGTATGTCTAAAACTAAAACCTCTCCCCCTTATTCCTTCGCAGTTCCTTCCCTCCTGAGATCACAATTGTGATCACAATGGGGAGAGTGAGTGGCTGTCGGTCACACATACCTTTGACGTTGACCTGGGCTTTCCTCGACACCGTGACTCCTTTCTCATTGCGAGCTTCACAGCTATATCTTGTCTGTTTATCGACCCCTGAAGAGGAAGACAAGTTTGAAGAGGTACAGGATAATGAGATTTTTCCATTAAACGTTAAAATATAAGCAGAGCAACAATGCACGTTTTAAGTCCGAGAGTGTGGGAACCTGAGCCACGCAAACTCAGGGCGAGAATGTACAATCTTCCACGAATAAAAAGATTGTTTATTAGTATGAATTATACTTCTTGCTTCAATATATCAAATGGGCTTTTTGGGGGGGAGAGGCTACGGCAAGCAACGAATATTGGGGGAAGGTTTTACTTTTAGACATACTGCACGGAAAGCAGGTCTGAAGAAGGGTCTCGACTCAAAAAGTCACCCATTCCTTCTATCCAGAGATGTTGCCTGTCCCGTTGAGTTACTCCAGCTTTTTGTGTCTATCTACATACATCAGGCCCTTCAACCCACCAAGACCAGGCCAACCACTGGTTGGAACAGGTTACTGCTGCATGTGGGTGTAGGAAGGAACTGCAGATGCAGCTTTACACCGAAGATAGACACAAAATGCTGGAGTAACTCAGCGACACAGGCAGCATCTCGGGAGAGAAGGAACTACGAAGGAATAAGGGGGAGAGGTTTTAGTTTTAGACATACTGCATGGAAAACAGGTCTGAAGAAGTGTCTCGACCCGAAACGTCACCCACTCCTTCTCTCCAGAGATGCTGCCTGTCCCGCTGAGTTACTCCAGCTTTTTGTGTCTGTTTACTGAATGTGGGTGATCAACCATGATCATATTGAATGATAGATAGCACAGGCTCAAAGGGCCAAATGGCCTGCTCCTGTTGACCAGGTTTCTGCTCTGCTAACTCACTGACTGACCCAGTGAAGCCAGTGGAGACTCCTTGAAAATAATAGCATCAGCTTTAAATAACACTGGCGACAGCACAGGCAACAAGACGGTGACGAGAAGTGATATTTCACAACGGTTAATTCCCACGCAAATCACCCCTCTCCGAGGGCTGACTATTCAAAGTGAAACAAAAATGCACCTTCTCAGGAAAGGATTGCAGAGAACTTCCAAGAAACTGTAGGAGTTATGCTGTAATCAGAACACAGACCGTAGGCCGGTCCATTTGCCCATTAACTGGTGTGAATGGGTGACCAAAGCTCGGCGTGGTCAGTAGGCTGAAGGGCCCATTCCCATGGTACATCATTCAGAGTCATGCAGCACAGACACAGATCCAGTGACTCATTTAACTTGTTGAGAAATACCCACAAGGCATGAGGAGAAGCAAACTTTTTGTGTTACGCTTCAATTTGGAAAACGAACTTTTACCTCAGCATTTCAAAAAGAAACAGCTTTTCTGATCCTTCACCTCTTAAAATGTGGTGGGCATTGTCCATGGGTCCATCATGTCTACTGACCTCCCCATCACCGAAGAGATCGACACAAAGTGCTGGCTCAAAAGCTGATGTTGTGAAAGAACCACAACGCCCAGGCCACGATCTTATCTGGTCCTGAGAACCGTGAAGTCCAGGTTCAAGTCCAGCTTCTTCCCAACAATCATCAAACTCTTCAACCACCCCGCACAACCCGACCTTAGTTTAGAGATACAGCGCGGAAACAGGCCATTCGGCTCACCAAGTCCGCGCTGACCAGCGATCCCCGCACACTAACACTATCCGACACATACTAGGGACAAATTACACTTATACCAAGCCAATTAATCTACAAATCTCTACGTCTTTGGAGTGTGGAAAGAAACCAAAGTTCTCAGAGAAAACCCACGCAGTCACGGGGAGAAGGTACAAACTCCGTGCAGACAGCACCCGTAGTCAGGATTGAATGCCGGCCTCTGGCTGTGTGAGGCAGCAACTCTACCAGTTGCTCCACTCTACCAGTTGCAGCCCTATTATTTCTACGGAACACGTGCACTGGAAGCAGCACTCACCCTTTTCTTAAAGGTCAGGCAGCATAGGAATAGCAATCAGCCCACCAATTTCCAGGCACCATGTTCCATAGAACAGAGCAACACAGGAGCGCAAAGTGCTGGAGTAACTCAGCGGGTCAGGCAGCATCTCTGGAGAACACAGATAGGCAATGTTTTGGGCTGGGACCCTTCTGCAGACCAGCACCTCTCCACCACTCCCCTGTCTTTAATGGCCAAACCAATTCTGAATCCAAGTCTCCATGGATCTTAGATAGACACAAAATGCTGGAGTAACGCAGCGGGACTGGCAGCACCTGTGGAGCGAAAGAATCGGTGACGTTTCGGGTCGAGACCCTTCTTCTCCATAGATCTTATGTATCTTAATCTTTCAGCCAATAGAACTTTCTCCAATCTGAAGATGGGCCCCAACACAAAACGTCACCTATCCACGTTCTCCAGAGATGCTGCCTGACCGCTGAGTTACTCCAGCACTCTGTGTCAGAACCTCCTCCAAACCTTTAGCTGGGAAATTCCCAAGTGTGATTGTGCTTTCTCGTTAGAAATAGGACAACAGATCCAAGTGCTGATAAAGATATTTCAAGGTTGATGCCTCTCAGAAACCGCTGTGCATGGTGTTAAATTCAACCTGCTGCTTTACAACAGTAAAAAACAAACAAAGATCTGGAGTAACTCAACGGGTCAGGCAGTATCTCTGGAGGACATGGACGGATGATGTTTTGGGTTGGGAGCACCCCTCCACCACACCCGTATGTTGAATGGCCAATCCCCATGGATACAATGTGCCTTAAGGGCCTGTCCCACTTGGCGGTTTTTTCGGGGACCGCTGGCGTCATATCAGTGTAGCCAAAAGATTTTGAACATTTCAAAATTCAGCGGTGACAAAAAAAATGGTGCGACACTTGAAAAAACACCGTAAAACACAGGAGCAGAATTTGGCCATTCGGCCCACCAAGTCTACTCCGCCATTCTATCTTTCCCTCTCAACCCCATTCTCCTGCCTTCTCCCCGTAACCGTCGATACCCTTGCTGATCAAGACAATGTCAACCTCCACCTTAAGAATATTCTGCAGATTCACCACTTTCGGACAAAGTAACTTCCTCCAGAACTGCAGCTGGAAGATTTCCGTGTCATTCAGCTTTTCTCTTTGGAAATAGGACAAGAGTTGAAAGAAAATGTCAAGGTCGATGTCTTTCGCATGGTGACAAATACAAACTGTCGGAAATTAGTTTGATGGCAAAAGACAGTGCTGTCTGAAAGCTCCTGTTATCCAACCCTCTGGGGATGAACTGCAAATGGATCCTCCCACAACACCACTGATCACTGACCTAAGGTCAGAATAGAGACACAAGATGTGCCACAGAAAGCATTTTATCGGGATGCATCGCAGCACAGATCGGGAACAGCTCCATCCAAGACCGCAAGAAATAGCAGCAAATTGTGGACACAGCCCAGACCATCACACAAACCAACCTCCCTTCCATTGACTCCATCTACACCTCACGCTGCCTCGGCAAGGCCAGCAGCATCATCAAGGGTCTCACTCTCTCTTCTCCCCTCTCCCATCGGTCAAGTGGTATAGAAATATGAAAACGCACACCTCCAGATTCAGGGACAGTTTCTCCCCAGTGGTTATCAGCCAACAGAACCATCCTCTCATCAACTGACCTCCCATCGACCTCAGACTACCTTTAATCGGGCTTTACCTTGCACGAAAAGTCACTCCCTTTATGCTGCATCTGTACACGGCTCGATTGTAATCGTGTATTGTCTTTCCGCTGTAATCGTGTATTGTCTTAGCACGCAACACAAAAGCTTTTCACTGTACCTCGGTACACATGACAATAAACTAAACCAAACACAAAGTGCTGGAGCAACCCAGCGGGTCAGGGAGCATCTCCGGGGGACACGGACAGGTAACGCTTTGGGTCAGGATCCTTCTTCAGACAAGCACCCCTGCACACCCCGTTGTCTTCAATGGCAGAGCCAGTTTTACAGTAGTTAGGATATGGTACTAAAGCGAAAGCAAGATCGGAGCAGGGATTTGTTGATACTGTGAAAGCTGCAGCGAGAGACAAAGGAAATGTTTCTTTTTTTACAGTGAATCCATTTTATAGGAACTAATCAGAAAGTGAGCGTAATTATGTGCTGCCCGCAAGTTTAAAACAAGCAAGTTTCAGTTCATAAAGTTTCAGTTCAGTTCACTTTCGCATTTGACTGAAGAGTTCAAAAGAACTCATGCCAAGGCCTTACAGATTTTTCAATGATCATGTCAAAACTTCTAGTAATTATTTAAGTCTTGTCCTTTACAGATATTATTTTCCTAAGCAATTTTGAAATTAAATTTGGTGTCGTATGGAAGAGTGAAATGTTTTAAAGGTGGTTAAATCTCCAGCCATTAAATCTTTCAGTAAAGCACAAAGCTGGTGGAACTCAGCGGGCCAGGCAGCACCTGGGGAGGGAATGGAGAGGCGATGTTTGGGTCGGGTCCCTTCTTCAGAGACTCATGCCGGCAAAGAGGATGAGAAGAGCCAGGCAACCTGGCACAGTGGCGCAGCGGTAGAGTTGCTGCCTCACAGCACCAGAGACCCGGGTTCAATCCTGCTGTGTGTACGGAGTTTGTACGTTCTCCGGGTGCTCCGGTTTCCTCCCACATTCCAAAGGCTTGCAGGTTTGTAGGTTAATCGGCTTCTGTAAATTGTCCCTAGTGTGTGGGATAGTGCTAGTGTTCTAGTTGGTCGCTGGTGGATGCGGACCCGGTGGGTCGAAGGCCTGTTTACGCGCTGTATCTCTAAACTAAACTAAACAAAACTTGTGAGACAGGATTGAATAGTCGGCCCATCGAATCTACTACGCGATTCAATCATATCTGATCTAACTTTCCCTCTCACCCCATTCTCCTGCCTTCTTCCTGTAACCCCTGACACCTGTACTAATCACCAATCTGGCAATTTCCACCTTAAACATACCCAATGACTTGGCCTCCTCAGCTGTCTGCGGCAATGAATTCCACAGTTTCACCTCTCTCTAGCTAAATGAATTCCTCCTCATCTCCATTCTAAAGGTACATCCTTTTATTCTGAGGCTGTGCCCTCTATTCCTGGACTCTCCCACTAGTGGAAACATCCTCTTCACATCTACTGTATGCAAAGCCTTTCACTATTTTGTACGTTTCAATGAGGGGGACCTCTTCTAAACTCCAGCGAGTACAGGCCCAGTCCCGTGAAACGTTCATCATATGTTAACCCACTCATTCCTGGGACCATTCTTGTAAACCTCCTCTGGACCCTCTCCAGAGCCAGCACATCCTTCCTCAGATATGGGGCCTAAAACTGCTCACAATATTCCAAATGTGGCCTGACCAGCGCCTCACAAAGCCTCAGCATTACATCCCTGTTTTTATATACTACTTCTCGAAATAAATGCCAGCATTGCATCTGCCTTCCTTATTACCGATTCAATAGACAATAGACAATAGGTGCAGGAGTAGGCCATTCGGCCCTTCGAGCCAGCACCACCATTCAATGTGATCATGGCTGATCATCCACAATCAGTACCCCGTTCCTGCCTTCTCCCCGTATCCCCTGATTCCGCTATTTTTAAGAGCCCTATCTAGCTCTCTTTTGAAAGCATCCAGAGAACCTGCCTCCACCGCCCTCTGAGGCAGAGAATTCTACAGACTCACCACTCTCTGTGAGAAAAAGTGTTTCCTCATCTCCGTTCTAAATGGCTTACTCCTTATTCTTAAACTATGGCCCCTGGTTCTGGACTCCCCCAACATCGGGAACATGTTTCCTGCCTCTAGCGTGTCCAAGCCCTTAACAATCTTATATGTTTCAATGAGATTCCCTCTCATCCTTCTAAACTCCAGAGTGTACAAGCCCAGCTGCTCCATTCTCTCAGCGTATGACAGTCTCGCAATCCCGGGAATTAACCTTGTAAACCTACGCTGCACTCCCTCAATAGCAAGAATGTCCTTCCTTAAATTAGGGGACCAAAACTGCACACAATACTCCAGGTGTGGTCTCACTAGGGCTCTGTACAGCTGCAGAAGGACCTCTTTGCTCCTGTATTCGATTCCTCTTGTTATAAAGGCCAACATGCCATTTGCTTTCTTCACTGCCTTCTGTACCTGCATGCTTACTTTCATAGACTGATGAACAAGGACCCCCAGATCCCGTTGTACTTCCCCTTTTCCCAACTTGATGCCATTTAGATTGTAATCTGTCTTCCTGTTTTTGCTACCAAAGTGAATAACCTCACATTTATCCGCATTAAACTTAATCTGCCATGCTTCTGCCAACTCCCCCAACCACCCAGCTTTGTGTCATCTGCAAATTTGCTAATGTTAATTTGAATCCCGTCATCCAAATCATTGATGTATATTGTAAATAGCTGCGGTCCCAGCACCGAGCCTTGCGGTACCCCACTACTCACTACCGTTAATCCTACTCTTTGTTTCCTATCTGCCAACCACTTCTCTATCCATGTCAACACTCTGCCCCCAATACCATGTGCTCTAATTTTGCCAACTAATCTCTTATGTGGGACGTTATCAAATGCAAATTAACCTTTTGGGAATCCTGCACCAGCACTCCCAAGTCCCTTTCTCACCTCTTGCATGGATGAAGTCGGCCTGGAACAAGTACATTTTTTCACTTTGCTTGGATTTTTTGTGCACGATATGCGTACAACTGTCACTTGGGAACGGATGGGGTCCAAACGGTACCTCATTGGCGTGTGTTTACATGGCAATATTTACATGCCAAGAGGTAGGCTCTGTGTGGGTGTGAATAGACTTTCATTGTCATCACAGTCTCTGACAGTAATCGGCAGCCCACTGCCTACACTTACAATGTTGAAATATGACCTTTGTAATGGTGGCGTGTGGAACTGGGCGACTGGTTTAAACACAAAGGCACCAATGTTCTAAGTGTAGGGCCACACAGGGACTGGATAGAAAGGAATAAATCAGATAAAATGTCAGAGATTGCAATGGGTTGAGTGATTTATGCTTAGTATAGACTTTTTTTTAAACTCATGTGTACGAAGGAACTGCAGATGCTGGTTTAAATCAAAGATAGACACCAAAAGCTGGAGTAACTCAGCGGGACAGACAGCATCTGTGGAGAAAAGGAATAGGTGACGTTTCGGGTCTGAAGAAGGGTCTTGACCTGAAAGGTCATCCATTCCTTTTCACCACAGATGCTGCCTGATCCGCTGAGTTACTCCAGCGTCTAGTGTCTATCTTTGATTTTAACCCATCTTGCTTCATAAGCAGCGAAGAAATAGCTGAAGAAGGATCCCGAACCAAAACATCAGTCTGAAGAAGGGTCCCGAGCCAAAACGTCAGTCTGAAGAAGGGTCCTGACCTGAAAAATTACCTACCCATGTTCTCCAGAGATGCCGTCTGATCTGCTGAGATACTCCAGAATCAAGGATTACAATGTAATTATTGATTCTACAAATGGCTTGCCGACTCAAGGAAAATACTGATGAGGGAAGAGGCTTGGGCAGGAGTTGGGAACAAGGGGATATTCTTAACACTGAGCAGGGAGCAAACGCACTCTTTACCCACGTCTTCAAAACACTGGCGACAAGACTGACCGCTGACCCGGTCTCCACCTGAAACGTCCCCCATTCCTTCTCGCCAGAGATGCTGCCTGTCCCGCTGAGTTACTCCAGCATTTTGCGTCTATCTCTGGTGTAAAACTGCACCTGCAGTTCCTTCCTGCACCCTTCAACAATCCTGCAATCCCACACCCACCAGGTTCATCCCAACAAGTCAGGCTCTTGAACACTACACAACGTTAACCTCAACTATGAACCTCTACGTAGAAACAAGGAACCGCAGATGCTGGTTTACAAAAAAGAAAAAAGACACGAGTGCTGGAGTAAATCAGCGGATCACGTGACAATGTTGAAGAACATGGATAGGTGACATTCCCGGTGAGGGCCCTTCTTGGGGCTGATCCATCTTTGCCTGACCCACTGAGTTATGCCAGCACTTTGTGGCATCTTTAACAGCTCTGAACTGCCTTGGTTTGCATCAAAGGCCTCAGCTTTTATTGCACCAATACCAAGGTTATGAATTGATAGTTTTTTTTTTCATTTGTTCTAATATTATCTGCGTGTATTGTTTTTACAGGCCTGTCACACTGCTGCGCACAAGAATTTCATTAGTGGTACATATGACGATTAAAAAAAGGACAGTGATTTGAGAAAAGGCCAGTACAGCATTCAGGTAGGAAAAGGCCGTGTTGAACTCAAAGAAGAGCGATGTAGACAAGTGAACTTCTTTTGTAGCCAAGTAAATGTTTTAGAAATCCACACGGTGGATTAGACTGCACATTTCACAATTCACACGGTGGATTAGACTGCACATTTACAGAGAATTGTGGACGCAGCCCTGACCATCACACAAACCAACCTCCCTTCCACGGCTCCATTTTTTAGTTTAGATTAGTTTATAGATACAGCGCAGAAACAGGCCCTTCGGCCCACCGGGTTCGCGCCAACACACCTATCACACCTTTCCTACACACACTAGGGCCAATTTTTACATTTACCAAGACAATTAACTTACAAAGCTGTACGTCTTTGGAGTGTGGGAAGAAACCGATCTCGGAGAAAAACTACGCAGGTCACGGGGAGAACGTACAATCTCCGTACAGACAGCTCCCGTAGTCGGGATCGAACCCGGGTCTCTGGCGCTGCATTCGCTGTAAGGCAGCAACTCTACCGCTGCGCCACCGTGACCTACACTTCACGCTGCCTCCGCAAGGCCAGCAACATAATCAAGGACCAGTCTCACCCCCGGTCACTCCCTCTTCTCCCCTCTCCCAGCAGGCAAGAGGTATAGAAGTGTGAAAACGCACACCTCCAGATTCAGGGACAGTTTCTTCCCAGCTGTTATCAGGCAACAGAACCGTCCTGTCACCGACTATAGAGCAACCCTGATCTCGGAGTTTCTTTAATCGGACTTTATCTTGTACTAAATGTTATTCCTTTTATCCTGTATCTGTACACTATGGACAGCTTCATTGTAATAATGTATAGTCTTTCTGCTGACTGGATACCACGCAACAAAAACACTTTTCGCCAGGGCCGGTCCTAGGCCGATTGGACCGATTTTTCCAAATTGGACACCACGCGAGCTAGGGTGCCCCGCGTTAATTTTCCGTATTTCATATGGAAATACAAATTTGCTTTGTCAAATAAAGATTTTTTTAAAAACATTTGCCATACGGATTTTTTTACATGGTTTTGTACATGGAATACAAGCGCTGTCCGGTTAACAGCCAGATGTGTTAACAGCTAGTAGTTAACAAGTAGTTATCCAATGCATCATCAATGCATCAATCCACATTCCTCAGTAAATGTGTAATTGTGTTTTAGACTAAGTATTAATTGATAACGCTGCATTCCTTTGAATACAATTCATGCGGCATCATTAACACGTCTTCAAAACATAATTAAATTTTACTGAGGAATGTAGATTGATGCATTGAGAATTTCTTAAAACTCACCATCATGAGTAAGAACTTCTTCTTGGTGAGGTTCCTGGTGTGCAGCAGGTTAGTCATTCAATTTACCTACCGACCCACGTTGTGTCTCTCCGTCTTTCGCTCTCTCCCTCCCTCTCTCTCGCTCACGCACTCTCTCTACAGTTCCCCACCTCTGTCTCTAGCTCTCTCGGCATTCCCGGAATCATTGACGTTTTGTGGTAGACAAAAATACTGGAGAAACTTAGTGGGTGAGGCAACATCTATGGAGCGAAGGAAATAGGCAACGTTTCGGGTCGAAACCCTTCTTCAGACCCGGCTATTTCCTTCGCTCCATAGATGCTGCCTCAAGCCCTGTCCCACTGTGCGACTTCACCCAAGAGATTAAAATCTCTGTGTAGCATCTCTGTCCCTATCTTCAAATTCCCACTTTGAAATAAAATACAGTTTTCGACTTAAAAATTTCGCAGCAGGATCGCGATTAGTCACGCATTTTCAATCATTGTTTGATTCAGTGTAATTTTCACACCTGGTTAATGTAGTTTTTTTTAAAGATACACTACGTTACACTAAATAGTTTCAAGCATACCCAGTACTAAACGCACGAACATTAAGGTGGTTACTGATGTTACAAACTTATAAATGAATATAATTTCAAAGTGAAATAGGAGATTTCCGTGGAAAGAATATTTAACCAGAATATGGTGAGGTCGCTGCAAAATGCTCACTTAAAACAATACGCCGTCAACTCAGGATTGTTTCTTAGCCCTCTGACAGGTGTTTCAATCTCACCTCGTAGCTCGCTGGTAATCGATTCATAGCTATTAATTTACATTCCTGGTCCGTATTGAACTTCTCCACATGTAAACGCTTCAAGTTACGCTTCTTGTGTGGTGGTAAAGGGGGGATGCTAGGATAAAATACCATATATTTGCATTTATATAACGATCCTGCTGCAAAATATTTGTTGGAAGTTGTATTTTATTTCAAAGTGAAAATTGGAAGATATGGGGACTTTTTGATAATAACGCAGCAATTGCACTTGCAAATTGTGGTTTTAACAACTGGCCGAACATTCATACAAGACTAGCTGAGTATGAGAACTCCAAACAGCATTTGCAAGCTATGTTCAGTTGATGTGAACTACAGCAAAGATTATCTACTGGAAAAACTGTTGGTGAAGTGGAGGAAAAACTAATCGGACAAGAAGCAAAACGTTGGCATCAAGTTTTTGAGCGACTGGTAGCCACTGTACAGTTCCTGGCAGAGAGAACTTGCCATTCCGGGGATCTGAGGAACACATAGGAACACCACATAATGGGAATTTCCTTGGTGCTATTGACTTGCTGGGAAGATTTGATCCAGTAATGCAAGACCATCTGCGAAAAATCCAGAATAAGGAAATACATGATCATTATTTAGGAAAAAGAATCCAGAATGAGCTTATTAATATAATGGGTCACGCTGTTCTACAGGAAATCATTTTGCGAATCAAGGCTGCTAAGTATTTTGCAATAATTCTTGACTGTACTCCTGACATCAGTCATCAGGAGCAAATGTCGATGGTAATTAGTTATGTAGCTGATGGTGTACAGACAAATGCTCCAGCAGGAATATATGAACATTTCATCGTTTTTAGTGGTGGAAAATAGCACAGGTGAAAATTTGTACAACACCCTTCTACATGAACTTGAAACATTAGGGCTGGATGTTGAAAATATCCGTGGACAAGGGTATGATAATGGTGCCAATATGAAGGTGAGCAGACACGACTTCTACAGAAGAATTCAAGAGCTTTCTTTACACCATGTGCATGTCACAACTACAACCTAGTTTTGGGAGACATGGCCAAGACATATCCCGATGCAATGACTTTCTTTGGAACTCTGCCGCGTATTTACACCATTTGTGCATCATCTGCTAAAAGATGGACTGTTTTTAGAAAACATGTGACAGGTCTGTCTATGAAACCTCTCTCTGAAACACGATGGGCATGTAGAATGGAAAGTGTCAAAGCTGTACGGTACCAAGCTGCTGAAGTTTGTAATGCACTAGAAGAGTTCGCAGAAAACACTGATGATGCCCAAGCAGAAAGTGATGCTGAATCGTTAGTCAGTCAAATGAGATATTACAAGTTTCTGGTCTCACTAGTTTTCTGGCGCTCCTTACTCTTTCATGTCAATTTTGTGAGTAAGGAACTTCAGAGTGATACTATGGATGTTGCTACATGGCTTTCTTCATTTCAAAAGCTTTGTAACTTTCAGAGCGCAATATTTTAATCAAGTGGTAGACTGCAAACACTTGAGCCACGGTTTGAACAACTGAAAAAGTATCAACATTTATTTGGATTCTTGTGCAATTTTCACGACCTGTCCAAGGAAATAAGAAAATGTGCAGCCGATCTGGAAATGGCATCTGCACAGGACATTCTTAATGGGAAAGTAGTGGGCAGAAAGGCATGGCATGCGTGGTTTGAAGAGCAAAAACTTGTAGTTTACAATGGCAACACTGAAAAGTTGAGGAAAAACAAGGTGTACAGAGTTGCTTATTGGTTACAATCTGAGGAGTATGATGATGCTACTGATTATGATGTGCCAATGTACCAGTTAGCAACTGATCCTCTCAATAAAGACTTGGTCTATTGCTAGAAATTGTAATTTATTTACCTATCTGTTACGGACTTACAGCATAAAATACAATAATATTAAATGGGTGTTTATTACATTCCGTCACAGCGGTCAATTTTGTAATTGGCTATAATTAGGTAATTGACTAATTATATGCTTTAATTTCAGGTCATCCAAGTAAGATGTTTTATATTTGTTTCAGAATGCTTCAATCTATAATAATTGAAAACTTCATTCAGTTCTCTTAATTTTTAAGAAAGTTACAGGCTTTTGACTGCCCTCGATCACAGCTTTTGTGTGAAGTCAATGGAAAACTAATAGGGAACAAGATGCTAATTTCCGAGTATGAAAATGGCCATAACATTTTTTAATACTGAAGATATGCTAGTGAATTAGGTGTCAAATTAAACTTCTTTTTATGCTCTATCTGATGGGATAAATTGCTGACTTGTTTTTTAAAATCTCAAAATATTGTAACATTGCGAGAAAATGTAACTGCATCTTGGAGGCCGAAGGTTAGGTTGTTAGCCAAGAAAGACAGACTTTGTTATCCCTCAGTGCAGCAACGTCAAGAACAATGTTGCTGTACTGAGATATAGTAACGTCTATCGCTCATTGCTAGCAGCTGACGGGAAGCGGCTGTAAAGTGGGAAGCGGCTGTAACAGGACAGCGCTGCTGGGGGGGGAGAGAGTTCCTTTCACAGCGTGTGGGGAGTCTGACCAGGGGTTGCGGGGAGGGCAGGAGGGTTGAGAAGGTGGGGGTCGGCCGGGGATCATCCAGCTGAAGAGCGGGTCAGCGGGCGATGGATAACAGGACAGCGGGCGGTGGAGCTTACTCCATATGTCAGGGTGAGTAACCTCAATTGATCCCTTGTTCGCGCTGACACAGGAGTAAGCTCCACCGCCCGCTGTGATGTTATCCATCACTCGCTGACCCACTCCGCTCTATGATCTTTGCTCTTGAGCTGGTCCCCTCACTGTTCAGACGGAGAGCACTGCCAGAGGTGAGCGGGCCAGCAGAAGGCGCTGAGATGGCAGTCGGTTCTGATGTCCGGTGATGGCGTCCGCTCGTAGCCACGTGAGCTGCTTCCCTCCCCGGCCACAATGTGGTGGCGCCCGGAGCACCGCAGCAGCGGTGAGTTAATGAGTTACTGGCATGAACCCCGACCCACTCGTTCTCAACGCTCCTTCCCTCCTCGCAACTTTACCACTGGCTAGACTCCCCACACGCCGTGAAAGGGACTCTCCCCCGAATTGTCATGTTGCTCACGACACGTGACTCATTTATAATTATTTATTTATATTTCTCAAAAAAAATTTCCCAATCGGGCCCCGCACCTCCTAAGGCTGTACCTCAATTAGGGTCGCCAACTGTCCCGTATTAGCCGGGACATCCCGTATATTGGGCTAAATTGGTTTGTCCCGTACGGGACCGCCCTTGTCCCGTATTTGACTGCTACTACTCGGGTCGAGGGGACTGTCGGGTCAGAGCGCCGCGTCCGGCCCCGCCTCACCCGTCCCGACGTAGTGCAGCCCATGGAGTGCAGCAGCAGCAGCGCCTCGCCCGTGGCCCCGTCGGTCGGCAGCCCGGCCAGCTGTCCGACCTTCGGACCTTCGCTTACCGTCGACACCACCACCCCTCCTTCTCATGGCCGATCATGGTTCATGAGTTGGACGGGGCGCCGGACTTTGCACACGACCAGGGCCAAAACTCCTCAGCTGGCCCGCCGGCTGGGCTTTGTGTGCAGTCCAGCACCCGGGCCAACTCATCATTCATCCAGTCACGGCCGAGCCGGTCAACGAATTGCCGTCGGGAATTTGTCCCGTATTTTAACATTTTGTCCCTTATTTGGGAGTGAGAAAGTTGGCGAGCCTAACCTCGATGCAAGTGACAATTAACTACTGGTAACTAACTAACTAACAAATTAAACCTGGTAAGTGGAGCTTCAGCGGTTTACTATAAATGCACCATCAGAACTGACTAAGCTAATTAAAGAGAAGAGTTACAAACTAGTACAAGTTGTAAACACAAATGAAATTGGTTGCCAAAATGGTTGCCAAAATGGTTGTCAAAAGAATGAGTAACCCTAGCGTAGACTAACAGAGACAGAACCCTGACATCTGTAACATGGAGCATCACAGCACTGGTACAGGTCCTACAGCCCACAATGTCCCAGTCAAACATGATGCCGACTTAAACTGCACCTGATACATATCCCTCCAAATCCACACAAGTCTCTTAAATGCCCTTCTTGTATCTGCCTCCTTTCACCACCCCCGGCAACACGGTCCAGGCACCAACCATTCTCTGTGTAAAAACGCCGGCCACCTTTAAACATTGCCCCTCACATTAAAACCATGCTTCCAGTATTTGAAATTTCCACCATCTCCATGTTGATGTAACCTGGGGTCAATGGGAGTTTTGGGTCTTTCAACATCAGTCACCCTCGCCCAGGTGACCCAGCCGTGGTTGATCAGACCACGACTTGTGTTCAGGTGGTATTCGCTCCTCCCCATGGACCTGCTCTCCTGATCCAGAGCCATCTCGAGGCCTTCTCTGCTGCCTCTGTGGTGTTCTTGATGGCTCTTCTCCTCGCCACTCCGTTGATGCCAGTGCACTCAAGGCTTTGTAGAACAATTGCCCTGCAAACCCTCTGCGGCCAACCTCGATGGGCATACACCTTGCCTTCCAGTCCTGCTTAGGGCAGCCTATGACCAGCTCTTTGTCAACGCCCTCGTTGAACTGATGCCAGACTGCCGTCTTGCAGGCCTGTGGCCATTTGACATGCAGGTTTGTTGCTTAATCACCTTCTGGAAATTGGAATCTGTCCCTAGTGTGTGTGGGATAGTGCTCTTCTATAATCTCTTGCCTGACAAAAGTCGGAGCCGGCAACAGGTGACATCAGGCAGGGTTGTTCCATTAAGCCGATTGTTGGATCGTGACGGTGTGATCCCAGGAGGAAATACGTGGTGAACTGTGGAACTGGTTCACCCACTTCTAGTGGAGGAAGGAAACTTTTGATGGACAGGAGGGGGTGCCTATTCCTTCAGGCACCCCAAGAAATTACACCCCTGATCACGAGAGGATTAGATCGGGTAAACGCACAGAGTCTCTTGCCCCTAGAGGGGAATCAAGGACCAGAGGACAGAGGTGAGGGGAGGGAACATTGGTGGTGGGTGCATGTGATGGGCTGCCAGAGGAGGTAGTTGATGTTGGGACAACGTTTAAGAAACATTTGGACAGGTGCATGGATGGGTCAGGTTTGGATGGACATGGGCCAAACACAGTCAGGTAGGACTTGTGTAGATGGGAATGTTGGCCGGTGTGGGCAATTTGGGCCGAAGGGCCTGTTTCCACACTGTACCACTCTATGTGACTGTATGGTCCATCAGACTCCATGGTCCAAAGCAGCAGCCCTTCCCAAATCAGTGCTCATTCAATCTCTGCACACCCACAGGTTGGCCAGCATGGGAAGTGAATCAGGACAGATTGCACTTCTAGGCTGAGAATGAGGAAGTGGGATAGGGTGGCGGTGGGGGAGGGTTTGGTGGAAGATAAGTTTTTGTTTGCTAACGGACACTGGTAAACTTAGCAAACAAAAAGCAGCACTGAGAAACTGAAAATTAGGAAGTGCTTGATCGCATCAAGGGTCTTCCTTCAAATGGCAGTCTCTGTTTATAAACAATAGACAATAGACAATAGGTGCAGGAATAGGCCATTTGGCTACTTCGAGCCAGCACTGCCACTCAATGTGATCATGGCTGATCATCCCCAATCAGTATCCCGTTCCTGCCTTCTCCCCATATCCCCTGACTCCACTATCTTTCAGAGCCCTATCTAACTCTCTCTTGAAAGCATCCAGAGAACCGGCCTCTACCGCCCTCTGAGGCAGAGAATTCCACAGACTCACAACTCTGTGTGAAAAGTGTGTCCTCATCTCCGTTCCAATGGCTTAACCCTTATTCTTAAACTGTGGCCCCTGCTTCTGGACTCCCCCAACATCGGGAACATGTTTCCTGTCTCTAGCGTGTCAAAACCTTTAATAATCTTATATGTTTCAATAAGATCCCCTCTCATCCTTCTAAACTCCAGAGTGTACAAGCCCAGCCGCTCCATTCTCTCAGCATATGACAGTCCCGCCATCCTGGGAATTAACCTGGTGAACCTGCGCTGCACTCCCTCAATAGCAGTAGCAATAGTTTAGAGTTGAGAGATCCAGCGCAGAAAAAGGACCTTCGGCCCACCGGGTCAACGCCGACAAACGATCACCCCGTAGACCAGCACTATCCTACGCACTGGGGACAGTTTACAATTTACAGAAGCCAATTAACTTACAAACCTGCACGTCTTTGGAATGTGGGTGGAAACAGGGAGAAAAGCCATGCAGTCACAGGGAGAACGCACAAACACCAAACAGACAGCAGCCTTGGTCAGGATCGAACCCGGGTCTCTGGCGCTGTGAGACGCACTGTGGACACAAAGGTCCCCAGTTTCCTCAATACTCCCCTTGAACCCCTCCATTCATTGTGTATATTCTGGCTCTATTAGTCCACCCAAAATGCATCATCTCACATTGTTCAGGATGGCTGTGCCCAGCTTACCAACACAGAGTGTCATGGATGTACATAGCCCGCCCAGTCCATCACACAGACCAGTCTCCCCACCATTGACTCCATCTACACCTCACACTGACACCAAGCAGCCATCATAACCAGACTTGTCCCACCCCGGTCAGTCCTCCGTCCCCTAGCATGTGAAAGGTACAAAAGCTTGAAAGCACCACCACACTCAGAAACATCTTTGTGCTCTCTGTTATCGAGCTTCCACCTGGTCCTTTCTTCAGCTCGGGTATTGTCCGATTCACCCAGTGTTTCCACTTTGAAGGAAATAACCCGAAATTCCAGAAATTCTGGTTGTCTTCAGGTAGTTTTAGGGAAGTTAAATAATTTCAGGAAATTTCCACATCCAGCCCGCGAAGGGGTCTAATCCGGCGCGTGCGCAGTTGGGGAAGGCTTAGAAAATGTCAGGAAATACCATCAAATTCCAGGAAATTTGGGATTCTACTTAAGGGATTTTATTTTTGAGGTGTGGAAGCACTGGATTCGCCTCTACCACACTACAGATACTGGACTTTGTCCATAGAACTGATGCACCTACAATGCTGAGAACTGAGAGAGGGGATGGCACGGTGGCGCAGAGGTGGACTTTCTGACCTAAAGCGCCAGAGACCCGGGTCGATCCTGACTACGGGTGCTGTCTGTCTGTACGGATTTTGCATGTTCTCCCCGTGACTGTGTGGGTTTTCTCCGGGTGCTCTGGTTTCCTCCCACATCCCAAAGACGTGCAGGTTTGTAGGTTAATTGGCTTGTAAATTGTCCCTCGTATGTATGATGTGAAAGTGGGATAAGATAGAATTAATGTAGGGGGTGATCGATGGTTGGTGCGGACTCGGTGGGCCGAAGGGCCTGTTTTCGTGCTTTATCTCTAAACTAAACTATAATCAGCACACTGTATCTCACTGACGCCCGTATGAGAATAAACGCACTGATGTCAAAGCAAAATGGGATAAACACAGATAGCTACTTGATGGCAAGCACAGGCTCAGGGGAAGGGCTACTTCTGTGCTGAATTAGTTTGTGACTATTTCTATGACTTTTGCCTCTTTGAATCAAGCAAAAATAAATTTGTTTACAATCACATATCCTTCCTTGGTTACGAATGCCCAACTGTTAGTTTTAATTCAGTTTAGTTTAGAGATGCAGCACAGAAACAGGCCTCTCGGCCCACCTAGCCCACACCAACCATCAATCCCCGCACACGTCTTTGGGATGTGGAAGGAAATGGAGCACCCGGAGAAAACCCACATGGTCACGGGGAGAAGGTACAAACTCCGTACAGACAGCACCCGTGGTCAGGATTAAACCCGGGTCTCTGGCGCTGTGAGGGAGCATCTCTACTGCTGCGCCACCGTGCCGCCCATAACTTGTACATATGACGGAGCATTTGAATTTACGGAGTGCGCACACTAGATTCTATGTTATCCCACTCGCGCATTCGCTCCCTGCACACTAGGGGCAGACGCACTAGTTAAAGAGGCCAGTTAACCTACAAACCCGGATGCATGGTAAACGCACAGAGTCCTTTACTCAGAGTAGGGGAATCAAGAACCACGGGACATGGGTTTAAGGTGAAGGGGGGAATATTTAATAGAAACCCGATGGTCAACCCTTTCAATGATGGTGGGTATATGGAACAAGCTGCCAGAGAAGGTCGCTGAGGCAGGTTCTATAATATTTAAATGATATTAGGACAGATACATGGATAGGGAAGGTTTAGAGAGATATAGGCCAAATGCAGGCAAATGGAATGAGTATGCAAACGCAAACGCAAAAGCAAACGCAATGCTAGCATTTATTTCGAGAGGGCTTGTATACAAAAACAGGGATGCAATGCTGAGGCTCTATAAAGGGCCTGTCTCACTTGCCGATTTTTTTGGCGAGTGCCGGCATCATTGACTTACGTATCAGGGTCAGCGAAAGATTTTGAACATTTCAAAATCCAGCGGCGTTAAAAAAAAATTTTGCGACACTTGAGGAAACACCGCGCGTCAATACGTCATCACGCCGACATTCGCCGAAAAAATCACCAAGTGGGACAGGCTCTTAAGGCGCTGGTCAGGCCGCATTTGGAATATTGTGAGCAATTTTGGGCACCATATTTGAGGACTGATGTGCTGGCTCTAGAGAGGGTCCAGAGGAGGTTTACAAGAATGGTCCCAGGAATGAGTGGGTTAACATATGATGAGCGTTTGTTGGCACTGGGCCTGTACTCGCTGAAGTTTATAAGAATGAGGGGGGACCTCATTGAAACGTACAGAATAGTGAAATGCCTGGATAGAGTGGATGTGGAGAGAATGTTTCCACTAGTAGGAGAGTCTAAGACTAGAGGTCATAGCCTCAGAATTAAAGGACTTTCTTTTATTTAGTCAGGAATTTCTTTAGTCAGAGAGTGGTGAATCTGTGGAAACTGCAGAAGGCTGTGGAGGCCAAGTCAGTGGGTATATTTAAGGCAGAGATAGAAAGATTCTTGATTAGTGAGTGTCCGGGGTTATGGGGAGAAAGCAGGAGAATGGGGTTATGAGGGATAGATACGTCAGCCATGATTAAATGGTAGACATGATGGGCCAAATGGCATAATTCTGCTCCTATCACTAATGAACTTATCAGCAACTTACCTGCTACTTTGAGAACAGAAGGAGAGGCATCGTCAGCAATGGTACTGATCAGGACACCATCCTGCAACCAATATATGTGCACAGGGTATGGAGGTCCCACTGCTTCACAGGTGAGATTAAAGCTGCCATTTCTCGAAACGTTCTTTGATTCAGGCTCCCGGATAAAACTTGGCAACCCTGCAAACATAACAGGATCATTCGGTTAAATTTTAAAAAAAGCATAAAACACATACTCGGCATCATCCAGTCAAAAATCTCAGGAGGCACGGTGACACAGCTTTAGAGACTCGGGTTCCATCCTGACTGAGGCCAACGAACCAACACTACTTCTGTTTCACACACTAGGGACAATTTACAGACCTCAATTAACCTACAAACCTGCACGTCTTTGGAGTGTGGGATGAAACCGGAGCACCTGGAGAAAACCCACGCGGTCACAGGGAGAACATGCAAACTCCATATAGGCAGCAAATGAGAGGAGGCATTTACTGTAAGAAGGCCCTTGGTGACTGTTGCCGCATTGCCTACACTACCACCACACCAAGGGGACTTTTAGTGGCACTGAAGAGTTTTGGGATCTACTAAAATACCCACGTCCAGGATGTAGTCTATATGTACGCATGATGCAGGACTAGATAGCCACTAGCCAAGGACATTCATCAACACTGGGCAGCAATACTGGCTAGTTAATAAAACAGTTAAAGTAGAGGAAGAATTTGGCTTTGTAATAAAGCCCAGCTGAGTTCTTCCAGCAGCTTGTCTTTTTGCACTAAATTTAATAAATCAATTATATTGAAAGTCACAGATTGTTTTAAATTGGACTATCTTTAATCAGACTTTACCATTAAATGTTATTGCCTTTATCACTGTGGATGGCTCAATTGTAATCATGTATTGTCTTTCTGCTGACTGGTTAGCGCGCAACAAAAGCTTTTCACTGTACCTCGGAACACGCGACAATAAACTAAACTAAAAACCAGCTGGATTATTAATATTCATCGTGTACCTGTGACTTCTTCAGAGAATTAATACAAACAAGCTAATCTCATCCATATCAAGAATACATACAAGGAAATGTTTGGGTAACGTTCAGTGCAGGGTTATATAAATGCTAGCATTGAGTTTGCTTTCTTTACTACCAATTCCACTTGCAGACTAACATTTTGAGAATCCTGCACCAAGTCCCAAGTCCCTTTGCACCTCCAATTTCTGGATTCTCTCCCCATTTAGAAAATAGTCAACGCCTTTATTCCTACTACCACAATGCATGACTCCACACTTTGCTGCACTATATTCCATCTGCCACTTCTCTGCCCACTCTCCCAACCTGTCCAAGTGTTGGATAGTTTCTACTTTCTCCACACCAGCATGCAACCTCCCCCCGCCCAGCCCAACTATCAGCAGAGTACCATCGTGGCAGCTTGCAACATGTCTCCAGGACTAGTTTACTGATCCATGGTCAGGTTTGCACTTCCAGTACAGACCGATTAGATTAGTACATGTGTCAGGGGTTAAGGGGAGAAGCCAGGGGAATGGGGTTGAACGCACACCTCCAGATTCAGGGACAATTTCTTCCCAGCTGTAAACAGGCAACTGAACCATCCTACCACAACCAGAGAGCAATCCTGACTTCCCATCTACCTCTTTGGTCACCCTCGGACTATCTTTTTATCAGACTGCTTGCAGTCTTGCACTGTTCCCTTATCATGTATCTGGACACTGTGGAAGGCTCGATTGTAATCATGTGTTGCTTATGTCTCACGGGGCAGTTTACTGATCTTTGGTCACGCATGCACTCTCAATCCTGATCTATTTTATTAGTATGGGGTCTAGGGTTATAGGGAGAAGGCTGTAGAATGTAGAATGGAGAGGCCGAATGGCCTAATTCTGCTCCAATCACCCATGAAACTATGTACCTAGAGGGTTTCACGACAGAAACAGGCCACCACAAATGGTGCTGACCATCACAGGGTAGGGCACCAGTAAATGGGGAATTAAGGTAGGGCACTAGTAAATGGGGAATTAAGGTAGGGCACTAGTAAATGGGGAATTAAGGTAGGGCACCAGTAAATGGGGAATTAAGGTAGGGCACCAGTAAATGGGGAATTAAGGTAGGGCACTGGTAAATGGGGAATTAAGGTAGGGCACTGGTAAATGGGGAATTAAGGTAGGGCACCAGTAAATGGGGAATTAAGGTAGGGCACCAGTAAATGGGGAATTAAGGTAGGGCACTGGTAAATGGGGAATTAAGGTGGGGCACTGGTAAATGGGGAATTAATGTAGGGCACTGGTAAATGGGGAATTAATGTAGGGCACTGGTAAATGGGGAATTAATGTAGGACAAGGAATTTGATTTGCCAGTCATACCAAAAAGGAACAAGACACACAGCTACATAAAAATTAACACAAACATCCACCACAGTGCACTGTGATGGAAGGCAATAAGGTATTGTCTTCTTTCCTCATTATCTCCCGCGATCGGGACAGTCGAACCATCTGCAGTTGGGGCGGTCGAAGCTCCCGTGTCGGGGCGATCACAGCTCCTGCGGCTTGGAGCTCCCGAAGTCGGTCCCGAAACCAAGGGACCGCATGCTCCATGATGTCAAGTCCACAGGCTCCCGTGTTTGCAACTCCTGAGGTCGATCCTCAGTAAAGGGACCAGTCCACGATGCTAGGCCGCGGCGCGGGCGGAGGGAGATACCACACAGAAAAGTCGCATCTCCGTCGAGGAAAGAGATAAAGAAAAGTTCCCCCCCCCCACCCCACCCCACATAATTCAAGACTATAGAAGGAACGGTGAGACAGACTGTTGGCGAGGCTGGCATCGTACGGTGCCACAACAACCTCTTGATCAACATCAGCAAGTCAAAGAACTTCAGAAACGGGGAACCAGGAGTCCATCCAAAAGCGGAGCGAGCTGACAGCTTCGAATTCTTGTGCATTCACATCTCATCTTAGAAGGTCTGAAGAAGTTTCCTGACTTGAGACGTCATCTGTCCATCTTCTCCAGAGATGCTACCTGACCCACTGAGTTACTCCAGCACTTTGTGTCTGTCTTTGAACATCTCAGATGTCCCAAAACAAAGAAATAATCATGAAGGAAGCTCATCAGTGCCTCTACATAGAAGTTGAAAGAGATTTGGCATGTCTCCAAATCACAAACTTCCCACATTGGCCTTCATCAGTAAGAGTATTGAGTATAGAAGTTGGGAGGTCATGTTGCAGTTGTATAAGATGCTGGTGAGGCAGCTTTAGAGTATTGTGTTTAGTTCTGGGCAACATGTTACAGGAAAGATGTTGTTAAGCTGGAAAGGGTACAGAAAAGATTTACAAGGATGTTGCCAGGACTAGAGGGTCTGAGCTATAGGGAGAAGCTGGGACTCTATTCCTTGGAGAGCAGGAGGATGAGGGGTGATCTTATAGAGGTGTACAAAATTATGAGAGGATTAAAACGGGTGGACGCACAGTCTCATGCCCAGAGTAGGGGGAATCGAGGACCAGAGGACATAGGTTTAAGGTGATGGGGAAAAGATTTAATAGGAATCTGACGGGTAGCATTTTCACACGTAGGATGGTGGGTGTATGGAACGAGCTGCCAGAGGAGGTAGTTGAGGCTGGGACTATCCCAACGTTTAAGAAACAATTAGACAGGTACATGGATAGGACAGGTTTGCGGAGATATGGACCAAATGTAGGCAAGTGTCCTACACAACCCTAATCTTCCCTGGCAACTGAATATCCCAGTCCACCTAAGATAAGACACAAAATGCTGGAGTAACTCAGTGGGATAGGCAGCATCTCTGGAGAGAAGGAATTATGAGCAATTTATGGCACCAGATCCTAGGACGGAGAGGATCTGGAGAGGGTCCAGAGGAGGTTTATTCCTGAGAATGATCCCAGGAATGAGTGGGTTAACATACGATGAGCGTTTAGCGGCACTGGGCCTGTACTCGCTGTTGTTTGGAAGGATGAGGGGGGACCTCATTGAAATGTACAGAATAGTGAAAGGCTTGGATAGAGTGGGTGTGGAGAGGATGTTTCCACTAGTGGGAGAGTCTAGGACCAGAGGTCATAGCCTCAGAATTAACGGACATTCCTTTCGGAAGGAGATGAGGAGAAATGTCTTCAGTCAGAGGGTGGTGAATCTGTGGAATTCTTTGCCACAGACAGCTGTGGAGGACGAGTCAGTGGATATTTTTAAGGCAGAGATAGATAAGATTCTTGATTAGTACGGGTGTAAGTTATGGGGAGAAGGCAGGAGAATGGGGTTAGGAGGGAGAGATAGATCATCCATGATTGAATGGTGGAGTAGACCTGATGGGCTGAATGGCCTAATTCTACTCGTATTCCTTATGACCTCATGAATGGGTGCCAATATCGGGTCGAGACCCACCCATCCACCTCTTGGACTTGTTTTATATTTCCAATTGTGTTCTGCACCAAATGTCTTTTATGTTGTGCACAGTGTTCTTGCAGAGAACATAGAACAATGCAGCACAGGAGAACACCCTTCAGGGCACAATATCTGTGCCAAACATGACGCCAAGATTAACTAGCCTCATCTTCCCACACATCAGCCACATCCCTCCATTCCCCGGCACATTGTGACATTTCGTGCAAACTTGGAAATTGTGTAACATAATGTGAGATTCATGCGATACATAGACTGGTCGGTCACGGAGGAGCAGCGGTAGAGCTGCTGCCTTACAGCGAATGCTGCGCTGGAGACCCGGGTTCCATCCCGACTACGGGTGCTGTCTGTACGGAGTTTGTACATTCGCCCCGTGACCGGCGTGGGTTTTCTCCGAGATCTTCGGTTTCTTTCCACACTCCAAAGACGTGCAGGTTTGTAGGTTAATTAGCTTTGTAAATGTAAACATTGTCCCTGGTGGGTGCGGGATAGTGTTAATGTGCGGGGATCGCTGGTCGGCACGGACCCGGTGGGCCGAAGGGCCTGTTTCAGCACTGTATCTCAAAACTAAAACATGCAAAATTTGTTTGTGTGTTTGCCTCAATAAATATGGTGCTGCTGTTAGCAAGATTTTTCATTGTAGATAGATATAAAATGCTGGAGTAACTCAGCGGGACAGGCAGCATCTCCAGGGAGAAGGAATGGGTGACGTTTCGGGTCGAGGCTCTTGTTCAGACCCAAAATGTCACCCATTCCTTCTCTCCAGAGATGCTGCCCGAGTTACTCCAGCATTTTGCGTGTCTGCAGTGTAAAGCAGCATCTGCAGTTCCTTCCTACACATTTTTCATAGCTGCTCCGCACTGCATTTGTACATATGACAATAAACCCGAGTTGAAGGATTCAGCCCAAATGGGCTTGGATGGACAAAAGGGTCAGCATGGACATGGTGGGCTGAAGGGCTGCATTCTCTGCTGCACAACTCCATGGCACGAAGCAAAGATATTGACAGCAGGACCATTGAACGACAAGAGAGAATGCAGCATTATTATCAAGTTTCTGCTTTTAAATAGCACTAGACCAAGTGCAGGCCCAGTGCGTTGTGGAGCTGATGAAGCAGTTTGTGAAATGAGGCCTTCACCCTGATGTCACTGGAAGGTGGCGGAATATTCTTTCACTACCGTTGGGGGGGGGGGGGGGGGGGGGGGGAGAATTGTGGCATCACTGGAAGCTGGTGTTTTAAAAGGTACTTTTGTTTATTTCAAACTTTAATCATGAATACCCCGGGGGGGGGGGGGGGGGGGTGAATATTCCGGGGGGGAGGGGATGGGGGGGTGAATATCCCGGGGGGGAGTGAATATCCCGGGGTGGATGGGGGGGTGAATATTCCAGGGTGGAGGGGATGGGGGGTGAATATTCCAGGGGGGGACGGGATAGGGGGGTGAATATCCCTGGGGGAGGGTATGGGGGGGTGAATATCCCGGGGGGGGGGGGGGGGGGGGGTGAATATCCCAAGGGGGGAGGGGATAGGGGGGTAAATATCCCGGGGGGGGAGGGGATGGGAGAATATCCCAGGCGGGGAGGGGATGGGGGGGGGATGTGTATATCCAGGGGGGAGGGGATGGTGAATATCCCAGGGGGGGGAGGGGATGGGGCTCTGAATATCCCAGGGGGATGGGGATGGGTGAATAATCCCAGGGGGGAGGGGATGGTGAATATCCCAGGGGGGGAGAGGATGGGGCTGTGAATATCCCTGGGGGGAGGGGATGGGGGGAAAGGGGGTAGAGGGTTGTGAATAACCCGGGGGTCACAGAAGGCCATGGAGGCCGTCAATGGATATTTCTAAGGCAGAGATTGATAGATTCCTGATTAGTGCGGGTGTCAGGAGTTCTGGGGAGAAGGCAGGAGAATGGGGTTGAGAAGGAAGGATAGATCAGCCGTGTTTGAATGGCGGAGTTGGCGATGGGCCAAGCGGCCTAACTCTGCTCCTATTACGTATGAACTTATGAACATTCAGCAGAAGCAAGATTGGCTTAGTCGTGCTTTTCTCTGCTCTATGATTCTTGGATTATGTATGGTTCTCATATCTTCTGGCTACCCCCCCCCCCCCCCTCCCCACCACCCACTGTTTCACCATTTGGCCTTTGCCAACTCGTGATGCTGAATTTTATTTACTTAAATAACAAAACCCGTGACAGGAAGAAGAAGTGAAACAAATCAGTGACTCAAAGTTTTCAACAAGCAATTTCCTTAATTTTTCCCTTCCACCTTCTTATCCGCATAGACCATCTCGCCCCCCCCCCTCACTCCGACACGCAGTGCATTACAGCTGTTTCAGCCACGGACTTCCGAAGGTCTGAAGAAGGGTCTCGACCCGAAACGTCACCTATACTTTCTCTCCAGAGATGCTGCCTGTCCCACTGAGATACTCCAACTTTTTGTGTCTGTCTTCAATGTAAACCAGCAAATGCAGTTCCTTCCGACACACTTCCCTCATCAGCTGGTTCGGCCCCACAGACTGGACAGCATGTGGCCATGTCTGGTCATCCCAAATTCCTGATGATGATGATGATGATGATGATGATGATGATGATGATGATGTGGGAGTCTCCTCTATCAACATTGCCGTTGGGCCCCTTAGCTGAAGCATCCACATCGCGGGGCTGGAAACTGGGCTAATTCTGCCACCACCATCATCTATTGCAACAAGTGATGGCCTCCACTGATTGTCGCCGGAAGCTTGCATCCTTTTCAGGACGGACGATGACAGCGATGTCAACATTTGAAACGCAGAAGATGGACACGAAAAACGAAGACATACTGCCGCTAGTGTCGTGAATGTACTCACAATCGGTGAGTATCCATATCATGTTTACAAGGCCCAGGAGCAGAATTAGGCCATTCGCTCCCCATCGAACCTGTGCGCCATGGCTGATCTATCTATCCATCCCTCTCAACCCCATTCTCCTGCCTTCTCCCTGCAACCTATCAAGAATCCGTCAATCGCAGCTTTAAACATACCCAATCTCTGGCAGAGAATGAGAATCTTGTTCCAGCAATGAATGAACAACAATAATTCGTCAAAATACGAGTGTGTGCATAGGCCATGGGAGCAGAACCAGGCCATTCAGCCCATCGAGTCCACTCCACCATTCAATCGTGGCTGATCTATCTTGACCTCTCAACCCCATTCCCCTCCCCGTAACACCGTTGATGTACGTGGATCTCCGGGGTGACTTTCTCCACACAAAGGGTGGCGGGTGAATGGAACGAGCTGCCAGAGGAGGTAGTTGAGGCTGGGACTTTCCCAACGTTTAAGAAACATTTGGACAGATACAAGGATAGGTCAGGTTGAGGGACATGGGCCAGACACGGGCAGGCGGGAGTAGTGTAGATGGGGCATGTTGGTCGGTAGGCCGAAGAGCCTGTTCCCATGCTTTATTCTATAAAGCCACACTGGAACAGTGACAGCGAAAACAATCAAGTGGACTTCTAATGCGTCAATGCGATTTACCCTGGTTTATGGAAAAATGTGATCATTTTTACAATGCACACTTTAAATGCTGGTATGGTGGTGACCTAATCTGTCGGGAAGACTCAGTCTCGGATTTGCATTTAGAGTCGCAAGTGAAGCGATTGTTCTCAGTAAAAAAATGTTTTTTCAGTGGCAATAGCCTCTCACATCCCGCCCTGCCCAGGCCCAGCCTCACCCAAACCACACGATACAGACGCGTGGACTCACTCACCCATGGCACAAATATTCCCATCACTTATTAGCTGGATCCTGAATTGTGATCAGGTCTTGCCTCCTTCAACCTCAGTAAAGCCCCTGTCCCACTTCCACGGCCTTTTTATACTTGTGAACATTTTTCATCATGCTAGGAAAAAAACGCCCTGACCTACTTGATGCCACGAGTACCTACAACCTACCTATGACCTACCTACGACCTACCTACAGCCTCGTGATGACCATGCTGCGAGTATGTCGAGGGCAAACTTGGCAGAGGTCGTGAATTATGACAATAGGCAATAGGTGCAGGAGGAGGCCATTTGGCCCTTCGAGCCAGCACCACCCTTCAATGTGATCATGGCTGATCATCCCCAATCAGTACCCCGTTCCTGCCTTCTCCCCATATCCCCTGACTCCGCTATTTTTAAGAGCCCTATCTAGCTCTCTCTTGGCAGAACCGGCCTCCACCGCCCTCTGAGGCAGATAATTCCACAGACTCACCGCTCTCAGTGAGAAAAAGTGTTTTCTCGTCTCCGTTCTAAATGGCTTACTCCTTATTCTTAAACTGTGGCCCCTGGTTCTGGACTCCCCCAACATCGGGAACACGTTTCCTGCCTCTAGTGTGTCCAAACCCTTAACAATCTTATATGTTTCAATGAGATGCCCTCTCATCCTTCTAAACACCAGAGTGTACAAGCCCAGCTGCTCCATTCTCTCAGCTTATGACAGTCCCACCATCCCGGGAATTAACCTTGTAGGGTTAATTAGGTCGTGAAAGTGGGACAGGGATTTTACTAACCCCACATAAAAACGAGAGTGCAGAGAGGTTTACCAGAATTCTGCCGGGATTAGTGGCTATTGTCTATGAGGAGAGGACGTGCGACTTGGGTTATTTTCTCTGGAATGCAGGAGGTTGAGAGGGGAGACCTGATAGTGGTACAAGTGCAGGTAACCCTTGTTTTAACAGACCATGGGGGAAGGGGAGAGGAATAGTGTCTGCTATTGCCGACCGTTCACATTAACCGAGTTAGGGATTTGCTCCAAACCACCTTTAAATAATGAGCGGTTTTCAGATACAAAGCTGTTTTTGAACAACCAACTATGTTTTTTTGTTCCTGAAAGCTACGAAACAGTTAAGACAGGTAGACACAGACAGGCAACATCTCTGGAGAAAATCAACGGGACAGGCAACATCTCTGGAGAAAAGGAATGGGTGACATTTCGGGTCGAGACCCTTCTTCAGACTGATGTCAGGGGAGTGGGCGGGACAAAGATAGAATGTAGTCGGAGACAGTAAGACTAGTGGGAGAACTGGGAAGGGGAGGGGATGGAGAGAGAGGGAAAGCAAGGGTTACTTGAAGTTAGAGAAGTAAATATTCATACCGCTGGGGTGTAAACTACCCAAGTGAAATATGAGGTGCTGTTCCTCCAATTTGTGCTGGGCCTCACTCTGACAATGGAGGAGGCCCAGGACAGAAAGGTCAGATTGGGAATGGGAGGGGGAGATGAAGTGCTGAGCCACCGGGAGATCAGGTAGGTTAGGACGAGCTGAGCGGAGGTGTTCAGCGAAACGATCGCCGAGCCTGCGCTTGGTCTCGCCGATGTAGAGAAGATGACACCTGGACCAGTGGATCGTTTCACTAAACACCTCCGTTGAGTCTGTCTTAATGCAAAGTCAGAATCCTGTAAGGTCAGTGACAAACCAGCATCTGCAGTCCCTCCCTGCACAAGTCAATAACAAAAGGTGGCCCAACCTAATACACTGGATAGGGTGGATGTGGAGAGGTTGTCTCCATCAGTGGGAGAGTCTAGGACCAGAGGGCACAGCCTCAGAATAAGTGGATGTACCTTTTGAAAGGCGACAAGGAGGAGTTTCTTTAGTCAGAGGGTGGTGAATCTGTGGAAAAAACTGCCACAGAAGGTTGTGGAGGCCAAATCGATGGGTATTTTAAGGCCGAGATGAACAGATTCTTGATTAGTATGGGTGTCCGGGGTTATGGGGAGAATGGGGTGGAGAGGGAGAGAGATAGATCAGCTGTGATTGAATGGTGGAGTAGACTTGATGGGCCCAATGACATAATTCTACTCCTGACACTTTGGACACTTGGTAAAACATACCTTCTATTTCAAGAATTATCTTTTCCGATTCAATCGATACCCCGGCGATTTGTATCAAACAGTGAAAGGCACCTGCATCGGAGTGGACGACATTATCGATTCTGTGGAAACATAAATTGGGAACACTAACATTAATTTTAAAAACTAAAATGATCCTTATCCCAACTTCCTCTACTGTTGGAAGAAACATTTCACAAAGGAGGATGGCGAGGGGAAAATCCTTATACAAATCCTTATGCAAGGCACAAAGAATTATTCACTCTGAGGAATGGCCATCCAGCTCTCAGTGTGTCCACAGACAAATATTCGTTATAACTAAATCCGTGAGTAAAAAAGAAAAAAAGGGAATTGCTGGAGGAATTCGGGACAAACTACTAGAGACCCAAGACGTTGACCATCCCTTTGCCTCCAGAGATGCTGCGTAACCAGCTGAGTTACTCCAACACTTTATGCCTTTTTTTGTAAATCGGGATCTGCAGTTCAACATTCAAAACATTCAGCCGGTGCAACCGTTTCGTTCATTGTCGTCTCATCAACTGCTCTTTCTACAGTTACACTTTAGTTTATTGTCACGTGTACCGAGGTACAGTGAAAGGCCTTTGTAGCGTGCTGTCCAGTCAGCAGAAAAAGCAGAAAGACTTGCGGCAAAACTTGAGTTGCTGCCTCACAGCGAATGCAGCACCGGAGGCCAAAGTTCGATCCCAACTACGGGTGCTGTCTGTACGGAGTTTGTACGTCCTCCCCGTGACCTGCGTGGGTTTTCTCCGAGATCTTCAGTTTCTCCCACACTCCAAAGACGTACAGGTTGGTAAATCGGCTTGTAAATGGAAAACAAATCCCTGGTGTGTAGGATGGTGTAAATATGCAGGGATCGCTGGTCGGTGCACACCCAATGGGCCGAAGGGCCTGTTTCCATGCTGTATCTCTAAACTAAACTAAAATCTTGACATCTTAAAAAACAAATCCACTGCACAGATTATTTTTTTTTTTTAACTATAATCTACACTCTGTTCATGACTATAGTTTTTTAACAGGAGACATTTCATCAATTATTTAATTGAATATCAGAATTCCTATGCCTTAGTAATGTTATAGCGTCACACAGCATAGAATCAGGCCCTTTAACAACAAATGCCTTTCTCCATCACCACTGCCGATTCTCTCCTCAAAAACAAGCTCTTAAAGTTTTGAGAGATATTTATGTAACACATCAAGCGAGTGCAGGAAATCGAGCTGCCCAGAGGTGCTAGAATCTTTAACACCTACATGGCCTGCTGATGTAAAAGATTCATCCAATTTGGGCTTGTCTCACTTGCCAACAGATATCATTTCGGTCTCGAAACGTCACCCATTGCTTCTCTCCAGAGATGTGGCCTGTCCCGCTGAGTTACTCCAGCATTTTGTGTCGGTCATAAAGTAATCCCCTGTACAAGAAAGCAGCCGGAAAAGAGCTGGATTGCAGCCAGGAGCAACATTCCTACACTTCCTGACTCGATATAGAAGGTTTTTAAAATGAAAAGCTTCACCCATTTTCATCGTGTCACCAAAATAGCCCCCATTGTGCCTCCTTTACATCTTCAGCCTTCTGGCCAGCAAGCTCCCCGCCGCACCTGTAATCACCCTTCACCTCCGAGGCTTTGTCCCACCCCTACCTCTTTCCCATCTCTACAATCAGTCCGAAGAAGGATCTCAATCCTGAAACTTTCAAGAGAGAGCTAGATAGGGCTCTTAAAGATAGCAGAGTCAGGGGATATGGGGAGAAGGCAGGATGGTGGGACTGTCATTTGAGAAAATATTGGAAAGACTGGGCTTGTATTCACTGGAATTTAGAAGAATGAAGAGGAATCTTAGAGACATATAAAATTATAAAAGGGCTGGACAAGCTAGATGCAGGAAAAATGTTCCCAATGTTGGGGGAGTCCAGAACCAGGGGCCACAGTATAAGAATAAAGGGGAAGCAATTTAAAACTAAGATGAGAAAAAACATTTTCACCCAGAGAGTTGTGAATCTATCTGTGGAAACAGGCCCTACGGCCGCCCGAGTCCGCGCCGACCAACGAGCCCCACACACTAACACTACCCTACACACTATGGACAGTTACCAATGTTTGCAGAAGCCAATTAACCTACAAACCTCTATGCCTTTGGAGTGTGGGGGGGAAACAGGAATACCCGGAGAAAACCCACGCGGGTCTCAGGGAGAACGTCCAATTTCCACACAGACTGCACGCGTGGTCAGGATGGAACCGGGGTCACTGGCGCCACAAGGCAGTAACTCTCCCGCTGCGCCACCGTGACACCCAGAGAATATTATGTTCTCAATGATTCAATAGTTCTCTATTATCACATGTAGTCAGGTACAGTGAAATGATTTTTTATACAGTTCAGTAAATTATTACTACACATAAATACAATCCCACACAAGTGCAGAATGTATAGAAACAGCCCACTGAGTCCAAATATAAGAATCACCAGGTTTTGCTGCCATTTTCAAAGTCCCTGCGGCTTCAAAGTATCTGCTGTTCCTTCTGCTGCAAGTTAAACATGCAGGTACAGCAAGCAGTGAAGAAAGCTAATGGCATGTTGGCCTTCATAATGAGAGGATTTAAGTATAGGAGTAAAGAGGTCCTTCTGCAGTTGTACAGGGTCCTGGTGAGACCTCACCGGGAGTATTGTGCGCAGTTTTGGTCTCCTAATTTGAGTAAGGACATTCTTGCTGTTGAGGCAGTGCAGCATAGGTTCACGAGGTTATGGCGGGACTGTCATATGCTGAGAGAATGGAGCAGCTGGGCTTGTACACTCTGGAGTATAGAAGGATGAGAGGGCATCTCATTGAAACATATAAGATTGTTAAGGGCTTGGACACACTAGAGGCCGGAAACATGTTCCCGATGTTGGGGGAGTCCAGAACCAGGGGCCACAGTTTAAGAATAAGGAGTAAGCCATTTAGAACGGAGACGAGGAAACACTTTTTCTCACAGAGAGTGATGAGTCTGTGGAATTCTCTGCCTCAGAGGGCGGTGGTGCAGGTTCTCTGGATGCTTTCAAGAGAGAGCTAGATAGGGCTCTTAAAGATAGCAGAGGGGATATGGGGAGAAGGCAGGATGGCGGGACTGTCATTTGAGAAACAAATTGGAAAGACTGGGCTTGTATTCACTGGAATTTAGAAGAATGAGGAGGAATCTTAGAGACATATAAAATTGTAAAAGGACTGGACAAGCTAGATGCAGGAAAAATGTTCCCAATGTTGGGGGAGTCCAGAACCAGGGGATAAAGAATAAAGGGGAAGCGATTTAAAACTAAGATGAGAAAAAACATTTTCACCCAGAGAGTTGTGAATCTGTGGAATTCTCTGCCACAGAAGGCAGTGGAGGCCAAATTCATGGATGAATTTAAAAGAGAGTTAGACAGAGCTCTGGGGGCTAGCGGAATCAAGGGATATGGGGAGAAGGCAGGCACGGGTTACTGGTTGGGGATGATCACCCATGATCACAATGAATGGTGGTGCTGGCTCAAAGGGCAAATGGCCTCCTCCTGCACCTATTTTCTATGTTTCTATTCTTGTTCCTAATGCCCAAGTAAAGCAACCAGGACTCTCTCTGCACAGCACCGCCCAATTTCACCAAGGTTCCCACAATAAACTCCATGCTGACAGATACACAGGGTGACCAAGCCAAATACCATGGTTGCATTGGACTCTTCAGAATAAAACACACACCCTTTCCTTCCCCCACAAATTCAGGCTGCACTCCTTCCTCGAATCAGCTCGGAAAACACGGGCAACTTGTTTTGCTGAACACCTTCGCTCAGTTCGCCTGAACCTACCTGATCTCCCGGTTCCCAAACACTTTAATTCCCCTTTCCACTCCCACAGTGACCTTTGTGTCCTAGGCCTCCTCCATCGCCTCTCCAAACACAAATTGGAGGAACAGCATCTCATTTTGCTTGGGCATCTTACAGCCCAGTGGTATGACTTTTGATTTCTCTCACTTCATGTAACCCTTTCATCCCCTCTCTCTCCATCCCTTCCCCAGGATAGTCGTACCAGCTTCACAGTCGGCTTGTTGAGTCTCATTGTCTGTAACTCGTTTTCACCTAGCCCACAGCTAACAATGGCCTGTTTCCTTTATCATTGTTACTTTTTTGCGTGTCTTTCATTAATTTGTTCTTTATCTCTCTACATCACCGTCTATATCTCTCGTTTCCCTTTCCCCTGTCTCGACCCAAAACATCACCCATTCCTTTTCTCCAGAGATGCCGTCTGACCTGCTGAGTTACTCCAGTTTTTTGTGTCTATCTTTGTAAAACCCAAAACTGGTTCAGCGTTTGCTGAAAACAGCCCAAAAAATAAGCAGATATGGATTATAATTGAGCAGTGGCAGAATATGATTGCAAATAAAAATAATCCTGCACAATGCAGCTTTGCTCAAACTACTCCATCAGCGATGCTAACCGAGAATTTCTCCTTTCCATTCATAGGTCAAAAGCGATAGGAGCAGAACTGGCCCATCAAGTCTACTCCGCCATTCAATCGTGGCTGATCAATCTCTCCCTCCTAACCCCATTCTCCTGCCTTCTCCCCATAACCCCTGACACCCGTACTAATCAAGAATCTATCTATCTCTGCCTTAAAAATATCCACTGATGGCCTCCACAGCCTTCTGTGGCAAAGAATTTCATAGATTCACCACCCTCTGACTAAAGACATTCCTCCTCATCTTCTTAAAGGAGCGACATTTAATTCTGAGGCTATGACCTCCTGTTCTTGACTCTCCCACGAATGGAAACATCCTCTCCACATCCACTCTATCCAAGCCTTTTCACTTTGTTTCAGAGGTCCTCCCCCCCCCCATCCTTCTAAACTCCAGCGAGTACAGAGCCAGTGTCATCAAATGCTCATCATAGGTTAACCTACTCATTCCTGGGATCATTCTTGTAAACCTTCTCTGGACCCTCTCCAGAGCCAGCACATCCTTCCTCAGATATGGTGCCTAAAATTGGCACAATATTCCAAATGCGGCCTGACCAGCGCCTTATACAGCCTCAGCGTTACATCCCTGTTTGTTTTTGTGTACAAGCCCTCTTGAATTAAATGCTAGCATTGAGTTTGCTTTCTTTACTACCGATTCCACTTGCAGATTAACTTTTTAGGAATCCTGCACCAGCACTCCCAAGTCCCTTTGCACCTCTGATTTCTGGATTCTCTTCCCATTCAGAAAATAGTCCATGCCTTTTTTCCTACTATCAAAATGCATGACTCCACACTTTGCTACACTATATTCTATCTGCCACTTCTCTGCCCACTCTCCCACTGTCCGAGTCCTTCTGCAGAGTCCCTGCTTTCTCTACACTACCTGCCACTCCCCTAGTTTCGTGTCATCCGCAAACCTGGCCACAAAGCCTTCAATCCTCTCATCTAAATCATTAATATACAACGTGAAGAGCAGCGGCCCCAGCACCGACCCCTGTGGAACTTGGCTTGTCACTGGCAGCCAACCTGAAAAAGCCCCCTTTATTACCACTCTTTGCCTTCTGCCATCCAGCCAACCTGCTAACCATGCTAGTATCTGCCCTTTTATAACATGGGCTCTCATCTTCCTTAGCAGCCTCACGTGTGGCATCTTATCAAAGGCTTTCTGAAAATCTAAGTAAGCAACATCTACTGTCTCTCCTTTGTCTGTCCTGCTATTTACTTCTTCAAAGAATTCCCGCAAATTTGTCAAGCAAGACCTCCCCTTCACAAAGCCATGTTGACTTCAGCCTATTTTATCGTGAACTTCTAAGTACTCCGTAACATCCTTTATATTGGACTCTAAATTCTTACCAACCACCGGTCAGACTAACGGGCCTATAGTTCCCACTATTCTGCTTTGCTCCCTTCTTGTACAGCGGGGTAATATTGGTCATTTTTCCAATCATCTGGCACCACTCCTGACTCTAGTGATTATTGAACCATCACCATCAATGCCTCCACAATCTCTAAAGCCACCTCTTTCAGAACCCTAGGTTGCAGTCTATCCGGTCCAGGTGACTTATCCACCTCCAGCCCTTCAGCTTCCCAAACACCTTCTCCCTAGTAACAGCCGCTCCACTAACTTCCACCCCCTGACTCTCTTGAATTTCAGGCGCTGCAGTGTAGAGAGGAACTGCAGATGCTGGTGTTTTCCGAAGATAGACACAAAGTGCTGGAGTAACTCAACAGGTCAGGCAGCATCTCTGGAGAAAAAGGATGGGTGACGTTTCGGGACGGGACCAGATTGAGTGCTGTGCTGAGCTTTGGTCACACTGCTACAGGAAGGAAGTTGTTAAGCTGGTGAGGGTGCGGAAAAGATGTAGGAGGATGTTGCCAGGACTCGAGGGCCTGAGCTAAAGGGAGAGGTTGGGCAGGCTAGGACTTTATTCCTTGGTGCGCAGGAGGATGAGGGGTGATGTTACAGAGGTGTACACCATCATGAGGGGAATAGATAGGATGGATAATCAGACCTATTAGTTTGACATCAGTGGTGGGCAAATTAATGGAAAGGATACTTAGAGATAATATATATAAGCATCTGGATAAACAGGGTCTGATCAGGAACAGTCAACATGGATTTGTGCCTGGAAGGTCATGTTTGACAAACCTTCTTGAATTCTTTGAAGCGGTTACTAGGGAAATTGATGAGGGTAAAGCAGTGGACGTTGTCTATATGGATTTCAGTAAGGCTTTGACAAGGTCCCCATGGTAGGTTGGTTAAGAAGGTTCAATCTTTGGGTGTTAATGGCCAGAGTAGCAAGGTGGAACACTGAATGGGAGATGTCAGAGAGTAATGGTGGATGGCTGTTTGTGTTGGAAGCCGGTGACCAGTGGGGTGCCTCAGGGATCTGTGTTGGGTCCACTGTTGTTTGTCATGTACATCAATGATCTGGATGATGGGGTGGAAAATTGGATAAGTAAGTATGCAGATGATACTAAGATAGGTGGTGTTGTGGATAATGAAGTAGATTTTCAAAGTCTACAGAGAGATTTGGGCCATTTGGAAAAGTGGGCTGAAAGATGGCAGATGGAGTTTAATGCTGTTAAGTGTGAAGTGCTACATCTTGGCAGGACAAATCAAAATAGGACGTACATGGTAAATGGTAGGGAATTGAGGAATGCTGTGGAACAGAGGGATCTAGGAATAACTGTGCATAGTTCCCTGAAGGTGGAATCGCATGTTGATGGGGTGGTAAAGAAAGCCTTTGGTGTGCTGGCCTTTATAAATCAGAGCATTGAATATAGGAGTAGGGAAGTAATGTTAAAATTGTACAAGGCATTGGGACCAATTCTGGAGTATGGTGTACAATTTTGGTCGCTAGTATAGGAAGGATGTCAACAAAATAGAGAGAGTACAGAGGAGATTTACTAGAATGTTGCCAGGGTTCCAGATGTTACAGAGAAAGGTTGAACAAGTTAGGTCTTTATTCTTTGGAGCGCAGAAGGTTAAGGGGGGACTTGATTGAGGTCTTTAAAATGATGAAAGGAATAGACAGAGTTGACGTGGATACGTTTTTCCCATTGAGGGTAGGGAAGATTCAAACAAGAGGGCATGACATGAGAATTAAGGGACAGAAGTTTAGGGGTAACGTGAGGGGGAACTTCTTTACTCAGAGGGTGGTGGCTGTGTGGAATGAGCTTCCAGCGGAAGTGGTGGAGGCAGGATCGATTTTAACATTTAAGAGTAAAGTGGATAGGTATATGGACGTGAAGGGAATGGAGGGGTATGGTCTGAGTGCAGGTAGATGGGATAGGGGAAAACAAATGGTCGGCACGGACTGGAAGGGCCGAGAGGGCCTGTTTCCGTGCTGTAATTGTCATATGGTTAATAGATAGGATGGATGACTGCACTGGTTTCTTCAACCCAGAGTGGGAGAGTCCAGAACCAGAGGACACAAGTTTAAGGCGAGAGGGGGAAGATTTAATAGGAATCCGAGGTGGAACTTTTTCCACACAGAGTGGTGGGCATATGGCCTGAACAACCTCCTCTGACAGCTCGTTCCTGTGGTAAACCCCTGAACAGGAAGGGAGCCAGAAAAGGGCTGGGTTGTAGCCTGAAGCAACATTCCTGCACTTCCTGACTCAACTTATAAAGGTTCTTCAAAATGAAAAACCTTACCCATTTTAATTGTGCCGCCAATTCATGATGCTTCCACAGCATTATCTATAAGGATAAAGGAGGCACAAGCCCTGTACAAGGGTTTACTCTCGCAACAAGCTGCCAGAGGAGGTTGTTGAGGCAGGTACTATAACAACGTTGAAGAGACACTTGGACAGATACATGGGGAGGTTTAGTGGGATATGGGCCAAACACAGGCATGTGGGACTAGCTTGCATGGGGGCATCTTGGCCGGAATGGACAAACTGGGTCTGAGGCCGACAGTAATGCAGCGGTTGGGCTGCTGCCTCACAGCGCCAGAGACCCGGGTTCCATCCTGACCTTGGGTGCTGTCTGTGTGGCGTTTGCATGTTTTCCTTGTAACCACATGAGTTTCTTCCGAGTGCTCGGGTTTTCTCCCACATCCCAGAGATATGTGTGTTTGTAGGTTAATTGGCTTCAGTAAAAATTGTTATCTGTCCGTAGTGTGTGTGTGGGATCGTGTTAGTGTAAGGAATGATCACTGGTCAGTATGCCGACAGGCCTGCTTCCAAGTTCTATCTCTAAAGTCTAACGGGCCTGTCCCACTTACGGGACTTTTTCGGTGACTGCCGCCACCCGTCATAGGGTCGTTGTAGGTCGCCGAAATGTTCAACATGTTGAAAATCCAGCGGTGACCAGAAAGACGCTACGACTCTCTGGGCGACTGAGGAGACGACTCACGACCATACAGGCGACGCCCTGGCGACATGTCGCGGGGTGAAGCCTGTATGGTCGTGAGTAGTCGCCCAAACAGTCGTACCTTGTTCTGGTCGCCGCTGGATTTTCAACATGTTGAAAAATTTCTGTGCAGTACGACGATGACTACAGCATTATTTTCCAAACTTAATACTTTAAGAATGAACAATCAGGACACGGTGCCGTTACCTGCAGGAGCTGGTGATGGTCGATCTCCCTTCACTGTCACTGAAAGAAATATCTTTGAAGGAGCAACGTTCACCATCGATGAGCTCGTGGCCATTCTTCAGCCACTGGATGCGCAGATCCTGTTCATATCCAGGTACGGCGATGGAGCAGTTGAAGCTCACAGGGTTGCCCTGAGATACTACAATCTTGGTGGCCGCAGGCTTGAATTGGATCTTTTCTCCGACCTCTGCTGCCATCAAAGCATCGCTTCTGGTTTCCGCCATGTCCCGGGAGCCTTCTGCTGCTGTTGGCACGCGAGCAAGATCTGTCAGGGAACAAATGGCATGAGGTCATAAGTGATAGGAGCAGAATTAGGCCATTCGGCCCATCAAGTCTACTCCACCATTCAATCATGGCTGATCTATCTCTCCCTCCTAACCCCATTCTCCTGCCTTCTCCCCATAACCCCCGACACCCGTACTAATCAAGAATCTATCTATCTCTGCATTAAAAATATCTAAAGACAGCCTCCACAACCTTCTGTGGCAAAGAATTCCTTAGATTCACCACCCTCTGACTAATTAAATTCCCTCTCATCTTCCTAAAGGAATATCCTTTAATTCTGAGACTGCGACCTCTGGTCTTAGACTCTTTCACTAGTGGAAACATCCTCTCTATCCAAGCCTTTCACTATTCGGTAAGTCCCTCCTCATCTAAACTCCAGCAAGTACAGGCACAGTGCCATCAAATGCTCATCGTACATTAACCCACTCATTCCTGGGATCATTCTTGTAAACCTCCTCTGGACCCTCTCCAAAGCCAGCACATCCTTCCTCAGATATGGGACCCAATTGTTCACGATACTCCAGCACCTTACAGAGCCTCAGCATTTCATTCCTGTTTTTGCATTCTAGTCCCTCTTGAAATAAATGCGAGCACTATCATGTCATCATTTCAGCTCATCTTTCCAGCCCCCTCCACAAAGGGATACAGCATGGAAAGGCTCTTCAGCCCATCGGGCCCATGCTGACCATTGATCCATGCATCTTCCCCTTTGGTCTACGAGAGATAGAGGCAAAATGCTGGAGTAACTCAGCGGGACAGGCAGCATCTCTACAGAAAAGGAATAGGTGACGTTACGGGTCGAGACCCTTCTTCAGACTGAGAGTCAGGGGAGAGGGAAACTAAAGGCATCAATGGGAACAGAACAAATCAGAGCCGGCACCGATGACTCAGGAAAGGTGGAGCCCACAATGGTCCATTGTTGGCTGTGTGAGAGGTGGTAACACAAGGATACAAACATTGAAACTAGCAGGGCGACCAAGGTGGGGAAGAGACGGAGAGAGAGGGGATGAAAGGGTTACTTGAAGATAGAGAAGTCAGCGTTCATACCGCTGGGATGTAAGCTGACAAAGCAAAATATGAGGTGTTGTTCCTCCAATTTGTGTGTGGCCTCACTCTGACTTGACAGAAAGGTAAGTGTGAGAATAGGAAAGAGAGTTGAAATGAGGGAGATTGACTTGATCATATTAATGTATTGTACGATGGATGCACAATCTGCAACGTTTCTAACCCTGGGCATAACAGTTTGCTGGTAGACAAAAATGCTGGAGAAAACTCAGCGGGTGAGGCAGCATCTATGGAGAGAAGGAAATAGGCAACGTTTCGAGTCGAGACCCTTCTTCAGACTGATGTCAGGGTGGGGGAGGGGGAGGAAGAAGAAAGGAAGAGGTGGAGCCAGTGGGCTGTGGGAGGGCTGAGGAGGTGAAAGTAGGGACTACCTGAAATTAGAGAAGTCAATGTTCATACCGCTGGGGTGCAAACTGCCCAAGTGAAATATGAGGTGCTGCTCCTCCAATTTGTGGTGGTCCTCACTCTGGCCATGGAGGAGGCCCAGGACAGAAAGGTCGGATTCGGAATGGGAAGGGGATTTGAAGTGCTGAGCCACCGGGAGATTGGGTTGGTTATTGTGAACCGAGCGGAGGTGTTGGGCGAAGCGATCGCCAAGCCTACGCTTGGTCTCACCGATGTAGAGCAGCTGACACCTAGAACAGCGGATGCAATAGATGAGGTTGGAGGAGGTGGTCAATTCATCCCTTCCCACGCAAACCACCCCCTCTCCGGGCACTTTCCCTTGCAACCGCAAGAAATGCTACACTTGTCGCTTCACCTCCCCCCCTTGACTCCATTCAAGGACCCAAGCAGTCTTTGCAGGTGCGGCAAAGGTTCATCTTCGGTGTCTATCTTCGATATACATATTTTTTACAGTTACCAAGCCAATTAACCTACAAACCTGTACGTCTTTGGAGTGTGGGAGGAAACCGAAGATCCCGGAGAAAACCCACGCAGGTCACGGGGAGAACGTACAAACTCAGTATAGACAGCGCCCGTGGTCGGGATCAAACCCGGGTCTCCGGCGCTGCATTCGCTGTAAGGCAGCAACTCTACCGCTGCGCCACCGTGCCGCCAGTCTTTCCGCTGACTGGACAGCACGCAACAAAAGCTTTTCACTGCACCTCGGTACACGTGACAATAAACTAAAGTGTAACTGCAGAAAGAGCAGTGGATGAGAAGACTCAGAGGGAGGATCGGGAGAGCAAGGAAGCGGGGTGAGACCTGCAGGCGGAAAATAATCTCTTATGTAAAGATACATAAAACAGCACAGCGTAGGAACGTTGGGTGTGATGCCTGACATGATGTCAAGATAAACTCATTTTATCTGCCTATAGAAGCATAGAAAATAGATGCAGGAGGAGGCCATTTGGTCCTTCAAGCCAGAACCGACATACATTGTGATCATGGATGATCATCCACAATCAGTAAACCGTGCCTGCCTTCTCCCTATATCCCTTGATTCCACCAGCTCCTAGAGTTCTAACTAACTCTTTTAAATCCATCCAGTGATTTGGCCTCTACTGTCTTCTGTGGGAGATAATTCCACAAATTCACAACTCTCTGGTGAAAACTTTTTTCTCATCTCTGTATATATGGCCTCCCATTTATTCTTGTGGCCCCTGGTTCTGTACTTCCCCATCATTGAGATTTTTTTTTCCTGCATCTAGCTTCGCCAGTCCTTTTATAATTTGAAATGTTTCTACAAGATTCCCACTCATCCTTCTAAATTTCAGTGAAATTTCAGTCTTCAATCATCCCTCAAATTTCAGTCTTTCCAATCTTTGCACTCCCTCAAACGACAGTCCCGCCATCCCGGGGATTAACCTTGTGAACCAACGCTGCACTCCCTCAAGAGAAACAATGACCTTCCTCAAGTTAGGAGTCCAAAACTGCACACAATACTCCAGATGTGGTCTCACCAGGGCCCTGTTCAACTGCAGAAGAAACTCTTTACTCCTATACTGAAATCCTCTCGTTATGAAGGCCAACATGCCTTCTTCACTGCCTGCTGTACCTGCATAGTTACTTTCAGTGACTGGTGTACAAGGACACCCAGGTCTCGTTGCACTTCCCTTTTTCCTAATCTGACACCATTGAGATAATAACCTGCCTCCTTGTTTTTGCCGTCAAAGTGGATAACCTCACATTGATCTACATTATACTGCATCTGCCACGCATCTGCCCACTCACTCAACCTGTCCAGGTCACCCTGCAACCTCGTCACAATTCTTTCTTTTCTTTTTAAATCTTTTTTTTTAAAACAAAACAAAACAATAAAAAAGAATAATGATAAACATAACAATGATATTGGTACATAGGGATCAGGATTACATTAATAACAGGTATAACCTAAATATGAGTCCAGTTTCAAAATACACATTGAATATAGACCTCCCGGTCTCAGTGTAAATATAGTTAAATGTTTAAAAGAAAACTTATATATAAAAAAAACAAAAAGATAAAAAGAAAGAAAAGAACAAAGAGGCAATTCACACCGCCACCCAGCTTTGTGTTCTGCAAATTTGCTAATGTTACTTTTAATTCCATCATCTAAATCATTAATATATATTGGAAATAGTTGCGGCCCCAGCACCGAGCCTTGTGGCACTCCACTTGCCACTGCCTGCCATTCTGACAAGGACCCGTTTATTCCTACTCTTTGTTTCCTGTCTGCCAACCAATTCTCTATCCATGTCAATACCCTACCCCCAATACCATGTGCTCTAATTTTGCCCACTAATCTCCTATGTGGGACCTTACCAACAGCTTTCTAAAAGTCCAGATACACTACATTCACTGACTCTCCACAATGCGTCCACAATTTCTAGAGGCACCTCCTTGAGTACCCTGGGATGCAGACCATCAGGCCCTGGGGATTTATCAGCCTTCAGTCCCATCAGTCTACCCAATACCATTTCTTGCCTAATGCAAATTTCTTTGAGTTCCTCCCTAGATCCTCTGTCCTCTAGTACATCTGGGAGATTGTTTGTGTCTTCCTTAGTGAAGTACCTAGTAAAAGTACCTGTTCAACTCTTTGTTGAACTCTTGTTCCCCATAAAAAAATCACCTGTTTCTGCCTTCAAGGGACCCACATTTGTCTTTACAAATCTTTTTCACTCTCAACATGGAGTATTGTGTGCAGTTTTGGTCCTCTAATTTGAGGAAGAATATTCTTGCTATTGAGGGAGTGCAGCGTAGGTTTACAAGGTTAATTCCCGGGATGACGGGACTGTCATATGCTGAGAGAATGGAGCAGCTGGGCTTGAACACTCTGGAGTTTAGATGGATGAGAGGGGATCTCATTGAAACATATAAGATTGTGAAGGGTTTGGACACGCGAAGAAACATGTTCCCGATGTTGGGGGAGTCCAGAACCAGGGGCCACAGTTTAAGAATAAGGAGTAAGCCATTTAGAACAGAAACGAGGTAACACTTTTTCTCACAGAGAGTGGTGAGTCTGTGGAATTCTCCGCCTCAGAGGGCGGTGGAGGCCGGTTCTCGGGATACTTTCAGGAGAGAGCGAGATAGGGCTCTTAAAAATAACGGAGTCAGGGGATATGGAGAGAAGGCAGGAACGGGGTACTGATTGGGGATGATCAGCTATGATCACATTGAATGGCGGTGCTGGCTCGAAGGGCTGAATGGCCTACTCCTGCACCTATTGTCTATTGTCTATTGTCTAACATACCTGAAGAAGCTTTTACTATCCTTCTTTATATTCTTGGCGAGTTTACCTTCGTACTTTTGCCTTAATCTTTTAACCCTCTATTGCCCTTTTTGTTACCTTCTGATGTCCTTTGAAAGTTTCCCAATCCTCCGGCTTCCCGCTACTCTGCGCTATGTTACACACCTTTTCTTTTAGTTTTATGCCGTCCCTAAATTCCCTTGTCCGCCACGGCTGCCTCTTACTCCCCTTAGAATCTTTCTTCCCCTTTGGAATGAAATGATGCTGCATCTGTGTGTGTTCCACAGCTCTCCTTTCCCTGCACATCCATGCACCTGTCTACAAGGCCACTTATCTGCCTCCACCACCGGCGACATGTTCCAGGCAGAATCATCACTCTGTGTAAAAATAAAACCTGCCCCGTACATCTACTTGGAGATGCTAGTCTACGGACCCAAGGCTGCTGGAGTTTTACAACAGTCTCCATCTCAAGCGAAGTCACACACACAGGTGCTTGCCAACATCTCAGCACTTCTTTCTAGGATGGAGTCTCCGTGGATTGTCACCTTGTTGTGGTAGAGAAGCTTGTATGGCCCTGAGAACCTGAGAGGGATGCTGTCTGGAGCTATGCTCCTGGTAGGGCCACCCATGGTGGTAAGGTCGAGGGGGAGGTCTCTGACAAAGAGCAATCCAACCAAGACCTCAACGGTGGAACAGGCGGAGGACAATGCCTGACCTTAGTGGAGCATCACAACGGCTGGGACGGCGGATGAAGGCTACAGCAGAAAAGGGTCTCCGGTCGTCTTGGACTCCATGCCACTGGCTGTCTGTGCACCAGTCTCCCCACGTTAAACAAAGTCATGCACTGGCATCCTCTATATAGGGAATAGCACCCCGGAGACACCCTTGGCCAGCCATGACCAAAGCGGGTCTAAGAGAACGTGTGAAGTGAGAAGACTAGCCTTTCTTGTGCAAGGTTTCTTATTGAACCATTGAATCAAGAGGACGGGAATACAACAACAGGGATGTGACGCTGAGGCTCTATCAGGCGCTGGTCAGGCTGCATTTGGAGTACTGTGATCAAATTTGGGCCCCATATCTGAGGAAGGATGTGCTGGCTCTGGAGAGGGTCCAGAGGAGTTTTACAAGAATGATCCCAGGAATGAGCCGGTGAGCATATGATGAGCGTCTGTTAGCACTGGGCCTGTACTCACTGGAGTTTATAAGGTCGAGGGGGACCTCATTGAAACTTACAGAATAATGAAAGGCAGAGACAGAGTGAATGTGGAAAGGATGTTTCCACTGGTGGAAGAGTCTAGGACCAGAGGTCTTAGCCTCATAATTAAAGGGCACTTGTTTAAAAAGGTGAGAAGGAACTTCTTTAGTCTGTAGTTAATCTGTGAAACTCATTGCACAGGGGGCTGTGGAGGCCAAGTCCACGAGGCACAGTGCTGGGACTCCAGTTATTTACAATACATATTGACGATTTAGACAAAGGAATTAAATGTAACATCTCCAAGTTTGCGGATGACACAAAGCTGGGTGGCAGTGTGAGCTGCGATTATTTTCTGAGTGCTTTCAGATTAGGAAAAGGGGAGGTGCAGCGAGACCTGGGTGTGCTTGTACATCAGTCACTGAAGGTAAGCAGCAGGCAGTGAAGAAACCTAATGGCATGTTGGCCTTCATGACGAGAGGATCTGAGTATAGGAGGTACTACTGCAATTGTACAGAGTCCTGATGAGACCGCACCTGGAGTATTGTGTGCAGTTTCGGTCTCCTAATTTGAGGAAGGACATTCTTGCTATTGAGAGAGTGCAGCGTAGGTTCAGCAGGTTACTTTCTGGGATGGCAGGACTGAAATATGATGAAAGAATGGATCAACTGGGCTTATATTCACTGGAATTTAGAACGATGACAGGGTATCTTATTGCAACAAATAAAATTATTAAGGGATTGGACATGCTACAGGCAGGAAACATGTTCCCGATGTTGGGGGAGTCCAGAACCAGGGGTCACAGTTTAGGAATAAGGGGTAGGCTATTTAGGACTGAGATGAAGAGAAACATTTTCACCCAGAGAATTGAGAATCTGTGGAATTCTCTACCACAGAAGGCAGTGTAGGCTAATTCACTGGATGTTTTCAAGAGAGAGTTAGAAAGAGCTCTTCGGGCTAATGGAATCAAGGGATATGGGGAGAAGGCAGGAACGGGGTACTGATTCTGGATGATCAGGAATGATCACATTGAATGGCGGTGCTGGCTCGAAGGGCCAAATGGCCTACTCCTGCACCTATTGTCTATGTATCTATGACAGTGGGTATTTTTAAGGCAGATATAGACAAATTCTTGATTAGAACGGGTGTCAATGGTTATGGTGAGAAGGCAGGAAAATTGGAATTAGGAGGCAGCGATCAGCTAAGATTGAATGGTAGACTAGACTCGATGGGCCGAGTGGCCTAATTCTACTCCTGTAACTTATTGAAAGGCCTATCTAAAAGCCTCTTAAATGACACCATCATACCTGTCTCCACCACCACACCTTGCTCTGCAAACTTTGTGTAGGAAGGAACTGCAGATGCTGGTTTACACCGAAGATAGACACAAAATGCTGGAGTAACTGAGTGGAACGGGCAGCATCTCTGGAGAGAAGGAATGGGTGACGTTTCGAGTCGAGACCCTTCGTCATGTCTATCCTTCAGATTTTCCCCCACCACTACCAGTAACTCTGACTTCAAAGCATTTTCTCCCTGGGGAGAAATAGGTTCTGACTATATATCATCATTTTATACACTTCTTTCAGGTCTCTCCCCAACCTCTGACGCTCTAGTGAACACAATGCAAATTTGCCCAACCTCTCTTTTGTTGGTGTTCTGCTGACTGGATAGCCCGCAACAAAAGCCTCGATACGTGTGACAATAAGCTAAACTGATTACCGAACCGTATAGCTAATACCTTCTAATCCAGGCAACATTGTGGTAAACCTCCTCTGCACCATCGCCAAAGCCTCCACATCCTTCCTGTAATGGGGCGACTAGAACTGAACACAATGCTTCAAATGCAGACTAACCAAGTCTCAGAGGGCTTCATGGCTTCTACTCAATGGCCAGAATGATGAAGGTAAGCATCCCATGCACTCTCTTCACATTCTCTCTCCATGTGTCACCACTTTCAGGGAGCTTTGGACTTGGACCCCAAACTCCCTCTGCATACGAGGGACAATGCTGTGCATATTGAGATTCTTCATGTGTAGGAAGGAACTGCAGAGGCTGGTTTCAACCAAAGATACTCAAAAGGCTGGAGTAACTCAGCAGGACAGGCAGCGTCCCCAGAGAGAGTTACTCCAGCTCTTTGTGTCTATTTTTGAGATTCTTTGTGCTCTGTATCTCCCCCGTCGTGCATTTCAACATAGTAGTAAAATAATACAAAACAATCTATTTTTGGAATGATGTTTCAGAGAAGCATATGTGCATATCCTTATTCTCATATTATTGTACTCCAAATGCTGATTAACTAAGTTTTATAAAGCCGCAACATGACTTCCTGAAGCCTATACTCAATGCCCTGACCACTTCATTCTTTAGGGAACGGGGCTTCCCTTCTTCGACTATAGATGAGGCTCTCACCAGGGTTTCCTCTATATCCTGCAGCTCCGCTCTTACTCCCCATCCCCTTACACGTAACAAGGACAGTCTCCCTTGTCCTCACCTTCCACCCTATCAGCCGTCGCATACAACATATAATCCGACGACATTTTCGCCACCTCCAAAGGGGATCCGACCACTGGCCACATCTTCCCATCTCCACCCCTTTCTGCTTTCCGCAGAGACCGCTCTCTCCGTAACTGCCTGGTCAATACGTTCCTTCCCACCCAAACCCCCTCCCCAGGTACTTTCCCTTGCAACCGCAGGAAATGCTACACTTGTCGCTTTACCTCCCCCCTCGACTGCATTCAAGGATGAGGGGGGAGGTAGAGATTTCCAGGTGAGGCAGAGATTCACCTGCACCTCCTCCAACCTCATCTATTGCATCCGCTGTTCCAGGTGTCAACTTCTCTACATCGGTGAGACCAGGCGTAGGCTTGGCGATCGCTTCACCCAACACCTCCGCTCAGTTCGCAATAACCAACCTGATCTCCCGGTGGCTCAACACTTCAACTCCCCCTTCCATTCCGAATCTGACCCTTCTGTCCTGGGCCTCTCCTCCATGGCCAGAGTGAGGCCCAATGCAAATTGGAGGAACAGCACCTCATATTTCACTTGGGTAGTTTACACCCCAGCGGTATGAACATTGACTTCTCCAATTTCAGTAGTCCTTGCTTTCTCCCTCCTTCCCCTCCCCTTTCCCAGCTCTCCCACAGCCCACTGTCTCCGCCTCTTCCTTTTTTTCCCTGCCATCACCCCCCTCCCCGACATCAGTCTGAAGAAGGGTCTCGACCCGAAACGCCGCCTATTCCTTCTCTCCATAGATGCTGCCTCACCCACTGAGTTACTCCAGCATTTTGTCTACCAAGGGAAATATGAGGTGCTGTTCCTCCAATTAGCACTGGGCCTCACTCTGACAATGGAGGAGGCCCAGGACAGAAAAGTCAGATTGGGAATGGGAGGGGGAGTTAAAGTGTTTTGCAACTGGGAGATCAGATAGGACCAGGCTGACTGAGCGAAGGTATTTAACAAAACGATCGCCCAGTCTACGTTTGATCTCACGGCTGTATAAAAGTCCACACCTTGAACAACGGATACAGTAGATGAGGTTGGAGGAGGTGCAAGTGAACCTCTGCCTAACCTGAAAGGGCTGTCGGGGTCCCTGGACTGAGTCTAAGGGGGAGGACTTGGTACAACTGACTCCCAGGATTGTTTTGAGAAGTCATGGGGCTGCAAAAGCAGTGTCTCTATGAAATCTCAGTTGGCTGCACAGCAATTTAAACCCTGTCATCCTGGATAGCTGTCTTCAAAGGTCATCAATCACCCTACCTAGACAATGAAGCTTGGTTTTCAGCAGTCATAGAATGATACAGCGTGGAAACAGGCCCTTACGCCAAACGTGCCCAAACACGCCCCATCAACACCATTCCCACCTGCCAGCATTTGGTCCATATCCCTCCAAACCTGTCCTATCTATGTACCTGTCTAACAGCTTCTTAAACGTTGGGATAGTCCCAGCCTCAACTACCTCCTCTGGCAGCTTGTTCCATGCACCCACCACCCTTTGTGTGAAAAAGTTACCTCTCAGGTTCCTATTAAATCTTTCCCCCTTCACCTTGAACCTATGTCCTCAGGTCCCCGATTCACCTACTCTGGGCAAGAGACTCTGTGCATCCACCCGATCTATCCTCTCACATTGCAAGTGCGACTTCACACTGCAAGTCAGTTGAGAGAAAAATGAGAAATATGAAAAGGTACATAGAACGAACAAATAAAAGGTGTGCAAAAGGACAAATCAAAGGCAGCAATGATGATCAAGGAAGGGTGGAGCCCACAAGAGTCCATTGTTGGCCGTGGGGAAGGTGACAGGCTTGGCCCATATAAAGGAAATAACATCAAAGAAGACTTTCCATCCTGCCGATCTCACGGGAACACGAGTAGAATTGCAAGTCTCATCATCGTTACCCTGGTTACATTGAAGGCAAATTCCTTGTATGTGTAAGTACTTGGCCAATAAACTTATTCATTCCTTATTCATGTGCTGATAGTGTCTTGGGCATACAATGAAGTTTATTTTAGTTTAGTTTAGAGATACAGCGCAGAAACAGGCCCTTCGGCCGGAGTCCGCACCGACCGCATACTAAAGCTATCCTACACACACTAGGGACAATGTACATTTATGCCGAAGCCAATTGGCCTACAACCTGTACGCCCGTGAGTGTGGGAGGAAGAGATCCAGGATAAACTTTACTTTAGACAGTCGACATACAATGCGGAAACAGGCCCTTCAGGGAGAGCGTGCAAACCCCATACGGACAGCAGGCGTCGTCAGGATCGAACTTGGGTCTTCAGTGTTGCGAGGCACAACTCCCCCGCTGAGCCACCGTGCTGCTCCAACTGCAGCCAGTTTAGTAAAAGTCCGTGAGTCAACACTTTCCATCGTGAGCAGGGGAGAATTTGCAGGAAAACAAACTGCGCGAAAGCAGCCTCATTAATTTAGATCTTTGCAGTGGATTAATCTTGGTGTCCTTTCAGAGACTGCCAACAGATTTCATGACCTTGCTGGCCGGGCAGCGTTGCCAGCTTTCCATCGGCTCAACTGCGCCGGGATTGAACACAACACAATAACATACTGTCTCCGCCTCGCCCCAAACACTCAAACTATTTCACAAAAGGAAACAACAGTCACAAAATATGTGTGAGATGTCAAGGAAAGAACACTGACTTCTACGTGTTGTTTATGTTTAAATATTAAAACTGAATGGGGAAACCACCACCACAATGCATGTTCTAACAAGACCACTCCTTTAGAACAAAGCTTCAATTTAAAAATTCTAATCATCTTTAGACTTTAGGTTCAGGGGGAGAGCAAAGAAACAGGCCCCTCGATTCCGAGCCGACCAGCCTACAAATCTGTCGGTCTTTGGAGTGTGGGAGGAAACCGGAGCATGCAGAGAAACCCCACGCAGGTCACAGGAAAAACAATGATTCTCCACGCAGACAGAATCGAACCCGGGTCTCTGGCGCTGTAAGGCAGCAACTCTACCGCTGCACCAGCACACCGACCAATCTTCATAGCCTTGTCCATCTTCGTTTCTCTAGCTCCCAGTTCAACAATGCCTCACAAATACTCCTCACAAATTTTTGTCACATTATTACACATCTTTGCCCAGATTCACAAATTGCTAGATTTCTCTCTCTAAATTTAGCTGCCCATTGGGCCTGCCCAACTTAAAGCCCTGTCCCACTGTACGAGTTCATTCAAGAGCTCTCCCGAGTAAAAAAAAAAAATCAAACTCGTGGAAACACGTAGAATGTACGTAGCGGGTACATCGGAGCTCGGGGACGTCTTTTGGCGGCTCATAACGCTAACAGCAGGTACTCGGGAAACGCGGTAACCTCGGGAAGACTTGTGAAGATTTTTCAACATGTTAGAAAATGTCCACGAGAGCCCCGAGTACCTACGAGCGGCCATTACCGTAAATCTCCGAGTTCGAATCAGGGCAAACTCAGGTGAACTCTTGAATGAACCCGTGCAGTGGGACAGGGCTTTAAGGCAATTTTTCAGGCAACTGCCAGTGACTAAGACAATGGAATTCACCAAAGTCAGCACCGGCGGTAACCTACGACACCTGGCAACAACCTACGACAGCACCTACGACAACCCAAATTGTCGCACAGTCCCCGAACATGTTTCAACATGTTGAAAATTTTTTTGGCAAACTTTCCCCGCAACAGCCTGGCAACCTATTTCTTTGACCAAGCCTCTTGACATCTGTTCCAAGGACCTGAAATGTACTTATCTGTCAGTATACACTTCCGGTCCCCTGGGCAAGCCAGCCTGAGAACAGAGAGCACAAGAGACTGCAGATGTTGGAAGCACGAGCCTAAAACAAGGTGCTAGAGGAGTGGGAGGAATAAGAATCAAGGGCCTCAAGACCTTCTTGGTAGGGGATGGATGTGTAAAGGAACAAGATGTCCATAGTAAAAATAAGGCCACGGTAGCCAGGGAACTCAAAGTTATTGAAGGTAGTTTAGTTTAGTTTAGCTCAGAAACAGGCCCTTCGGCCCACGGAGTCCGCACTGACCAGCGATCCATGCGCAACAACACTATCCAACACACACTAGGGACAATTACACCGAGCCAATTAACCTACACAATTGTACGTCTTTGGCGTGTGAGAGGAAACAGAAGATCTCGGAGACAACCCATGGGGAGAACGCACAAACTCCGTACAAACAGCATCTGTAGTCAGGATCGAACCCAGGTCCCCCAACGCTGAAAGCGCTGTAAGGCAGCAACTCTACCGTCCCGCCCAAGTTAAAGGGCGTGTGAGGTGTTTCAGATGTAGGTCGGAAGGGATTGGATAAGGGGGAAGAGGATGGAGTCAAGGTGTTTGGAGATGAGCTCTGTGGAGCAGGATGAGGCCGCAGCAATGGGCTTGCCAGGCCACTCCGGTCCGTACTGGGGGAAGGAGACAGAAATGGATCAGACAGCATCTGCGAAGGGAAAAGGACAGCCGGCATGAAGTCCACAGAAAGGTCCTAACCTGGAACACCACCTGTCCTATTCCCCTCCACAGATGCTGCTTGAATCACTGAGTTCCTCCAGCCCTTTGTTGTTTGGCCATGCTCAAGTTCACAGCTGGCTGCCAAAGTCAACTTCACTGCAAGGACACAGAATTAACGTCCATTGTTATTCGGCCGTTAAATAAACACACACGAGAAGGGAGCAAGAGTAGGTCATTCTGCCTTTTAACTCACTCCTGCCATTCAGCAAGACCTTGGCGGGCCTGCCCGTTGCTCCTCAAATGTCCACAACTCTGCTGCCCTGTTGGGGCTGAGCATTCCCAGCCCTCCGAAGTGGGGAATTCTAATGATTCATCACCTGTTTGATTAATCACTTCTCATTTTGGTCCTAACCAGCATACAGGCACAATATCATTCGGTCATAGGTTATAGGAGTAGAGTTAGGCCATTCATCCCATCAAGTCTACTCCGTCATTCAATCTATCTTCCCCTCTTAACCGCATTCTCCTGCCATCTCCCCGTATTAATCAAGAATCTATCTATCTCTGCCTTAAAAATATCCACTGACGTGGCCCCCACAGTCTTCTGTGGCAAAGAATTCCACAGATTCACCACCCTCTGACTAAAGAAATGTCTCCTCATCTCCTCTAGTCCTAGACTCTCCCGCTCGTGAAAACATCCTCTCAACATCTGTCCATTTTCTTCCAAGATGCTGCCTGACCCTCTGAGTTCAAGTTCAAGTGACATTTATTGTCACGTGCACCAATTGGTACAGTGAGAATTGAGTTACCATACAGGCATACGAATAAAAAGAACACAATCCACGATACCCTCTGAGTTCCTCCAGTATTTTGCATCATAGTGCAAATTCCAACATCTCGGTGGCGCAGCAGTAGAGTTGCTGCCTTACAGCGCCAGAGACCCGGGCTCGATCCCGATGACAATGTCCATACAGAGTTTGTACGTTCTCCTCAGGTGCTCCGCTCTCCTCCCACATGCTCATGCAGGTTTGTAGGTTAACTGGTTTCTGTAAATTGTCCCTAGTGTGTAGGATAGAACTAGTATACGGGTGATTGCTGGTCTGTGTGGACTTGGTGGGCCGAAGGTCCTGTTTCCATGCTGTATCTCTGAACTAGGCTTGTATTCACTAGTGTTTAGAAGGATGAGGGGGGATCTTACTGAAACATATAGAATTATAAAAGGACTGGACAAGCTAGATGCAGGAAAATTGTTCCCAATGTTGGGCGAGTCCAGAACCAGGGGCCACAGTCTTAGAATAAAGGGGAGGCCATTTAAGACTGAGGTGAGAAAAAACTTTTTCACCCAGAGAATTGTGGATTTGTGGAATTCCCTGCCACAGAAGGCAGTGGAGGCCAAATCACTGGATGGATTTAAGAGAGAGTTAGATAGAGCTCTAGGGGCTAGTGGAGTCAGGGGATATGGGCAGGCACGGGTTATTGATTGGGGACGATCAGCCATGATCACAATGAATGGCGGTGCTGGCTCAAAGGTCAGAAACGCCTCCTCCTGCACCTATTTTTTATGTTTCTATGTAACTAAATTGAAGATATCCGCAGTACTCTGTCTCTGCTCTCAGACTGGCTTGCCCAGGTGGGCTCAACAACTGAATACTGGCAAATATGGACATTTTAGGCCATTGGCGCAAGTCACAAGAAGATAGACACAAAAAGCTGCAGTAACTCAGCAGGTCAGGCAGCATCTCTGGAGAGAAGGAATAGACAATAGACAAAAGACAATAGGCAATAGACAATAGGTGCAGGAGTAGGCCATCCGGCCCTTCGAGCCAGCATCACCATTCATTGTGATCATGGCTGATCATCCACACTCAGTACCCCGTTCCTGCCTTTTCCCCATATCCCCCGACTCCACTATCTTTAAGAGCTCTATCCAACTTTCTCTTGAAAGCATCGAGATAATCGGCCTCCACTGCCTTCTGAGGCAGAGAATTCCACAGATTCACAACTCTCTGGGTAGAAAAGTCTCTCCGTTCTAAATGGCCTACCCCTTATTCTTAAACTGTGGCCCCTGGTTCTGCACTCCCCCCAATGTCGGGAACATGTTTCCTGCCTCTAGCATGTCCAATCCCTTAATAATCATATATGTTTCAACAGGTGGTGTTTCAAGTAAATTGATAAAAAGGTTGAAGGCTGAAGTGGAAGTGAATAGGTAGACTAATGTGGAGAAGGAATTCAAGAAATTGGGAAACAATGCAAAATTGTGTTACAATGCAAATAAAAGGAGTAAATATTTTTTCGACAGTGACCATTAGTAATCTCCCTGCCTCCCCCCCACCCCCTATCCGTCTGAAGAAGGGTTTCGGCCCGAAACGTATAAAGCCTATTTCCTTCGCTCCATAGATGCTGCTGCACCCGCTGAGTTTCTCCAGCATTTTTGTGTACCTATTGGTAATAAACATCTCAGCTAGGACCATAATTGAACAGTCTAGCCACTCTCTGAAGGACATTGTTGCCAGACCATGTAGAAGACAGGGAACCAACAGAGGAATAAATCTGCCTCATCTCCCCCCGCCACGGGTACCATGTAATCCCGTGCTACCTGCTCCATAGTCAGATAGTCGGCCCCACCTGGTTTGCCGGGTGAGGAGGGGGCTGTGGACCCCCAGCAGGACCAAAAACAAGACCTGTCAAAGGGCGGATGAGCTTCTAGCGAGCCAACGGCCATCCACACTTCAGTAGAAGTTACGATCACTGTTGTGCGTAGCATTGTAAGGAATGATGATAAAGTACACACACCAAAATCCTAGACTTCCAGCGGCGGAAGTCTGCAGGAACTGGAGGATGGAGATGTGTGGTGCGTCCGTCACCACTCCCATCCGAAACCATCACCACTGCATCGCTAATGTTGTCAACGCTGATGGATGAATGAATCATCGCCATCAACCCATACCATAGTGGATGTGATGACCATAGAATTGGAAAGAAAAGTCCCGACCCAAAAAGGGCTGAAGCATTCACAAGCAGGTTCAGCCAGAAATACTGAATGGGTAAGCCTCGGCTTCTTCCCAAGGTCCGTAAGAACAAAGAAGCCAGTCTCCAGCCAGCTTGAATCACTCCAAATCTCATCAAGAAACAGATGAGTGCACTCAACACAGCATAGGCTCTGAGACCAGACAGTGTTGGTACTGAAGTCCAGGCTCCAGAACCCAGCTGCACCTCCCGCTGAGCCACACAGTTTGGCAATGTGCAAACTTGGCTATGTCCAGCCAGTTCATAAAAAGCAAGGCAAATCCAACTCATCCTTTGATTTACTTTAGGCTGGGCGGCAGGGTGATGCAGCGGTAGAGTTAAGGGGCTGTCCCACTGTACGAGTTCATTCAAGAGCTCTCCCGAGTTTAAAAACAATCAAACTCGTGGTAAGCACGTAGAATGTACATAGCGGGTACGTCGGAGCTCGGGGCATCTCTTAGCGGCTCGTAACGCTAACGGCAGGTACTGGGGAAACGCGGTAAGCTCGTGAAGATTTTTCAACATGTTGAAAAATGTCCACGAGAGCCCCGAGTACCTACAAGCGGCCATTACCGGAATTCTCCGAGTTCGAATCAGGGGAAACTCGGGAGAACTCTTGAATTAGCTCGTACAGTGGGACAGGCCCATTACTGCCTTACAGTGCCGGAGACCCAGGTTCGATCCCGTCTACAGGTGCTGTCCATACGGAGTTTGTACGTTCTCCCAAGACAGTGTGGCTTTTCTCCGAGATCTTTATATTCCTCCCACACTCCAAAGACGTACAGGTACACAGGTAAAGTGGCTTGGTTTCGGTGTACATTGTCCCTGGTGTGTGTAGGATGGTGATAGTGCGCGGGGATCGCTGGTCAGCGTGGACTCGGGGGGCCGAAGGGCCTGTTTCCACACTGTATCTCTAAACTAAACCAAACTGAACTTTAGAGATACAGCGTAGAAACAGGATCTTTTTCTCCAGAGATACTGCTCGACCCGCTGAGTTACTCCAATGCTTTGTGCCTTATGTTGACGCTCCAAGATTTGAAGGCCTAAGTTATAGGGAGAAGTTGGCTGGCACGGTGGTGCTGCGGTAGAGCTGTCTATCTCTTCCTTAAAAATATCCACTGACATGGCCTCCACACCCCTCGGTGGCAATGATGTTCCACAGATTCACCACCCTCTGACCAACGATGTTTCTCCTCACCTCCTTTCTAAAAGAGCGGCCTTTAATTCTGAGGCTATGACCTCTGTTCCTAGACTCTCCCACCAGTGGAAACATCCTCTCCACATCCACTCTATCCAAGCCTTTCACTATTCTGTACGTTTCAATGAGGTCCCCCACATCCTTCTAAACTCCAGCGAGTACAGGCCCAGTGCTGTCAAACGCTCATCATATGCTAACCTCTCATTCCTGGGATCATTCTCGCAAACCTCCTCTGGACCCTCTCCGGAGCCAGCACATCCTTCCTCACATACGGTGCCCAAAACCCGCCGAGTTACTCCAGCTTTTTGTGTCTATCTTCGGTTTAAACCTGCATCTGTAGTTGCTTCCTGCACTCTTTGCTGGGAATATTCTTTAGGGGATGGATGGGTGAAGTGCAGAGCAGTTCACAAAATACATTTGGAAGCAATTACCACTTGTAAACCCTATAGGGCGGCACGGTGGTGCAGAGGTAGAGTTGCTGGTTCCATCCCAACTACGGGTGCTGTCTGTATGGAGTTTGTACCTTCTCCCCTGTGACTGTGCGGGTTTTCTCCAAGATCTTCGGTTTCCTCCCACACTCCAAAGACGTACAGGTATGCCGGTTAATTGGCTTGATATAAATTGAAATTGCCCCTTGTGTGTTAGTGTGCAGGGATCGCTGGTCGTTGCAGGCTCGGTGGGCCTGTTTCCGTGCTATATCTCTGCACTAAACTAAGTCTTTATTCCTTGGAGCACAGGAGACTGAGTGATGATCTTATAGAGGTGGATAAAATCATGCGGGGAACAGAGAGGGTGAACCAAGAGTCATTTTGCCAGGGTCGGGAAATGAAGGACTAGAGGCCATAGTTCTGTGAGTCTGTGGAATTCTGTGCCTCAGAGGGCGGTGGAGGCCGGTTCTCTGGATACTTTCAGGAGAGAGCTAGATAGGGCTCTTAAAGATAGCGGGAGTCAGGGGATATGGGGAGAAGGCAGGAACGGGGTACTGATTGGGGATGATCAGCCATGATCACAGTGAATGGCGGTACTGGCTCGAAGGGCCGAATGGCCTCCTCCTGCACCTACTGTCTGTTGTCTAGTGTCATAGTGTGCAGGAGTGATGTGGAAGAAGGATAACATAGAATTAGCGTCAACGAGGGCTGGATGCCCAGCAAAGGATGTGTTTTCATGCTGTATCTCTAACCTAAACTGAACAACAGACTTATCACTTCCCTATTTCTCAGAGTAAAAGGCGAAAGGATGTGAGGGACATCATTCAGTGGGTAAGGTGGACAAGCTGAGATGGGGCATGACGGACGGGTTGGTCTGCATGGCCTCTTCCCATGCTGTGGAACATGATCTTAAAAACAGAGTCACTAATAGCACCAGAGACTGGAGTTCAATCTTGACCAAACACTTCCTGCCACCCACCCGATCTCCTCTGCCTGTTTTATCTGACAATGTACATCTGAGTAACTCAGGGGGGTCAGACAGCATCTCTGGAGATAAGGAATTGGTGATGTTTCGGGTCGTGAAGAAGAGTCTTGACCTGAAACGTTACGCATTCCTTTTCTCCAGAGATGCTGTCTGACCTGGTGACTTACTCCAGCTTCTTGTGTCTGACTTCAGTTTAAACCCTACATTTGCAGTTCATTCTTACAGCTGTTTTGCACTGACTGCAAGCTGTTTTACTCACTACACATTCTCACAAGGGTTGGAGTAATCATTTGGCAACGAGACCAGCTGTACTTTGGAATTTAATCATTTGCCATAAACACGGGTTCGATCCTGACCTTAGTTTAGTTTAGAGACACAGCACGGAAACAGGCCCTTCAGCCCACCGGGTCCGCGCCGACCAGCGACCCCCGTACATTAACACTATCCTACACCCACTTGGGACAATTTACACATTTACCAAGACAATTAACCTATAAACCTGTACGTCTTTGCATGTTCTCCTTGTGACCGCATGGGTTTCCTCCGGGTGCTCCAGTTTCCCCCCACATCCTAAAGATGTGAGGGTTTGTATAGGAAGGAACTGCAGATGCGGAGGAAGGAACTGAAGATGTTGGTCTACACCGAAGATAGACACAAAATGCTGGAGTAACTCAGCAGGACAGGCAGTATCTCTGGAGAGAAGGAATGAGTGACGCTTCGGGTCGAGTCCTTTCTTCAGACTCGAACCTGAAACGTCAACCAATCCTCTCCAGATCTGCTGCCTGTCCGGCTGAGTTCCTCCAGCATTTTGTGCGGGTCTGTAGGTTATTTGCCCTCTGTAAATTGCCCCTAGTGTGTAGCGAGTGGATGTGAAAGTGGGACATAGAAATAAATTGATGGTCAGTGTGGACTGGGTGGGTGGAAAGGGCCTTTAGACTTCAGAGATACAGCGTGGGAGCAGGCCCTTCAGCCCACTAGGTCCATGCCAACCAACGATCACCCTGTACACTAGCACTTACACACGAGGGACAATTCACAATTTTATTTTTATATTACAGATGACAATGAGCCTACAACCCTGCACATCTTTGGAGTGTGGGAGGAAGCCAGAGCACCCGGAGAAAACCATCGCAGGTCACGAGGAGAATGTACAAACTCCGTACAGACAGCACCCGTCGTCAGGATCGCACCTGGGACTCTGACGCTGTAGTGCTACATCTTTACACCATGCCACCCTATTCTTCGATGCTGGAAAGACCAGGAGGACAGTAAAACTCGTCGGAGAAATAAGATGGAGGAGGGATGGAGAGAGACGAAAGCAAGGGCTACTTGAAGATAGAGGAGTTAATGTTCATACCACTGGGGTGTAAGCTGCCAAGTGAAATTTGAGATGCTGTTCCTCCAATTTGCGCTGGGCCTCACTCTGACAGAAAGGTGAGATTGGGAATGGGAGTTGAAGTTTTTAGCAAACCGGGAGATCAGGTAGGTATAGGCAAACTATGCGGAAATGTTCAGCAAAACGATCGCCGAGCCTGCATTTGGTCTCGCCGATATATAGGAGTCTACACCTGGAACAGCGGATACAGTAGATGAGGTTGGAGGAGGTGCAAGTGAACGTCTGCCTCACCTGAAAGGGCCAGGTGTTGCATCTCCTGCGGTTGCATGGGAAAGTATCTGGGGAGGGGGTGGTTTGGGTGGGAAGGGATGAGTAAGCCAGGGAGTTGCGGAGGGAACGGTCTCTGCGGAATGCGGAAAAGATGGGAAGATGTGGCTAGTGCTAGGATCCCATTGGAGGAGGAGATAGTCGGAGGATTATCTGTTGTATGCGACGGCTGATGGGGTGAACTCTAGTGTTTAATATTTCCACCCTAGAGGAAAAAATGGTTTGACTGCCCACTTTACAGTGTCTATGCCTCACATAATTTTATATATTCCTATCAGGTCTCCTCTTAACCTCCAGTTTAATAAAGAAAGCAACCAAAATCTGACTAATCTCTTTACAGCTAATGCCCTCTAATCCAGGCATCATTCTGGTAAACTAGTTCTGCATCCTGTCCAAAGCTTCCCACATCTTTCCTGTAATGGGGCGAACAGAACTGCAGGCTAAGTGGTTCTCAGCCAGAATGCCCAGCCTCCTGTACAGTGAGACACAGATTGCCCTTAATCAAGTGTCCTCGACACTAACACAGAAGCTTATCCAGTCTAATCTCAATGAGCTGATCGCACTGTGTAGGAAGGAACTGCAGATGCTGGTTTTTACCGAAGATAGACACGATGTGCTGGAGTGACTCAGCGGGTCAGGCAGCATCTGTGGAGGAAAAGGATGGGCGATGTCAGATCAAATCAGGGCCAGCAATAGATGACCTTCTTCAGACGGAAAATAGAGGGGATTGAATTGGAGGTGAGAAAAGGCCAGAACAAAGCCGGGCCAGCAACAGATGACTAAGGAAGTGTGGAGCCCACAATGGCCCATTGTTGGCTGGGGAAGAGGTGACAATGAAGGGATGAGAACAATGGAATTAATAGGAGAGAGAGAATGCAGGAGTTACTTGAAATTAGAGAAATCAATATTCATACGACGGGGATATTAGCTGCCCAAGCGAATTACGAGGTGCTGTTCCTCCATTTTGCATGTGGCCTCTCTCTGCCAGTGGAGGCAACCCAGGACAGGAAGGTCAGTGTGGGAACGGGAGGGAGGGAGGGGGACATAAAGCGTTCGGCAACTGGGAGATGGCGTTGGCCCAAAGTGGACTGCGTGGAGGTATGCAGCAAAACGGTCATCCAGTCTTCGTTTGGTCTCGTGGATATATAGGTCCACACCGAGACCAACAGATATTTATAGTGGAGATTGGAGGGAAATAACATGATCATTCAGAAATATTTTCCAATGCACATTGCCTCAACTTATTTTATAGATAATAGACAATAGACAATAGATTGAGGATTAGGCCATTCGACCCTTCAAGCCAGCACCGCCATTCAATGCGATCATGGCTGATCATCCTCAATCAGTACCCCGTTCCTGCCTTCTCCCCATATCTCCTGACTCCACTGTTTTTAAGCCCTATCTAGCTCTCTTTTGAAAGCATCCAGAGAACCTGCCTCCACCGCCCTCTGAGGCAGAGAATTCCACAGACTCACCACTCTCTGTGAGAAAAAGTGTTTCCTCGTCTCCATTCTAAATGGTTAATACTCCTTATTCTTAAACTGTGGCCCCTGGTTCTGTACTCACCCAACATCGGGAACATGTTTCCTGCCTCTAGCGTATCCAAGCCCTTAACAATCTTATATGTTTCAATGAGATGCCCTCTCATCCTTCTAAACTCCAGAGTGTACAAGCCCAGCTGCTCCATTCTCTCAGCATATGACAGTCCCGCCATCCCGGGAATTAACCTTGTAAACCTACGCTGCACTCCCTCAATAGCAAGAATGTATTTCCTCAAATTAGGGGACCAAAACTGCACACAACTAGAAACAGCAGCAATGCAACAGAAAAAGAGACATGACCCAATGGAATAAAAACTACATATAAAGCATAAAGGACAATGAACCAATTGCCTAACCACAGAGTAATGTTCAATAAACATTTAATTAAATATGTCAAACCTGACACACAGGCAATGGACTCAAGTTTTGTTTAAGAAAGAACTGCAGATGCTGGAACAATGGACGGTAGACAAAAATGCCGGAGAAACTCAGCGGGTGAGGCAGCATCTATGGAGCGAAGGAATAGGTGATGTTTAGGGTCGAGACCCTTCTTCAGACTGATGTGGGGGTGGGGACGTGCGGGAAAACGAAAGGAAGAGGCGGAGACAGTAGGCTGTGGGAGAGCTGGGAAGGGGAGGGGAAGGAGGGAGAAAGCAAGGACTGCCTGAAATTGGAGAACTCAATGTTTATACCGCTGGGGTGTAAACTACCCAAGCAAAATATGAGGTGCTGCTCCTCCAATTTGTGGTGGTCCTCACTCTGACCATGGAGGAGGCCCAGGCCAGAAAGGTCGGATTCGGAATGGGAGGGGGAGCTGAAGTGCTGGGCCACAGGGAGATCAGGTGTCAGAGCGTTTTACTGTCATACGTCCCAGATTGGACAATGAAATCCTTACTTGCAGCAGCACAACAGAATATGTAAATATAATACACTGTAAACAATATAATAAACGAGAAATTAAAAGTTCAGTATCAAATTATGGACACCTCTCCCTCCCATCCCCACACTGTTTACATTTTATATGCCAAGCCACATCTTAAATGCACAATTAGTGTATGAACTGCCGAGCAAGGCAGCATCAATCTCAAAACACAGAGGCTGGAGGCAACAACTTTAACAACACCTGTGTATTTTATGGATTGTTGCGCATGCAGTGCCGTACATAATGTTTGGGACAAAGATCCATCATTTATTTATTTGCCTCTGTACCCACAATTTGACATTTGTCATAGAAAAAATCATGTGTTGAAAGTGCGCATTGTCAGATTTTAATAACGGCCATTTTTATACATTTTGGTTTCACCATGTAGAAATTACAGCAGTGTTTATACATAGTCCCCCCCATTTCAGGGCACCATAATGTTTGGGACACAGCAATGTCATGTAAATGAAAGTAGCCATGTTTAGTATTTTGTTGCATATCCTTTGCATGCAATGACTGCGTGAAGTCATGGACAGCACCAGTTGCTGGGTGTCTTCTCTGGTGATGCTCTGCCAGGCCTGTATTGCAGCCATCTTTAGCTTATGCTTGTTTTGGTGGCTAGTCCCCTTCAGTTTTCTCTTCAGCATATAAAAGGCATGCTCAATTGTGTTCAGATCTGGTCAGTGACTTGGCCACAAGAATTGACCATTTTTTAGCTTTGAAAAACTCCCTTGTTGCTTTAGCAGTATGTTTGGGATCATTGTCTTGCTGTAGGATGAACTGCCGGCCAATCAGTTTTGAGGCATTTGTTTGAACTTGACCAGATAGGATGTATCTATACACTTCAGAATTCATTATGCTACTACCATCATACCTACTACCACCGTGTTTCACAGATGAGGTGGTATGCTTTGGATCTTGGGCAGTTCTTTCTCTCCTCCATATTTTGCTCTTGCCATCACTCTGATATAAGTTAATCTTCATCTCATCTGTCCACAAGACATTTTTCCAGAACTGTGGTTGCTCCTTTAAGTACTTCTTGGCAAACTGTATTCCAGCCATCCTATTTTTGCAACTAACTAGTGGTTTGCATTTTGCAGTATAGCCTCTGTATTTCTGTTCATGAAGTCTTCTGCGGACAGTGGTCATTGACAAATCCGCACCTGACTCCTGAAGAGTGTTTCTGATCTGTCGGACCGGTGTTTGGGGATTTTTCTATATTACAGAGAAAATAATTCTGTCAGCAGCTGTGGAGGTCTTCCTTGGCCTGCTAGTCCCTTTGCGATTAGTAAGCTCACCAGTGCTCTCTTTCTTCTTAATGATGTTCCCAAACAGTTGATTTTGGTAAGCCAAAGTTTGGCTGATGTCTATAACAGTTTTACTCTTGTTTCTCAGTCTCATAATGGCCTCTTTGATTTTCATTGGCACAACTTTGGTCCTCATGTTGATAAACAGCAATAAAAGTTTCCAAAATGTCTTCACATTAGTGAGACTGTATTTAGAGAATTGTGTTCAGTTCTGGGCACCATGTTATAGGAAAGATATTGTCAAGCTTGAAAGGGTACAGAGAAGATTTACGAGGATGTTGCCAGGACTAGAGGGTGTGAGCTATAGGGAGAGGTTGAGTACGCTGGGTCTATATTCCATGGAGCGCAGTTGAATGAGGGGGAATCTTATTAAGGTGTACAACATCATGAGAGGAATACATTAGGTAGAGTCTTTTACCCAGAGTAGGGGAATCGAGGACCAAAGGACATAGGTTCTTGAAGGGGAAAATATTTAATAGGAATCTGAGGGGTAACCTTTTCACACAGAGGGTGGTGGGTGCATGGAACAAGCTGCCAGAGGAGGCAGTTGAGGCTGGGACTATCCCATTGTTTAAGAAATGATAGATAGGTACATGGGTAGGACAGGTTTGGAGGTACATTGGATAGGTTCATGGGTAGGACAGGTTTGGAGGGATATGGACCAAGCACAGGCAGGTGGGACCAGTGTAGCTGGGACATTGTTGGCCGGTGTGGGCTAGTTGGGCCGAAGGGCCTGTTTCCACACTGTATTACTCTTGGTGATGGAAAGACTGGAGGAAGGACGGAGCTGACCGCTCTCTTATACCTGCGTTAAGGATGCATCTCTTTTGATCTCTTACCCTTCTATATCTCAGTGTCTCCCTCTCCCCTGACTCTCTGTCTAAAGAAGGGTCTCAACCCGAAACGTCGCCCATTCCTTCTCTCCAGAGATGCTGCCTGTCCCACTGAGTTACTCCAGCATTTTTGTGTCCATCTGCAGTAAATGCACATGGTGTTTCATTCGGGTTTGTAAAGTGCAACTTAACATTTCGTTAATTCGTGGCAGAAAGATTCTCCTGCCATCGACTGCAGTATATTATTTAAAGGCACGCTATAAAAAGTAAGTACGTAATTGTTATTTATATAGCACTTTTAAATCAAACCACGTTGAACCCCGTGCTCTACAGAGAATAAATTAGATAGACACACATTTAAGCAGGAAAGAAAGCAAGGTTGTTCATGTTTAAGTCTATTTATTCCCAGATTGGGAACTGCCTGCAAAACTTGGTTTGAATTTTTTTTTTAAAAAGTAAAATAGATGAAAGCGCAATGTTGATAACCAAACATAACCAAACAAGTGTTTCAATGGACTCACCGAATCCGCAGGCGAAGTGCAGGAACGGGGTGAGGATCCACAGCAAGCTGGTGTGCTCCATGGTGCAGGGTCGCCTCGCCAGCCCACACGGCGACCACCCTGCCCGGGGGATCCCGCAGCCCGGCTCCGGGGAGACGGCGCCTGCAGGCAGCAGCGCTCCGCTCACCTCAAACCACACGACTGCCCAGCTCAACTAATCCCAACAACAAGTTTGATCACAGCCACCAGTCTCACGTCGAACTGCTTCAGTGTCGCTGGAAAACAAACTGCTTTCTCTTCCTCTCTTGTTTCCACTCTCCCTGTTAGTTCTTGCTTCCCCCCTCGTTTCTCTCTCCCTCTTTCTTGCTCTCTACCCCTCCCCCTCTCTTTCCCCTCCCCCCCCCCCCCCTTCCTCCCTCTCTTCTCCTCTCCCTCACAATCTCCTCCCTCTATCCTCTGCTCCCCTGTTGCCCTCTCGCCCGTGTCCAGGCGGCGGCAGCCACAACAACTTGCTGAGTGAGAGCAGCGTCTTGCCCCTTCGCTCTCGTTCCCACAGCGTGAGCCAGCTCTAGTGAAGCACATGACCTTCCATCCTCCCCCTCCCCTCCAAAGCAAACAAAATCCCTACAATGTTATGGGTTGAGAAGGTTTCCCAGCAAGTGCCAGTGGCTTTGCACCGGGCGAGTCAAAAAGGAACACAGTGTTTTTGTTTTGCTGAGGTATTCAGCCATCGCTGTGCGTTGAAGTGTGTCGCCAGGTTTAGTAACTTTCCCGGGTTCCAGCTCCCCCCCCCCCCCCCTGGCCTCAGCTCTCTGCAAGCTTTCAATGAAGATTTCCAAGAACAAAACATTATCCTTCAATAAAGAATACACGCGGCACTTCTGACCACTTTGCCCCTGCTCTTCTGCTCGGCATAGCCACTGACATTTAGTCCTGCAAGGCGTCCACTGCTCACTATTGCACCAGTCTCAACGGTGTGCAAAAAACATGTGCTGTTCATTTAGTTTGGAATGCATTTGTGCCACCGCTTTCCTGGCCTCGGGCTGCAGGGGAGGACTCTGTTACTAATTAAGCATTCACTGCCAGTGAAGGGTTAAGGGTCTGGCCAACTTGCCCATCATTTGCGGGTCACGCAGATGGCGCGCGAAGATTTCGTACACCACAAAATCCCGCTACGCCCGACGCAGCCTCGCGTTACTGCATATGTCATCGCGCACCGTGTGCGCATCACATGCGTGTCACCACGCGCATGTCGTGACACGTAAATTATGTCCCGTAAATTACACGCAAATGACGGCCAAGTGGGACAGGCCTTCACTGCTTTGAAACATTAACATAAAGCAGTGACGTGCCATGGTGAGTGGTAGATCGTGCCGATTTGTAGGTCAATTGGCCCTCTCCACCTACGACCACACCTACGCCAACCTACGACCACATAGGCGAGAACCAAAGTCAACCTACGTCCACCCGTGACAAGCTACGACCCTGTCGCGACAACTGAAGACAATTAATGTCATTCTGGCCTATTAATATGGAATCACCCCGTTTTCCTATAAAAGGGGTTGTAGGGTTTGGTTTCCAATCATTCTGCATCAGGACTGCCATAGAGCAACATCCGAGGATATGGGGAGAAGGCAAGAATGGGGTACTGATTGGGGATGATCAGCCATGATCACATTGGATGGCGGTGCTGGATCGAAGGGCCGAATGGCCTACTCCTGCACCAGTTGTCTATTGTCTACTGTATATCAGAGGGCATTGCTCTCACAAGAGAAAGTCCTGCTGCTTGCAGCAGCCCTCGTGCTTAAAGATCAGCAAGGCAGAAGGACAAGAAGGATGGGGAAGAAGAAGCCCAAGAAGAGGTCTGTGTGGTTGAAGACCTTGTCCCTGAAGAGACCCAGGTTGGGCCAGTATGACAACCTGATGACTGAGCTCCAGCAAGAAGATGAGGCTGCTTTCAGAAACTTCACCAGGCTCCCCCCACTGAGCTGTTTCAGGAGCTGAAGATACGGGTGCGCCCTCTTCTGGAGAAAAGGGAGACCTTCATGAGTAAGGCACTGGAACCAGGCCTGCGCAGAGCCATCACCCTCTGCTACTTGGCATCAGGAGACTCCTACAAGAGCCTCTCCTACAGTTTTCTTGTGGCCTACAACACTATCAGCAAGGTTGTCCGAGAGACCGGTGAGGCCATCATCAATGCTTATGAAGATGAAGTCATGGACTGCCCTAGTACACCAGATGGGTGGAAGAGAGTGGTGCAGGGTTATAAAACCAGATGGAACTTCCAGCACACATGTGGGGCAGTGGACAGCAAGTATGTGGCCATCAGGTGTCCACCCAAGGGAGGTTCCTTGGCATAGTTCCTCTTGGTTCCTCTTGCCATAGAGGGAGTACAGAGAAGGTTCACCAGACTGATTCCTGGGATGGCAGGACTTCCATATGAAGAAAGACTGGATAGACTCGGCTTGTACTCTCTGGAATTTAGAAGATTGAGGGGGGGATCTTATAGAGACTTATAAAATTCTTAAGGGGTTGGACAGGCTTGATGCAAGAAGATTGTTGGGGAACTCCAGAACAAGGGGTCACAGTTTAAGGATAAGGGGGAAGTCTTTAAGGACCGAGATGAGAAAATCATATTTCACACAGAGAGTGGTGAATCTGTGGAATTCTCTGCCACAGAAGGTAGTTGAGGCCAGTTCATTGGCTATATTTAAGAGGGAGTTAGATGTGGCCCTTGTGGCGAAAGGGATCAGGGGGTATGGAGAGAAGGCAGGTACAGGATACTGAGTTGGATGATCAGCCATGATCATATTGAATGGCAGTGCAGGCTCGAATGGCCGAATGGCCTACTCCTGCAACTATTTTCAATGTTTCTATGTTCTATGTACTTCAACAACAAGAAGTTCCATTCCATCGTACTCCGGTCTGTGGTGGATGCAAACTACAACTTCCTGTTTGTGTATGAGGGCACACCTGGCAGTGCCGCAGATGGTGGGATCTGGAGAGAGACCTCCCTTGGGCAAGCACTGGAAGAAGGGAGAGCAGGCCTTCCTGATCCAGAACCTCAGCCAGGAGAAGAGCAGCATTCCTTGTTCATCAGTCACTGAAAGTAAGCATGCAGATACAGCAGGCAGTGGAGAAAGCAAATGGCATGTTGGTCTTCATAACAAGATAAATTGAGTATAGAAGCAAAGAGATCCTTCCGCAGTTGTACAGGGCCCTGGTGAGGCCACACCTGGAGTACTGGAGTATTGTGCAGTTTTGGTCCACAATTTTGAGGAAGGACATTCTTGCTATTGAGGGAGTGCAGCGTAGGTTCACAAGGTTAAGTCCCGGGATGGCGGGACAGTCATATGATGAAAGAATCGAGCAACAAGGCTTGTACATTCTGGAATTTAGGATGAATTGAAACATATAAGATTATTAAGGGTTTTAATCTTATTGAAACATATAAGATTATTAAGGGTTTGGACATGCTAGAGGCAGAAAACGTTCCCAATGTTCAGCAATGTTACAACATTTTGAGATTTAAAAAATCAAGTCTGCAACTTATCGCATCAGATAAAGCATAAAAAGAAGTTTAATTTGACACCTAATTCACTTTCATATCTTCAGTATTAGCATCTTGTTCCCTATTGCTTTTCCATTGACAAACACAAAAGCTGTGATCGAGCACAGTCAAAAGCCTATAACTTTCTTAAAAATTAAAAGAACTAAAATAAATTTTCTATTATTATTAGACTAAGTGGGACCCATTGAGTCCCAGCATCACACGGGAGGGCTGGTCACCAACGCAATATTCCACCTCTCCACCAATTCCAATATTGCTCGTCAGTGGGTGGGTGGGGGTGGGGGGGGGGGGGGCTTACTGTTGTGCTAGTATGGGTGTTGCGGGCTGAATGTACAGCTTTCCAGATGGCTAGATTTGAACATTGTGGGACAAATGGATTCTTGAGCTGGCAGCCAACTGTTGCAATGATTTTAAAAGCCAAGCCGTGGCAAACAATTGGGCTGCAGCCACCTGACAACCAAAATCCATTTTGTGAACACAAACCTTTTAAAAAGGCGAGGCAAACTTCTTCTTCTTTCGTGTGGCGTGCACAGCCTAAAGTTGTTGGACAACTTTTTCTATTTGATCTTCCATTTGTGCACGTCGAGTTGATTGCATTAGTTGCAACAGGGCGGACCACGTGAAGAATGCATTCTTCCACACCGTGAGGCAAACAATTGGGCTGCAGCCACCTGACAACCAAAATCCATTTTGTGAACAGAAACTCTTTAAAAAGGCAAAGCAAACAATTTGGCTGCAGTCACCTCACAACCAAAATCCATTTTGTGAACGCAAACTTTTTAAAAAGGCGAGGCAAACAATTTGGCTGCAGCAACATGACAACCAAAATCCATTTTGAGAACACAAACTCTTTAGAAAGGCGAGGCAAACAATTGGGCTGCAGCCATCTGTCAACGGAAATTCTTTTTGTGCACAAACTCTATAAAAAGGCGAGGCAAACAATTGGGCTGTATCCACCTGACAACCAAAATCCATTTTGTGAACACAAACTTTTTAAAAATGCGAGGCAAACAATTCGGCTGCAGCCACCTGACAACCAAAATCCATTTTGCGAACACAAACTTTTTAAAAAGGCAAAGCAAACAATTTGGCTGCAGCCACCTGACAACCAAAATCCATTTTGTGAACACAAACTCTTTAAAAAGGCGAGGCAAACAATTTGGCTGCAGCCACCTGACAACCAAAATCCATTTTGTGAACACAAACTCTTTAAAAAGGCGAGGCAAACAATTGGGCTGCAGCCATCTGTCAACGGAAATTCATTTTGTGAACAAACTCTATAAAAAGGCGATGCGAACAATTGGGCTGTATCCACCTGATGACCAAAATCCATTTTGTGAAAACAAACTTTTTAAAAAGGCGAGGCAAACAATTTGGCTGCGGCCACCTGATAACCAAAATCCATTTTGTGAACACAAACCCTTTGAAAAGGTGAGGCAAACAAATGGGCTGCAGCTACCTGACAACCAAAATCCATGTCGTGAACTCAAACTTTTTAAAAAGGCGAGGCAAACAATTTGGCTGCAGCCACCTGACAACCAAAATTCATTTTGTGAAGACAAACTCTTTAAAAAGGCGAGGCAAACGATTTGGCTGCAGCCACCTGTCAACCAAAATTCATACTGTGAACAAACTCTGTAAAAAGGCGAGGCAAACAATTGGGCTGCAGCCACCTAACAACCAAAATTCTATTTGTGAAGATAAACTCTTTAAAAAGGCGAGGCAAACCATTGGGCTGCAGCCACCTCATAACCAAAATTCATTTTGTGAGCACAATCTCTTGAAAAGGGCGAGGCAAACAATTGGGTTGCAGCCACATGACAACCAATATCCATTTTCTGAATGCAAACACTTTAAAAAGGCAAGGCAAACAATGGGGCTACAACCATCTAACAGCCAAAATCCTTTTTTTGAACACAAACTTTATAAAAAGGCAAGGTAAACAATTGGGCTGCAGCCATCTGTCAACCAAAATTCATATTGTGAACAAACTCTTTAAAAAGGCGAGGCAACCAATTGGACTGCAGCCACCTGCCAACCAAAATCCATTTTGAGAACACAAACTCTTTAAAAAAAGGCGAGCTAAACAATAGGGCTGCAGCCACCGACAACCAAAAATCCATGTTGTGAAAAAATTTTTTTAAAAGGTGAGACAATTTGGTTGCAGCCACCTGTCAACCAAAATCCGTTTTGTGAACACAATATCTTTAAAAAGGCGAGGCTAACGATTAGGCTGCAGCCACCTGACAACCAAAATTCATTTGGGAAAACAAACTCTTTAAAAAGGCGAGGGAAACTATTCGGCTGCAGCCACCTGACAACCAAAATCAATTTTGTGAATGCAATTTTTTTTCTGAAGGCGAGGTAAACAATTTCGCTGCTTCCACCTGTCAACCAAAATCCATTCTGTGAACACAATCACTTTAAAAAGGCGAGGCTAACAATTGGGCTGCAGCCACCTGATAACCAAAATCCATTTTTGTGAACACAAACTCTTTAAAAATGCGAGGCAAAACAATTGGGCTGCAGCCACATGACAACCAAAATGCATTTTGTGAACACAAACTCCTTTTAAAGGCGCGGAAAACAATTTGCTTGACGTCACATGACAACCAAAATTCATTTTGTGAACACAAACTCTTTAAAAAGGCGAGGCAAACAATTGGGCTGCAGCCACCTGACAACTAAAATCAATTTTTGTGAACGCGAAATATTTAAAAATGTGAGGCAAACAATTAGGCTGCAGCCACCTGACAACCAAATTCCATTTTGTGGACACTAACTTTTTAAAAACGCGAGGCAAACTTTTTCTCCTTTCATGTGGCGTGCGCAGCATAAATTTCTTGGTCATTTGTTCTATTTGATCTTCTGTTTGAGCACATCGAGTTGATTGCATTAATTGAAAGAGGGAGGACCATGTGAAGGTTGCAATCACACCCCGCAAGGCAAACAATGGGGCTGCAGCCACCTGACAACCAAAATCCATTTTGTGAACACAAACGTTTTAAAAAGGCGAGGCAAACAATTGGGCTGCAGCCACCTGACAACCAAAATCCATTTTGTGAACAGAAACTCTTTAAAAAGGCAAAGCAAACAATTTGGCTGCAGTCACCTCACAACCAAAATCCATTTTGTGGAACGCAAACTTTTTAAAAAGGCGAGGCAAACAATTTGGCTGCAGCAACATGACAACCAAAATCCATTTTGAGAACACAAACTCTTTAGAAAGGCGAGGCAAACAATTGGGCTGCAGCCATCTGTCAACGGAAATTCATTTTGTGAACAAACTCTATAAAAAGGCGAGGCAAACAATTGGGCTGTATCCACCTGACAACCAAAATCCATTTTGTGAACACAAACTTTTTAAAAATGCGAGGCAAACAATTCGGCTGCAGCCACCTGACAACCAAAATCCATTTTGTGAACATCAACGTTTTAAAAAGGCAAAGCAAACAATTTGGCTGCAGCCACCTGACAACCAAAATCCATTTTGTGAACACAAACTCTTTAAAAAGGCGAGGCAAACAATTTGGCTGCAGCCACCTGACAACCAAAATCCATTTTGTGAACCCAAACATTTTTTTAAAAGGCGAGGCAAACAATTGGGCTGCAGCCACCTGACAACCAAAATCCATTTTGTGAAACAAAACTCTATAAAAAGGCGATGCGAACAATTGGGCTGTATCCACCTGATGACCAAAATCCATTTTGTGAAAACAAACTTTTTAAAAAGGCGAGGCAAACAATTTGGCTGCGGCCACCTGATAACCAAAATCCATTTTGTGAACACAAACCCTTTGAAAAGGTGAGGCAAACAAATGGGCTGCAGCTACCTGACAACCAAAATCCATGTCGTGAACTCAAACTTTTTAAAAAGGCGAGGCAAACAATTTGGCTGCAGCCACCTGACAACCAAAATTCATTTTGTGAAGACAAACTCTTTAAAAAGGCGAGGCAAACAATTTGGCTGCAGCACCTGTCAACCAAAATTCATACTGTGAACAACTCTGTAAAAAGGCGAGGCAAACAATTGGGCTGCAGCCACCTAACAACCAAAATTCTATTTGTGAAGATAAACTCTTTAAAAGGCGAGGCAAACCATTGGGCTGCAGCCACCTCATAACCAAAATTCATTTTGTGAGCACAATCTCTTGAAAAGGGCGAGGCAAAACAATTGGGTTGCAGCCAATGACAACCAATATCCATTCTCTGAATGCAAACACTTTAAAAAGGCAAGGCAAACAATGGGGCTACAACCATCTAACAGCCAAAATCCTTTTTTTGAACACAAACTTTATAAAAAGGCAAGGTAAACAATTGGGCTGCAGCCATCTGTCAACCAAAATTCATATTGTGAACAAACTCTTTAAAAAGGCGAGGCAACCAATTGGACTGCAGCCACCTGCCAACCAAAATCCATTTTGAGAACACAAACTCTTTAAAAAAAGGCGAGCTAAACAATAGGGCTGCAGCCACCGACAACCAAAATCCATGTTGTGAAAAAAAATTTTTTAAAAGGTGAGACAATTTGGTTGCAGCCACCTGTCAACCAAAATCCGTTTTTGTGAACACAATATCTTTAAAAAGGCGAGGCTAACGATTAGGCTGCAGCCACCTGACAACCAAAATTCATTTGGGAAAACAAACTCTTTAAAAAGGCGAGGGAAACTATTCGGCTGCAGCCACCTGACAACCAAAATCAATTTTGTGAATGCAATTTTTTTTCTGAAGGCGAGGTAAACAATTTCGCTGCTTCCACCTGTCAACCAAAATCCATTCTGTGAACACAATCACTTTAAAAAGGCGAGGCTAACAATTGGGCTGCAGCCACCTGATAACCAAAATCCATTTTGTGAACACAAACTCTTTAAAAATGCGAGGCAAACAATTGGGCTGCAGCCACATGACAACCAAAATGCATTTTGTGAACACAAACTCTTTTAAAAGGCGCGGAAAACAATTTGCTTGACGTCACATGACAACCAAAATTCATTTTGTGAACACAAACTCTTTAAAAAGGCGAGGCAAACAATTGGGCTGCAGCCACCTGACAACTAAAATCAATTTTGTGAACGCGAAATATTTAAAAATGTGAGGCAAACAATTAGGCTGCAGCCACCTGACAACCAAATTCCATTTTGTGGACACTAACTTTTTAAAAACGCGAGGCAAACTTTTTCTCCTTTCATGTGGCGTGCGCAGCATAAATTTCTTGGTCATTTGTTCTATTTGATCTTCTGTTTGAGCACATCGAGTTGATTGCATTAATTGAAAGAGGGAGGACCATGTGAAGGTTGCAATCACACCCCGCAAGGCAAACAATGGGGCTGCAGCCACCTGACAACCAAAATCCATTTTGTGAACACAAACGTTTTAAAAAGGCGAGGCAAACAATTGGGCTGCAGCCACCTGACAACCAAAATCCATTTTGTGAACACAATCTTTTTAAAAAGGCGAGGCAAACAATTGGGCTTCAGCCACCTGACAACCAAAATCCATTTTGTGAACACAAACTTTTTAAAAAGGCGAGGCAACCAATTGGACTGCAGCCACGTGCCAACCAAAATCCATTTTGAGAACCCAAACTCTTTAACAAGGCGAGGCAAACAATTGGACTGCAGCCACCTGTCAACCAAAATCCATTTTGTGAACACAAACTCATTAAAAAGGCGAGGCAACCAATTAGACAGCAGCCACCTGCCAACAAAAATCCATTTTGTGAACACAAACTCTTTAAAAAGGCGAGGCAAACAATTGGGCTGCAGCCACCTGACCATGAAAATTCATTTTGTGAACACAAACTCTTTAAAAAGGCGAGGCAACCAATTGGACTGCAGCCACCTGTCAACCAAAATCCATTTTGTGAACACAAACTCTTTAAAAAGGCAAGGCAAACAATTGGGCCGAAGCCACCTGACTACCAAAATTCATTTTGTGAACACAATCTCTTTAAAAAGGTGAGGCAAACGATAGGGCTGCAGCCACCTGACAACCAAAAATCCATGTTGTGAAAAAAAAAATATTTTAAAAAGGTGAGACAATCAATTGCGCTGCGGCCACCATGTCTACCAAAATTCATTTTGTGAACACAATCTCTTTAAAAAGGTGAGGCAAACGATTTGGCTGCAGCCACCTGACAACAAAAAATAATTTGGGAACACAAACTCTTTAAAACGGCGAGGGAAACAATTCGGCTGCAGCCACCTGACAACCAAAATCCATTTTGTGAACACAAACTCTTTAAAAATGCAAGGCAAACAATTGGGCTGCAGCCACATGACAATCAAAATGCATTTTGTGAACACAAACTCTTTAAAAAGGCGAGGCAAACAATTGGGCTGCAGCCACCTGACAACTAAAATCAATTTTGTGAACGCAAAATATTTAAAAATGTGAGGCAAACAATTAGGCTGCAGCCACCTGACAACCAAATTCCATTTTGTGGACACTAATTTTTTTAAAACGCGAGGCAAACTTTTTCTCCTTTCATGTGGCGTGCGCAGCATAAATTTCTTGGACATTTGTTCTATTTGATCTTCTGTTTGAGCACATCGAGTTGATTGCATTAATTGAAAGAGGGAGGACCATGTGAAGGTTGCAATCTCACACCCCGCAAGGCAAACAATGGCGCTGCAGCCACCTGACAACCAAAATCCATTTTGTGAACAAAAACATTTTAAAAAGGCGAGGCAAACAATTGGGCTGCAGCCACCTGACCATGAAAATTCATTTTGTGAACACAAACTCTTTAAAAAGGCGAGGAAAGCAATTGGACTGCAGCCACCTGTCAACCAAAATCCATTTTGTGAACACAAACTCTTTAAAAAGGCAAGGCAAACAATTGGGCCGAAGCCACCTGACTACCAAAATTCATTTTGTGAAGATAAATTTTTTTTCTTTTTTGTGGCGTGCGTTTTTGTTGGATAACTTGTTCTATTTGAGGCAAACAATTGGGCTGCAGCCACCTGACAACCAAAAATCTATTTGTGAAGATAAACTCTTTAAAAAGGCGAAGCAAACCGTTGGGCTGCAGCCACCTGATAACCAAAATTCATTATGCGAGCACAAACTCTTGAAAAGGGCGAGGCAAACAATTGGGTTGCAGCCACATGACAACCAATATCCATTTTCTAAACACAGACACTTTAAAAAGTCGTGGCAAACAATTGGGCTGCAGCTGCCTGACAACCAAAATTCATTTTGTGAACATGAGCTCTTTAAAAAGGCGAGACAAACAATTAGGCTGCAGTCACCTGGCAACCAAAATCAATTTTGTGAACGCGAAATATTTGAAAAGGCGAGGCAAACAATTAGGCTGCAGCCACCTGACAACCAAAATCCATTTTGTGAACTCAAACTTTTTTTAAAAAGGCGAGGCAAACAATTGGGCTGCATCCACCTGACAACCAAAAATCCATTTTGTGAACACAAACGTTTTAAAAAGGGGATGCAAACTATTGGGCTGCAGCCACCTGACAACCAAAATTCATTTTGAAAACCCAATCTCTTTAAAAAGGCGAGGCAACCAATTAGACTGCAGCCACCTGCCAACAAAAATCCATTTTGAGTACACAAACTCTTTAAAAAGGCGAGGCAAACAATTGGGCTGCAGCCACCTGACCATGAAAATTCATTTTGATAACACAAACTCTTTAAAAAGGCGAGGCAACCAATTGGACTGCAGCCACCTGTCAACCAAAATCCATTTTGTGAACACAAACTCTTTAAAAAGGCGAGGCAAACAATTGGGCCGAAGCCACCTGACTACCAAAATTCATTTTGTGAATACAAACTCTATAAAAAAGGCGAGGCAAACGATAGGGCTGCAGCCACCTGACAACCAAAATTCATTTTGTGAACACAAACTCTTTAAAAAAGGCGAGGCAAACGATAGGGCTGCAGCCACCTGACAACCAAAAATCCATATTGTGAATAAAAAATATTTTAAAAAGGTGAGACAATCAATTGCGCTGCAGCCACCTGTCAACCAAAATCCGTTTTGTGAACACAATCTCTTTAAAAAGGTGAAGCAAACGATTTAGCTGCAGCCACCTGACAACAAAAATTAATTTGGGAACACAAACTCTTTAAAAAGGCGAGGGAAACAATTCGGCTGCAGCCACCTGACAACCAAAATCCATTTTGTGAACACAAACTCTTTAAAAATGCGAGGCAAACAATTGGGCTGCAGCCACATGACAACCAAAATTCATTTTGTGAACACAAACTCTTTAAAAAGGCGAGGCAAACAATTAGGCTGCAGCCACCTGACAACCAAAATCCATTTTGTGAACACAAACTCTTTAAAAAGGCGAGGCAAACAATTAGGCTGCAGCCACCTGACAACCAAAATCTCCTTTCATGTGGCGTGCGCTGCATAAACTTGTTGGACAACTTGTTCTATTTGATCTTCTGTTTGAGCATATCAAGTTGATTGCATTAATTGAAAGAGGGAGGACCATGTGAATGTTGCAATCTCACACCCCGCGAGGCAAACAATGGGGCTGCAGCCACCTGACAACCAAAATCCATTTTGTGAACACAAACGTTTTAAAAAGGCGAGGCAAACAATTGGGCTGCAGCCACCTGACAACCAAAATCTATTTTGTGAACACAATCTTTTTAAAAAGGCGAGGCAAACAATTGGCCGCAGCCACCTGCCAACCAAAATCCATTTTGTGAACACAAACTCTTTAAAAAGGCGAGGCAAACAATTGGGCTGAAGCCACCTGACCAGCAAAATTAATTTTGTGAACAGAAACTCTTTAAAAAAAGGCGAGGCAAACAATAGGGCTGCAGCCACCTGACAACCAAAAATCCATGTTGTGAAAAAAAATATTTTAAAAAGGTGAGACAATCAATTGTGCTGCAGCCACCTGTCAAACAAAATCCATTTTGTAAACACATCTCTTTAAAAAGGCGAGGGAAACAATTCGGTTGCAGCCACCTGACAACCAAAATCAATTATGAGAACGCAATTTTTTTCTGAAGGCGAGGTAAATAATTTTGCTGCTTCCACCTGTCAACAAAATCCATTCTGTGAACACAATCTCTTTAAAAAGGCGAGGCTAACAATTGGGCTGCAGCCACCTGACAACCAAATTCCATTTTGTGAACACAACCTCTTTAAAAATGCGAGGCAAACAATTGGGCTGCAACCACATGACAACCAAAATACATTTTGTGAACACAAACTCTTTAAAAAGGCGAGAAAAACAATTTGGTTGACGTCACATGACAACCAATATCCATTTTCTGAACACAAACTCTTTAAAAAGGCGAGGCAAACAATTGGGCTGCAGCCACCTGACAACCAAAATTCATTTTGTGAACATAAACTATTTAAAAAGGCGAGGCAAACAATAGGGCTGCAGCCACCTGACAAGCAAAATCAATTTTGTGAATGCGAAATATTTAAAAAGGCGAGGCAAACAATTAGGCTGCAGCCACCTGACAACCAAAATCCATTTTGTTAACTCAAACCTTTTTTAAAAAGGCGAGACAAAGAATTGGGCTGCACCCACCTGACAACCAAAAATCAATTTTGTCAACACAAACTTTTTAAAAAGGGGAGGCAATCAATTGGGCTGCTGCCACCTGACAACCAAAATCCATTTTGTGCATGCAAACCTTTTAAAAAGGTGACACTAACAATTGGGCTGCACCCACCTGACAACCAAAATCCATTTTATGAACACAACATTTTTAAAAAGGGGGTGCAAAAAATTGGGCTGCAGCCACCTGACAACCAAAAATCCATTTTGTGAACACAATCTTTTTAAAAAGGCGAGGCAAACAATTGGGCTGCAGCCACCTGAAAACCAAAATCCTTTTTGTGGACACTAACGTTTTAAAAATGCGAGGCAATCTTTTTCTTCTTTCATGTGGCGTGCGCAGCATAAATTTGTTGGACAACTTGTTCTATTTGATCTTCCGTTTGAGCACATCGAGTTGATTGCATTAATTGAAAGAGTGCTGACCATATGAAGGTTGCAATCTCACACCCCACGAGGCAAACACTGGGGCTGCAGCCATCTGGCAACCAAAATCCGTTTTGTGAACGGAAACATTTTAAAAAGGCAAATGGAAACAATTGGGCTGCAGCCACCTGACAACCAAAATCCATTTTATGAACACACACTTATTACAAAAGGCGAGGCAAACTATTGGCTGCAGCCACCTGACAACCAAAATCCATTTTGTGAACACAAACGTTTTAAAAAGGTGAGGCAAACAATTGGGCTGCAGCCACCTGACAACCAAAATTCTATTTGTGAAGATAAACTCTTTAAAAAGACGAAGCAAACCGTTGGGCTGCAGCCACCTGATAACCAAAATTCATTTTGTGAGCACAAACTCTTGAAAAGGGCGAGGCAAACAATTGGGTTGCAGCCACATGACAACCAATATCCATTTTCTGAACACAAACACTTTAAAAAGGCGTGGCAAACAATTGGGCTGCAGCTGCCTGACAACCAAAATTCATTTTGTGAACATGAGCTCTTTAAAAAGGCGAGACAAACAATTAGGCTGCAGTCACCTGGCAACCAAAATCAATTTTGTGAACGCGAAATATTTGAAAAGGCGAGGCAAACGATAGGGCTGCAGCCACCTGACAACCAAAATTCATTTTGTGAACACAAACTCTTTAAAAAAGGCGAGGCAAACGATAGGGCTGCAGCCACCTGACAACCAAAAATCCATGTTGTGAAAAAAAAATATTTAAAAAAGGTGAGACAATCAATTGCGCTGCAGCCACCTGTCAACCAAAATCCGTTTTGTGAACACAATCTCTTTAAAAAGGTGAAGCAAACGATTTAGCTGCAGCCACCTGACAACAAAAATTAATTTGGGAACACAAACTCTTTAAAAAGGCGAGGGAAACAATTCGGCTGCAGCCACCTGACAACCAAAATCCATTTTGTGAACACAAACTCTTTAAAAAGGCGAGGCAAACAATTGGGCTGCAGCCACCTGTCAACCAAAAATCCGTTTTGTGAACACAATCTCTTTAAAAAGGTGAAGCAAACGATTTAGCTGCAGCCACCTGACAACAAAAATTAATTTGGGAACACAAACTCTTTAATAAGGCGAGGCAAACAATTGGGCTGCAGCCACATGACAACCAAAATCCATTTTGTGAACACAAACGTTTTACAAAGGCGAGGCAAACAATTGGGCTGCAGCCACCTGACAACCAAAATCCATTTTGTGAACACAAACTCTTTAAAAAGGCGAGGCAAACAATTGGGCTGAAGCCACCTGACCAGCAAAATTAATTTTGTGAACACAAACACTTTAAAAAAAGGCGAGGCAAACAATAGGGCTGCAGCCACCTGACAACCAAAAATCCATGTTGTGAAAAAAAATATTTTAAAAAGGTGAGACAATCAATTGTGCTGCAGCCACCTGTCAAACAAAATCCGTTTTGTAAACACATCTCTTTAAAAAGGCAAGGGAAACAATTCGGCTGCAGCCACCTGACAACCAAAATCAATTATGAGAACGCAATTTTTTTCTGAAGGCGAGGTAAATAATTTTGCTGCTTCCACTTCTCAACAAAATCCATTCTGTGAACACAACTTTAAAAATGTGAGGCAAACAATTGGGCTGCAGCCACCTGACAACAAAATCCATTCTGTGAACACAACTTTAAAAATGTGAGGCAAACAATTGGGCTGCAGCCACCTGACAACCAAAATCCATTTTGTGCATGCAAACCTTTTAAAAAGGTGACACTAATAATTGGGCTGCACCAACCTGACAACCAAAATCCATTTTGTGAACACAACTTTTTTAAAAAGGGGGCGCAAACAATTGGGCTGCAGCCACCTGACAACCAAAAATCCATTTTGTGAACACAATCTTTTTAAAAAGGCGAGGCAAACAATTGGGCTGCAGCCACCTGAAAATCAAAATCCTTTTTGTGGACACTAACGTTTTAAAAGTGCGAGGCAATCTTTTTCTTCTTTCATGTGGCGTGCGCAGCATAAATTTGTTGGACAACTTGTTCTATTTGATCTTCTGTTTGAGCACATCGAGTTAATTGCATTAATTGAAAGAGGAAGGACCATGTGAAGGTTGCAATCTCACACCCCGCGAGGCAAACAATGGGGCTGCAGCCACCTCTCAACCAAAATCCATTTTGTGAACACAAACGTTTTAAAAAGGCGAGGCAAACAATTGGGCTGCAGCCACCTGACAACCAAAATCTATTTTGTGAACACAAACTTTTTAAAAACGCGAGGCAAACAATTGGGCTGCAGCCACCTGCCAACCAAAATCCATTGTGAGAACCCAAACTCTTTAAAAAGGCAAGACAAACAAATGGACTGTAGCCACCTGTCAACCAAAATCCATTTTGTGAACACAAACTCTTTAAAAAGGCGAGGCAAACAATTAGGCTGAAGCCACCTGACCAGGAAAATTCATTTTGTGAACACAAACTCTTTAAAAAAAGGCGAGGCAAACAATAGGGCTGCAGCCACCTGACAAACAAAAATCCATGTTGTGAAAAAAAATATTTTTAAAAAGTGAGACAATCAATTGCGCTGCAGCCACCTGTCAAACAAAATCTGTTTTGTAAACACATCTCTTGAAAAAGGCGAGGGAAACAATTCGGCTGCAGCCACCTGACAACCAAAATCAATTAAGAGAACGCAATTTTTTTCTGAAGGCGAGGTAAATAATTTTGCTGCTTCCACCTGTCAACAAAATCCATTCTGTGAACACAATCTCTTTAAAAAGGCGAGGCTAACAATTGGGCTGCAGCCACCTGACAACCAAAATCCATTTTTTGAACACAAACTCTTTAAAAATGCGAGGCAAACAATTGGGCTGCAACCACATGACAACCAAAATACATTTTGTGAATACAAACTCTTTAAAAAGGCGAGGAAAACAATTTGGTTGACATCACATAACAACCAATATCCATTTTCTGTACACAAACTCTTTAAAAAGGCGAGACAAACAATTGGGCTGCAGCCACCTGACAACCAAAATTCATTTTGTGAACATAAACTATTTAAAAAGGCGAGGCAAACAATAGGGCTGCAGCCACCTGACAAGCAAAATCAATTTTGTGAACGCAAAATATTTAAAAAGGCGAGGCAAACAATTAGGCTGCGGCCACCTGACAACCAAAATCCATTTTGTTAACTCAAACCTTTTTTAAAAAGGCGAGACAAAGAATTGGGCTGCACCCACCTGACAACCAAAAATCCATTTTGTGAACACAACTTTTTTAAAAAGGGGGCGCAAACAATTGGGCTGCAGCCACCTGACAACCAAAATCCATTTTGTGAACACAATCTTTTAAAAAGGCGAGGCAAACAATTGGGCTGCAGCCACCTGAAAACCAAAATCCTTTTTGTGGACACTAACGTTTTAAAAATGCGAGGCAATCTTTTCTTCTTTCATGTGGCGTGCGCAGCATAAATTTGTTGGACAACTTGTTCTATTTGATCTTCTGTTTGAGCACATCGAGTTAATTGCATTAATTGAAAGAGGGAGGACCATGAGAGGCCCACAGGAGCCATTGAGAGGCCCACAGGAGCCGTTGGAGGAAGTGAAGGAGGGGGAGGAGCGACACCCGACCGGTAGGTTTAAAATCGAGCGCGGGGCTTGCTTTTCCAGAGGCCCACAGGAGCCGTTGGAGGAAGTAAAGGAGGGGGAGGAGCGACACCCGACCGGTAAGGTTAAAAAATCGAGCGCGGGGCTTGTTTTTTCCAGAGGCTTACCAAAAATCCATAACGTTCCATTTGGAGAAGTAGGTTTTTTTGAGGAAGCCGCTGATTGGTGGAAGAGGACCCGAGGAAGCAGCTGATTGGGTGCAACCCCGGGTTTACTATTTTACATTTCTGCCTTCTGGGAGTGAGGATTCTGGGAGTTAGGGATTCAGTATTTAGTAGTAAAGTTTAAAGGATAAGTTTTTGTGTTTTTTTTAGTAATTTGGGAGTAAGGTATGGCAGTAGAGATTGGCCCCATGGTTTGTTCAGCCTGCAACATGTGGGGAGATCAGGGAGATGGTCGGTGTCCCTGGTGACTACGTTTACAGGAAGTGTGTCCCAGCTGCAGCTCCTGCAGATCGCATTGAACGATTGGAACTGCGGCTGGATTCATACTGGAGCATCCACGATGCGGAGAAAAGTCGTGGATAGCACGTACAGTGAGTTGGTCCACACCGCAGGCAAAAGGTAGGAGGACAAGAAGGGAACGGGTGGCCAATAGCCAGCAAAGCAGTAGGCAGGTAGTGCAGGAGGTCCCCTGCGGTCATCTCCCTCCTAAACAGGTATACCATTTTGGATACTGTTGAGGGAGATGGCTCATCAGGGGAATGCAGCAGCAGCCAGGTTCATGGCACCATGGGTGGCTCTGCAGCACATGAGGGGGAAAAAAGAGGGGAAGGGCAATAGTAATAGGGGATTCAATTGTCAGGGGAATAGATAGGCGTTTCTGCGGCCGCAAACGAGACTCCAGGATGGTATGTTGCCTCCCTGGTGCAAAGGTCAGGGATGTCACTGAACGGCTGCAGAACATTCTGGAGGGGGAGGGTGAACAGCCAGTTGTCGTGGTGCATGTTGGCACCAACGATATAGGTAAAAAAAGGGATGAGGTCCTACAAGGTGAATTTAGGGAGCTAGGAGATAAACTTAAAAGTAGGACCTCAAAGGTAGTAATCTCCGGATTACTACCAGTACCACGGGCCAGTCAGAGTAGAAATAGGAGGATAATGCAAATGAATACGTGGCTTGAAAAGTGGTGCAAGGGGGAGGGATTCAAATTTTTTAGGGCACTGGGACCAGTTCTGGGGAGGTGGGACCGGTACAAACAGGACGGTTTGCACCTGGAAGGAATGGAACCAATGTTCTTGGGGGAGTGTTTGCTAGTGCTGTCGGGGAGGATTTAAACTAATGTGGCAGGGGATGGGTACAAGAGCAGAGAGGCAGGAGGGTGTAAAATGAGGGTAGAAGCATTAGGTAGCAAGGTGAAAGGTAAAAGTGGCAGGCAGACAAAACCAGGGCTAAAATCAAAAAGGGCCATTTTCAGCAAAATTGTATAAGGGGTAAATGCGTTGTAAAGACAAGCCTGAAGGCTTTGTGTCTCAATGCAAGGAGTATTCGTAATAAGGTGGACGAGTTGAACGTGCAGATAGATATTAATGATTATGATATAGTTGGGATCACGGAGACATGGCTCCAGGGTGACGTAGGCTGGGAGCTGAACATCCAGGGATATTCAATATTCAGGAGGGATAGAGAGAAAGGAAAAGGAGGTGGAGTAGCGTTGCTGGTTAGAGAGGAGATTAAAGCAATGGAAAGGAAGGACATTAGCTTGGAGGATGTGGAATCGGTAATGGGTAGAGCTACAAAACACTAAGGGCAGAAAACGCTGGTGGGTGTTGTGTACAGGCCACCTAACAGTAGCAGAGAAGTTGGGGATGGTATCAAACAGGAAATTAGAAATGCGTGCGACAAAGGCAAAAACAGTTATAATGGGTGACTTCAATCTACATATAGATTGGGTTAATCAAATTGGCAGGGGTGCTGAGGAAGAGGATTTTTTGGAATGTATGCGGGATAGTTATCTAAATCAACATGTAGAGGAACCAACGAGAGAGCAGGCTATTTTAGACTGGGTTTTGAGTAATGAGGAAGGGGTAATTAGCCGTCTTGTTGTACGTGCCCCCTTGGGCAAGAGTGACCATAATATGGTTGAGTTCTCCATTAGGATGGAGAGTGACATTGTTAATTCAGAAACAATGGTTTCTGAACTTAAAGAAAGGTAACTTTGAGGGTAGGAGACGTGAATTGGCCAAGATTGACTGGCAATTAATTCTAAAAGGGTTGACGGTGGATATACAATGGAAGACGTTTAAAGACTGCATGGATGAACTACAAAAATTTGTTCATCCCAGTTTGGCAAAAGAATAAATCGGGGAAGGTAGTGCATCCGTGGATAACAAGGGAAATCAGGGATAGTATCAAAGCAAAGGATGATGCGTACAAAGTAGCCAGGAAAAAAGCAGCATACAGAGGACTGGGAGAAATTCATGGAGACCAGCAGAGGAGGACAAAGGGCTTAGTTAGGAAAGGAAAAATAGATTATGAAAGAAAACTGGTGGGTAACATAAAAACTGACTGCAAAAAGTTTTTATAGGATATGTGAAAGAGAAAGAGGTTAGTTTAAAACAAATGTAGGTCCCTTGCAGTCAGAAACAGGTGAGTTGGATCATGGGGAACAAGGATATGGCGGACCAATTGAATAACTACTTTGGTTCCGTTCTTCACTAAGGAAGACATAAATAATCTGCCTGAAATAGCAGGGGACTGTGGGGTCAAAGGAGGAATTGAAGTGAAAATCCAGGTCAGTCGGGAAGTGGTGTTGGGTAAATTGAATAGATTAAAGGCCGATAAATCCCCAGGGCCAGATAGGCTGATCCCAGAGTACTTAAGGAAGTAGCTCAGGAAATAGTGGATGCATTAGTGATAATCTTTCAAATCTCTTTAGATTCTGGAGTAGTTCCTGAGGATTGGCGGGTAGCAAATGTAAACCCCTCTTTTTAAGAAGGGATGGAGAGAGAAAACGGGGAATTACAGACCAGTTAGTCTAACATCGGTAGTGGGGGAAACTGCTAGAGTCAGTTATTAAAGATCGGGATAGCAGCACATTTGGAAAGTGGTGAAATCATTGGACAAAGTCAGCATGGATTTACAAAAGGTAAATCATGTCTGACGAATCTTGTGGAATTTTTCGAGGATGTAACTTAGTAGCGTGGATAAGGGAGAACCAGTGGATGTGGTTATCTGGACTTCCAGAAGGCTTTCGACAAGGTCCCACATAAGAGATTAGTATACAAACTTAAAGCATACGGTAATTAGGGGTTCAGTATTGATGTGGATAGAGAACTGGCTGGCAAACAGGAAGCAAAGAGTAGGAGTAAACGGGTCCTTTTCACAATGGCAGGCAGTAACTAGTGGGGTACCGCAGAGGCTCAGTGCTGGGACTCCCAGCTATTTACAATATATATTAATGATCTGGATTGAGGGAATTGAAGGCAATATCTCCAAGTTTGCGGATGACACTAAGCTGGGGGGCAGTGTTCGCTGTGAGGAGGATGCTAGGAGACTGCAAGGTGACTTGGGATAGGCTGGGTGAGTGGGCAAATGTTTGGCAGATGCAGTATAATGTGGATAAATGTGAGGTTATCCACTTTGGTGGCAAAAACAGGAAAGCAGACTATTATTTAAATGGTGGCCGATTAGGAAAAAGGGGAGATGCAGCGAGGACCTGGGTGTCATGGTACACAGTCATTGAAAGTAGGCATTGCAGGTTGCAGCAGGCAGTGAAAAAAAAGCGAATGGTATGTTAGCTTTCTTAGCAAAAGGATTTGAGTACAGGAGCAGGGAGGTTCTACTTCAGTTGTACAGGGTCTTGGTGAGACACAACCTGGAGTATTGCGTGCAGTTTTGGTCTCCAAATCTGAGGAAGGACATTATTGCCATAGAGGGAGTGCAGAGAAGGTTCACCAGACTGATTCCTGGATGTCAGGACTGTCTTATGAAGAAAGACTGGATAGACTCGGTTTATACTCTCTGGAATTTAGGAGATTAAGAGGGGATCTTATAGAAACTTACAAAATTCTTTAAGGGTTGGACAGGCTAGATGCAGGAAGATTGTTCCGATGTTGGGGAAGTCCAGGACAAGGGGTCACAGCTTAAGGATAAGGGGGAAATCCTTTAAGACCGAGATGAGAAAGACTTTCTTCACACAGAGAGTGGTGAGTCTCTGGAACTCTCTGCCACAGAGGGTAGTTGAGGCCAGTTCATTGGCTATATTTAAGAGTGAGTTGGATGTGGCCCTTGTGGCTAAGGGGATCAGAGGGTATGGAGAGAAGGCAGGTACGGGATACTGAGTTGGTATGATCAGCCATGATCAATTGAATGGGGTGCAGGCTCGAGGCTGAATGGCCCTACTCCTCACTAATTTTTTTTTCTATGTTCTATGTTTCTATGTGAAGGTTGCAATTCACACCCCGCGAGGCAAACAAATGGGCTGCAGCCACCTCTCAACCAAAATCATTTGTGAACACAAAACGTTTTAAAAAGGCGAGGCAAACAATTGGGCTGCAGCCACTGACAACCAAAATCTATTTTGTGAACACAAACTTTTTAAAAAACGCGAGGGCTAACAATTGGGCTGCAGCCACCTGCCAACCAAAATCCATTGTGAGAACCCAAACTCTTTAAAAAGGCAAGACAAACAAATGGACTGTAGCCACCTGTCAACCAAAATCCATTTTGTGAACACAAACTCTTTAAAAAGGCGAGGCAAATAATAGGCTGAAGCCACCTGACCAGGAAAATTCATTTTGTGAACACAAACTCTTTAAAAAAAGGCGAGGCAAACAATAGGGCTGCAGCCACCTGACAAACAAAAATCCATGTTGTGAAAAAAAATATTTTTAAAAAGTGAGACAATCAATTGCGCTGCAGCCACCTGTCAAACAAAATCTGTTTTGTAAACACATCTCTTGAAAAAGGCGAGGGAAACAATTCGGCTGCAGCCACCTGACAACCAAAATCAATTAAGAGAACGCAATTTTTTTCTGAAGGCGAGGTAAATAATTTTGCTGCTTCCACCTGTCAACAAAATCCATTCTGTGAACACAATCTCTTTAAAAAGGCGAGGCTAACAATTGGGCTGCAGCCACCTGACAACCAAAATCCATTTTGTGAACACAAAACTCTTTAAAATGCGAGGCAAACAATTGGGCTGCAACCACATGACAACCAAAATACATTTTGTGAATACAAACTCTTTAAAAAGGCGAGGAAACAATTTGGTTGACATCACATAACAACCAATATCCATTTTCTGTACACAAATCTTTAAAAAGGCGAGGCAAACAATTGGGCTGCAGCCACCTGACAACCAAAATTCATTTTGTGAACATTAAACTATTTAAAAAGGCGAGGCAAACAATAGGGCTGCAGCCACCTGACAAGCAAAAATCCATTTTGTGAAACGCAAAATATTTAAAAAGGCGAGGCAAACAATTAGGCTGCGGCCACCTGACAACCAAAATCCATTTTGTTAACTCAAACCTTTTTTAAAAAGGCGAGACAAAGAATTGGGCTGCACCCACCTGACAACCAAAAATCCATTTTGTCAACACAAACTTTTTAAAAAGGGGAGGCAATCAATTGGGCTGCAGCCACCTGACAACCAAAATCCATTTTGTGCATGCAAACCTTTTAAAAAGATGACACTAACAATTGGGCTGCACCCACCTGACAACCAAAATCCATTTTGTGAACACAGCTTTTTTAAAAAGGGGGTACAAACAATTGGGCTGCAGCCACCTGACAACCAAAAATCCATTTTGTGAACACAATCTTTTTAAAAAGGCGAGGCAAACAATTGGGCTGCAGCCACCTGACAACCAAAATCCATTTTGTGAACACATACGTTTTAAAAAGGCGAAGCAAACATTTGGGCTGCAGCGACCTGACAACCAAAATCCATTTTGTGAACACAAACTTTTTAAAAAGGCGAGGGAAACAATTGGGCTTCAGCCACCTGACAACCAAATTCCATTTTTTGAACACAAACTTTTTAAAAAGGCGAGGCAAACAATTGGGCTTCAGCCACCTGACAACCAAATTCCATTTTGAGAACCCAAACTCTTTAAAAAGGCAAGGCAAACAATTGGGCTGCACCCACCTGACAACCTAAATCCATTTTGTGCATGCAAACCTTTTAAAAAGGCGACACTAACAATTGGGCTGCACCCACCTGACAAACAAAATCCATTTTGTGAACACAATCTTTTTAAAAAGGCGAGGCAAACAATTGGGCTGCAGCAATCTGACAACCAAAATCCATTTTGTGGACACTCACTTTTTAAAAACGTGAGGCAAACTTTTAATCCTTTCATGTGGCGTGCGCAGAATAAATTTTTGTTGGACAACTTGTTCTATTTTGATCTTCCGTTTTGAGCACATCGAGTTGATTGCATTAATTGAAGAGGGCGGACCATGTGAAAGGTTGCAATCCTCACACCCCCGCGAGGCAAACAAATTGGGCTTCAGCCACCTGACAACCAAATTCCATTTTTTGAACACAAACTTTTTAAAAAGGCGAGGCAACCAATTGGACTGCAGCCACCTGCCAACCAAAATCCATTTTGAGAACCCAAACTCTTTAAAAAGGCGAGGCAAACAATTGGACTGCAGCCACCTGACCACCAAAATTCATTTTGTGAGCACAAACTCTTTAAAAAAAGGCGAGGCAAACAATAGGGCTGCAGGCACCTGACAACCAAAAATCCATGTTGTGAACACAAACTCTTTAAAAATGCGAGGCAAACAATTGGGCTGCAACCACATGACAACCAATATCCATTTTATGAACACAAACTCTTTAAAAAGGCGAGGCAAACAATTGGTCTGCAGCAAACTGACAACCAAAATTCATTTTGTGAACATAAACTATTTAAAAAGGCGAGGCAAACAATTGGGCTGCAGCCACCTGACAAGCAAAATCAATTTTGTGAACGCGAAATATTTAAAAAGGCGAGGCAAACAATTAGGCTGCAGCCTCCTGACAACCAAAATCCATTTGTGAACACAATCTTTTTAAAAAGGCGAGGCAAAGAATTGGGCTGCACCCACCTGACAACCAAAATCGTTTTTGTGGACACTAACGTTTTAAAAATGCGAGGCAATCTTTATCTTCTTTTTTGTGGCGTGCGCAGCATAAATTTGTTGGACAACTTGTTCTATTTGATCTTCCGTTTGAGCACATCGAGTTGATTGCATTAATTGAAAGAGTGCTGACCGTATGAAGGTTGCAATCTCACACCCCGCGAGGCAAACAATGGGGCTGCAGCCATCTGGCAACAGAAAAAAAAAAAAAAAAAAAAATCCGTTTTGTGAATGGAAACATTTTAAAAAGGCGAGGCAAACAATTGGGCTGCAGCCACCTGACAACCAAAATCCATTTTGTGAATACACACTTATTACAAAAGGCAAGGCAAACTATTGGCTTCAGCCACCTGACAACCAAAATCCATTTTGTGAACACAAACGTTTTAAAAAGGCGAGGCAAACAATTGGGCTGCAGCCACCCGACAACCAAAATTATATTTGTGAAGATAAACTCTTTAAAAAGGCGAAGCAAACCGTTGGGCTGCAGCCACCTGATAACCAAAATTCATTTTGTGAGCACAAACTCTTGAAAAGGGCGAGGCAAACAATTGGGTTGCAGCCACATGACAACCAATATCCATTTTCTGAACACAAACACTTTAAAAAGGCGAGGCAAACAATTGGGCTGCAGCTGCCTGACAACCAAAATTCATTTTGTGAACATGAGCTCTTTAAAAAGGCGAGACAAACAATTAGGCTGCAGGCACCTGACAACCAAATTTCAATTTTGTGATCGCGAAATATTTGAAAAGGCGAGGCAAACAATTAGGGCAGCATCCACCTGACAACCAAAATCCATTTTGTGAACTCGCGCAACTTTCAGCAACTTTTAAAAAGGCGAGGCAAACAATTGGGCTGCATCCACTCTGACAACCAAAAAATCCATTTGTGAACACAAACGTTTTAAAAAGGGGACGCAAACTATTGGGCTGCAGCCACCTGACAACCAAAATTCATTTTGAAAACCCAATCTCTTTAAAAAGGTGAGACAACCAATTAGACTGCAGCCACCTGCCGACAAAAATCCATTTTGAGTACACAAAGTCTTTAAAAAGGCGAGGCAAACAATTAGGCTGCAGCCACCTGACCATGAAAATTCATTTTGTGAACACAAACTCTTTAAAAAGGCGAGGCAACCAATTGGACTGCAGCCACCTGTCAACCAAAATCCATTTTGTGAACACAAACTCTTTAAAAAGGCGTGGCAAACAATTGGGCCGAAGCCACCTGACTACCAAAATTCATTTTGTGAACACAAATCCTTTAAAAAAGGTGAGGTAAACAATTTGGCTGCTTCCACCTGACAACCAAAATCATTTTGTGAACGTAAATTTTTTTCTGAAGGTGAGTGTAAACAATTTGGCTGCTTCCACCTGTCAACCAAAATCCATTCTGTGAACACAATCTCTTTAAAAAGGCGAGGCTATCAATTGGGCTGCAGCCACCTGACAACCAAAATCCATTTTGTGTAAACAAACTCTTTAAAAATGCGAGGCAAACAATTGGGCTGCAGCCACATGACAACCAAAATACATTTTGTGAACACAAACCCATTAAAAAGGCGAGGAAAACAATTTGGTTGACGAGACATGACAACCAAAATTCATTTTGTGAACACAAACTCTTTAAAAAGGCGAGGCAAACAATTGGGCTGCAGCCACCTGACAACTAAAATCAATTTTGTGAACGCGAAAATATTTGAAGTAAGAGAAAGCGAGGCAAACAATTATGGACTGCAGCCACCTGACAACCAAAATCCATTTTGTTAACTCAAACTTTTTTTTAAAAGGCGAGGCAAAGAAATGGGCTGCATCCACCTGACAACCTAAATCCATTTTGTGCATGCAAACCTTTTAAAAAGGCGACACTAACAATTGGGCTGCACCCACCTGACAACCAAAATCCATTTTTTGAACACAAACGTTTTAAAAAGGGGAAGCAAACAATTGGGCTGCAGCCACCTGACAACTACAAATCCATTTTGTGAACACAATATTTTTAAAAAGGCGCGGCAAACAATTGGGCTGCAGCAATCTGACAACCAAAATCCATTTTGTGGACACTCACTTTTTAAAAACGTGAGGTAAACTTTTAATCCTTTCATGTGGCGTGCGCAGCATAAATTTGTTGGACAACTTGTTCTATTTGATCTTCCGTTTTGAGCACATCGAGTTGATTGCATTTAATGTGAAAGAGGGCGGACCATGTGAAAGGTTGCAATCTCACACCCCGCGAGGCAAACAATGGGGCTGCAGCCACCTGACAACCAAAATCCATTTTGTGAACACAAACTTTTTAAAAAGGCGAAGCAAACATTTGGGCTGCAGCGACCTGACAACCAAAATCCATTTTGTGAACACAAACTTTTTAAAAAGGCGAGGGGAAACAAATTGGGCTTCAGCCACTGACAACCAAAATTCTCATTTTTTGAACACAAACCTTTTAAAAAAGGCGAGGCAACCAATTGGACTGCAGCCACCTGCCAACCAAAATCCATTTTGAGAACCCAAACTCTTTAAAAAGGCGAGGCAAACAATTGGACTGCAGCCACCTGACCACCAAAAATCATTTTGGTGAGCACAAACTCTTTAAAAATGCGAGGCAAACAATTGGGTGGCTGCACACACTAATATGACAACCAATATTCCATTTTATGAACACAAACTCTTTAAAAAGGCGAGGCAAACAATTGGTCTGCAGCAAACTGACAACCAAAATTCATTTTGTGAACATAAACTATTTAAAAAGGCGAGGCAAACAATTGGGCTGCAGCCACCTGACAAGCAAAATCAATTTTGTGAACGCGAAATATTTAAAAAGGCGAGGCAAACAATTAGGCTGCAGCCTCCTGACAACCAAAATCCATTTTGTGTACTCAACCTTTTTTTAAAAAGGCGAGGCAAAGAATTGGGCTGCACCCACCTGACAACCAAAAATCCATTTTGTCAACACAAACTTTTTAAAAAGGGGAGGCAATAAATTGGGCTGCAGCCACCTGACAGCCAAAATCCATTTTGTGAACACAATCTTTTTAAAAAGGCGAGGCAAACAATTGGGCTGCAACCACCTGACAACCAAAATGCATTTTGTGGACACTAACGTTTTAAAAACGCGAGGCAAACTTTTTCTTCTTTCTTGTGGCGTGCGCAGCATAAATTTGTTGGACAACTTGTTCTATTTGTTTGTTTGAGCACATCGAGTTGATTGCATTAATTGAAAGAGGGCGGACCATGTGAAGGTTGCAATCTCACACCCCACGAGGCAAACAATGGGGCTGCAGCCACCTGACAACCAAAATCCGTTTTGTGAACGGAAACATTTTAAAAAGGCGAGGCAAACAATTGGGCTTCAGCCACCTGACAACCAAAATCCATTTTGTGAACGCAAACCTTTTAAAAAGGTGAGGCAAACAATTGGGCTGCAGGCACCTTTCAAACAAAATCCATGTTATGAACACAGATTTTTTTAAAAGACGAGGCAAACAATTGGGCTGCATCCACCTGACAACCAAAATCCGTTTTGTGAACGGAAACATTTTAAAAAGGCGAGGCAAACAATTGGGCTGCAGCCACCTGACAACCAAAATCCATTTTGTGAACACACACTTATTACAAAAGGCGAGGCAAACAATTGGCTTCAGCCACCTGACAACCAAAATCCATTTTGTGAACGCAAACCTTTTAAAAAGGTGAGGCAAACAATTGGGCTGCAGGCACCTTTCAAACAAAATCCATTTTATGAACACAGATTTTTTTAAAAGACGAGGCAAACAATTGGGCTGCATCCACCTGACAACCAAAATCCATTTTGTGAACACAAACTTTTTAAAAAGGCGACGCAAACAATTGTGCTGCAGCCACCCGACAACCAAAATTCATTTTGAGAAGACAAACTATTTAAAAAGGCGAGGCAAACAATTGGGCTGCAGCCATCTGTCAACGAAAATTCATTTTGTGAACAACCTCTTTAAAAAGGCGAGGCAAACAATTGGGCTGCAGCCACCAGACAACCAAAATTCATTTTGTGCACAGAAATTCTTTAATAAGGCGAGGAAAACAATTTAGTTGCAGCCACCTGACAATCAAAATCCATTTTGTGAACACAACTCTTTAGAAAGTCGAGGCAAACAATTGGGCTGCAGCCACCTGATAAACAAAATCCATTTTGTGAACACAAATCTTTTAAAAAGGCGAGGCAAACAATTTGGATGCAGCCACCCGACAACCAAACTCCATTTTGTGAACTCAACTTTTGAAAAAAAAGGCGAGGCAAACAATTGGGCTGCAGGCACCTGACAACCAAAAATCCATTTTGTGAACACAAACTTTTTAAAAAGACGAAGCAAACAATTGGACTGCAGCCACATGACAACCAAAATCCATTTTGTTAACGCAAATTCTTTAAAAAGGTGAGGAAAACAATTTGGTTTGTGACAACCAAAATCCTTTTTGTGAACATAAACGCTTTAAAAAGGCGTACACAGTCTAAATTTGTTGGACAACTTGTCCTATTTGATCTTCCATTTGTGCACATCGAGTTGATTGCATTAGTTGAAACAGGGCGTACCACATGAAGGTTGGAATCTTCCACCCCGCGAGGCAAACAATTGGGCTGCAGCCACCTGACAACCAAAATTCGTTTTGTAAACATAAACTTTTTAAAAAAGGCGAGCCAAACAATTGGGCTGCATCACCTGATAACAAAAACCATTTTGGTGAACACACACTTTTTATAAAAGGTCAAGGAAAACAATTGGCTGCAGTCAACTGACAGCCAAAATCCATTTGTGAACACAACATTTTATAAAAAGCTAGGCAAACCAATTCCGCTGCAGCCCACCTGACAACCAAAAATCCATTTTGTGAACACAACTCTTTAAAAAGGCGAGACAAACAATTTGGCTGCAGTCATCTGACAACCGAGGGGGGGGAAGAAAAATCCAATTTGTAACACAATCTCTTTAAAAAAGGCGAGCAAACGATTTTGCTGCAGCCACCTGACAACCAAATTGACTTGGGGAACAAAACTCTTTAAAAAAAGCTAGGGAAATAAATGGGCGTGCAGCCACAGACAACCAAAATCGATTTTGTGAACACAATTTTTTTAAAAGGCGAGGATAAATATTTGGGGCTGCTGCCCACCGTCCTACCAAAATCCATTCTGTGAACACAAACTTTTTAAAAAGGCGAGGCAAGCAATTTGGCTGCGTCACCTGACAACCAAAATCCCATTTTGTGAACACAAACTCTATAAAAAAGGCAAGGAAAACAATTTGCTGCAGCCATCTTCAATCAAAATTCATTTTTGTGAACAAACTCTTTAAAAAGGCAAGGCAAACAATTGTGCTGCAGATGCCTGACAACCAAAATTCATTTTCTGAACACAAATTATTTCAAAAGGCGAGGAAAACAATTTGGTTTCAGCCACCTTACAACCAAAATAGTAAGATTAAATGAGAACTTACCAGTTTGAAGTTTGATCTTGATTTTATGAGGAGGAACGTTGGTCATTACGTGAAGAAGGCCCGCCAGGACGCCTGCGCAAAGAGAAATAAATGCATTAGCAATAACATTGTATTCAATGTACTGATAGGGGTTATTTAACAATGTAAACAAACAACTGTACCCCTAACATTTAGGTACTTAAAATGACTTTGGCCAACACCCTGGATTGACAATTGGCCGATATACATTTCTAGAAACATCACTCATTTGCCCATCGACGGCCATTTCTAAAATTTGGTCGAAGGACACATCTCTTTGACCACCACATAGCTGCTGCCCTAGTAAATGATGATGTAAACACACTCTCTACAATGAAATACTGACGTTGTATGCTGACCTGGTGGAAATGAGACATACAATCGTCAAATGTTAATAAATGTGCAGCACCTTGAAATAGTCCTGAACCGACCTGTTCTTGTGTAATTGTTTATTAACGAAATCACAGTGCGAATCCATACACTTAAGGATTCTTGGTGGCCTGATAGCATAATTGAGACAGTGGGGTATTCAAAATCTCAAAACCATGCCAGCCCTGGTCAGCTCTGCTAGTGTAGACCAGAATGAAATGTAATGGCAGAACAACAATTCATCCTGTTCCAGCCACAGCGTTTGCAAAAGTTTTGCCGTGTTATGCCTGATATAAGGCTCATGACTATGATGTAGCTGAACCCCTTGGTGAAATAATTTTTTACACATTTACAATAACTCAACTGCATAATCTTGTGATGCAAGTACTTGTATCAAGATCTTTTAACAACATGGATATCCGGGTTTGGACCCGACAATGTATTCCCCTTATGTTACAGCTTGTAATTTCTCTATAACGGAACTATGTCAATATCAACTTAAATGAACTGGAATGTCAGTAATTTGTAATCATATCAAATGTATCATAATATTATAACAACATTCCTGAACCGCTCAATTAGAGATGTAACAGCTTTTTTTGGATGCTATCCATGCATACTGCAAGTGAACGCCTCATGCTAAATGTGACAACAGAGCATAAGTTAATCCATGAAAATGTGTAAGTCCATATCATTTACAGTGCAAAGACCAGTCTCATGAAGCACAGTTAAAACAGCAAGTTCTTGCTTTTTTGGCATAACTGAATACCTATTGTGCCAATAATGCCTGATGAAGCTGTCAACATGGGATGCTTGGCCATCGATAAGTACGAATCCAAAACGAGGCTTGCTGACTGTTAAGACCCAGCTAATGAGGAAGACATATAGTCCAATTCCTCTATTGAAAACAAGAATATATTTCTCCCACACTGTTTTGTCACAAATTTTTGCAAACAGTGAACATGCATAAACATGACAAACATTTGATAAAGAATGAATCATGCTTTTCAATACTTTGCGATCAAACATTTATTCAGTGTTATCACATCTAAACTGGACGATACACCAGTGGCAAGGAGATTAATTACAGAATATTCTTCCTAATTACCATGAGACCAACATATATCACCATTGTAGATGCAGCAACTTAACTTGTGCATGAAGAATAGTGTATTCAACTCAAAACTATACTCACAGGTGGCATTAATGTATATATTTAGTTGATACCAACAACTGAAGATTGGGTAACTCATACAATCTCCACTACTTTGAGTAGGTGATGGTAATTTGGAACTTCTCATCTTAGAGTTCTAGCATCAGTTCATAATAACTGAATTCAACCGTCCACACTACAGTAGCGAGTTTCAGTTCAATGAGTATTGTCATGTTCAGCAATGCTTAATACTGTTACTCATCATTGTGGCTTGAAGTAGCCTCAGCTGACAATAGCACAAGTTGTTAGCAATGATCTAATTGCTACTTTACACAATATCATTCCTATGATTAACTCCAGCTGCAACACAGCGAGCAAGATTGGCCAATTACTTTAATCAGTTTAGTAATAGATTGGTATAACTCCAATCTCTTGCCACAAGGTGGAGACAACGCTAATAATAATTACTGGTAAATCCCAATGATCAACAACAGTTTATCCCATACTGCAAAGCTTACTATTATTCTACAGTTATATTGTATTTGATAACCTTTGTAATGGGATTTGTATAACATGAATCTCTTACCTCATGAACCTGTTGAAGTCAGGAATATTGTTTTTACATAGAGAAGTTCATCATTGTTCATAATAACATGCCAATCCTGCCTTTTTGCATGTTGGTTTGCATGAAACTATCACTCTATG
>CM069135.1:124995341-125086455 GCA_035221665.1 Okamejei kenojei | reverse complement strand
GTGCCCCCCCCCCCCCCCCCCCCCCCCCCCCCCCCCCCCCCCCCCCCCCCCCCCCACCACCCCGCCTCCACCATCCCCCCCCCCCACCCCCCCCCCCCCCCCCCCCCCCCCCCCCCCCCCCCCCCCCCATATCAGGGCACCATAATGTTTGGGGACACAGCAATGTCATGTAAAATGGAATGTAGGCCATGTTTAGTATTTTGTTGCATATTCCTTTGCATGTGCAATGGATGCGTGAGAGTCATGACAGCACAGTTGCTGGGTGTCTTCTCTGGTGGATAGGCTCTGACAGGCCTGTATTGCCAGCCATTCTTTAGTTATGCTTGTTTTGGTGGGATAGTCCCCTTCAGTTTTTCTTCAGCATATAAAAGGCTATGGCTCAATGTGGTTCCAGATCTGGTCAGTGACTTGGCCACAAGAATTGACCTTTTTTTAGCTTGAAAAAACTCCCTTGTTGCTTTAGCAGTATGTTTTTGGGATCATTGTCTTGGTAGGTATTGAACTGCGGGCCAATCAGTTTTGAGGGCATTTGTTTGAACTTGGACAGAATAGGATGTGTCTTACACTCAGAATTCATTATGCTAACTTCCCATCATACCTACTACACCCTGTTTCACTAGATGAGGTGGTATGCTTTGGATTCTTGGGCAGTTCTTTTCTCTCCTCCATATTTTGCTCTTGCCATCACTCTGATATAAGTTAATCTTCATCTCATCTGTCCACATGACATTTTTCCAGAACTGGTGGTTGCTCCTGTTAAGTACTTCTTGGCAAACTGTATTCCAGCCATCCTATTTTTGCAATAACTAGTGGTTTGCATTTTGCAGTAAGACTCTGTATTTTGTTTCATGAAGTCTTCTGCGGACAATGGTCATTGACAAATCCGCACCTGACTCCTGAAAGAGTGTTTTCTGATCTGTCGGACGGTTTGTTTGGGGAATTTTTCTATATTACAGAGAAAAGAAAAATAATTTCTGTTCAGCTAAGCTGTGGAGGATCTTCTTGGCCTGCTAGTCCCTTTGCGATTAGTTAGGCTATCCAGTGCTCTCTTTTCTTAATGATGTTCACAAACAGTTGATTTTTGGTAAGCAAGTTGGGCTGATGTTATAACAGTTTTTACTCTTGTTTCTCCAGTCTCATAAAGGCCTCTTTGATTTTCATTGGACAACTTTGTGGTTCCTCATGTTGATAAAAACAGCAATAAAGTTTCCAATATGTCCTTCATTAGAGAGACTGTATTTAGAGGAATTTTTGTGTTCAGTTCTGGGCACCATGTTATAGAAGATATTGTCACGCTTGGAAAGGGTACAGAGAAGATTTACGAGGATGTTGCCAGGACTAGAGGGTAGGTGAGCTATAGGGAGAGGTTGAGTACGCTGGGTCTATATTCCCATGGAGCGCAGGTTGAATGAGGGGGAATCTTTAATTAAGGTGTACAACATCATGAGAGGAATACATTAGGTAGAGTCTTTTACCCAGGTAGGGGAATCGAGACCATAAGGTCATAGGTTCTTGAAGGGGAAAATATTTAATAGGAATCCGAGGGGTAACCTTTTCACACAGAGGGTGGTGGGTTGCATGGATCAAGGCTGCCAGAGGAGGCAGTTGAGGCTGGGACTTATCCATTGTCTTAAGAAATGATGATAGGTACATGGGTAGGACAGGTTTGGATCGGTACATTGGATAGGTTCATGGGTAGACGGTTTGAGGGATATGGACAAAGACCAGGGGTGGGTGGGACCAGTGTAGTGGGACAATTTTTGGGCCGGTGAGGGCTAGTTGGGCCGAAGGCCTGTTTCCACACTGTATTTAACTCTTGGTGATGGAAAGACTGGAGGGAAGGACAGGAGCTGACGCTTTCATATACCTGCATTTAGGAGGCTTCATCTATCTTTTGATCTCTTACCCTTCTATTATCTCAGTGATCTCCTCTCCCTGACTCACTGTACTAAAGAAGGGTTCAAACCGAAACGTTCGCCCATTCTTCTCTCCAGAGAGATGCTGCCTGTCCCACTGTGGTTACTCCAGCATTATTTGTGTCATCGCAGTAAAATGCACATGGTGTTTCATTCGGGTTTGTAAAGTGCACTTAGCATTTCGTTAATTCGTGGCAGAAAGATTCTCTTGCCATCGACTGCGAGTATATTATTTTAAAGGCACGCTCATAAAAAGTAAGTAAAGTGCGTTAGTTGGTGTATTTATATAGCACTTTTAAAATCAAACCACGTTGAACCCCGTGCTCTACAGAGATTAAATTAGATAGACACACATTTAAGCAGGGAAAGAAAGCAAGGTTGTGCTGTTTTAGTCTATTTATTCCCAAGATTGGAACTGCCTGCTAAACTTGGTTTGATTTTTTTTAAAAAGTAAAATAGATGAAAGCGCAATGTGATAACCAAACATAAACTCAAACAAGTGTTTCAATGGAACCTCACCGAATCCTCAGGCGATGTGCAGGAACGGGTGTGAGGATCCACAGCAAGCTGGTGTGCTCCATGGTGCCGGGTCGCCTCGAGCCCACCACGGCGACCACCTGCCGTGGGGGATCTCGCAGCAGGCTCCGGGGAGACGGCGCCTGCAGGCAGCAGCGCTCCGGCCTCACCTCAAACCACACGAACTGCCCAGCTCAACTAATCCCAAACAACCAAGTTTGATAACAGCCAACAGGTCTCACGTCGAACTGCTTTCAGTGTCGCTGGAAAACAAACTGCTTTCTCTTCCTCTCTTGTTTCCACTCTCCCTGTTAGTCTTGCTTCCCCCCTCGTTTCTCTCTCCCTCTTTCTTGCTCTCTACCACCTCCCCCTCTCCTTTCCCCTCCCCCCACCCCCCCTTCCTCCCTCTCTTCTCCTCTCCCTCACAAATTCTCCTCCTCTATCCTCTGCTCCCTGTTGCCCTCTCGCCCGTGTCCAGGCGGCGGCAGCCACAACAATTGCTGAGTGAGAGCATGCTGTCTTGCCCCTTCGCTCTCGTTCCCACAGGTGAAGCAGCTCTAGTGAAACACGTGACCTTCCATCCTTCCCCCTCCCCCTCCAAAAGCAAACAAAATCCCTTACAATGTTATGGGTGAGAAGGTTTCCCCAACAAGTGACAGTGGCTTTGCACGGGCGAAGTTCAAAAAGGAACACAGTGTTTTTGTTTTGCTGAGGTATTAGCCATCGCTGTGCGTTGAAGTGTGTCGCAGGTTCTAGTAACTTTCCGGGTTCCAGCTACCCCCCCCCCCCCGGCCTCAGCTCTCTGCAAGCTTTCAATGAAGATTTCAAGAACAAAAAACATATATATCCCCCCCCCCCAATATCCTTCAATAAAGACTACACGCGGCACTTCTGACCACTTTGTCCCTGCTCGGATAGCCACTGACATTCTTGTCCTGCAAGGAGTCACTGCTCACTATTGCACCACAGTTCTCAAACGAGTGTGCAAAAAACATGTGCTTGTTCATTTAGTTTGGAATGCATTTGTGCCACCGCTTTCCTGGCCTCGGGCTGAGGGGGAGGACTCTGTTACTAATTAAGCATTTCACTGCCAGTGAAAGGGGTGTTAAGGGTCTGGCCAACTTGCCCATCATTTGCGGGTGTCACGCAGATGGGCGCGCGAAGATTTCGTACACCACAAAATCCGCTACGCCCGACGCAGCCTCGCGTTACTGCATATGTCATCGCGCACCGTGTGGCAATCACTGCATGCGTGTCACCAACGCGCGTTGTCGTGACACTCGTAAATTATGTCCGTAATATTAAGCAAATGACGGCCAAGTTGGGACAGGCTTACTGCTTTGAAACATTAACATAAAGCAGTAGACGTGCCATGGTGAGTGGTAGATGTGCCGATTTGTAGGTCAATTGGCCTCTCCACCTACGACCACACTACGCCAACCTACGACCACATAGGCATGAGAACATCGTCAACTACGTCCCACCGTGACAAGCTACGACCCTGTCGCGACAACTGAAGACAATAAAGTCATTCTGGCCTACTAATATGGAATCACCCCGTTTTCTATAAAAGGGGGTTTGTAGGGTTTGGTTTCCAATCATTCTGCATCGGACTGCCATAGAGCAACATCCGAGGTGTAGGATATGGGGAGAAGGCAAGAATGGGGTACTGATTGGGGATGATCAGCCATTGATCACATTGGATGGCTGTGGGGTGTGCTGGATCGAAGGGGCCGAATGGCCTACTCCTGCACCAGTTGTCTATTGTTCTACTGTATATCAGAGGGCATTGCTCTCACAAGAGAAAGTCCTGCTGCTTGCAGCAGCCCTCGTGTTAAAGATAGCAAGGCAGAAGGGACAAGAAGGATGGGGAAGAAGAAGCCAAGAAGAGGTCTGTTGTGGTTGAAGACCTTGTCCCTGAAGAGACCCAGGTTGGGCCAGTATGACAACCTGATGACTGAGAGCTCCAGCAAGAGATGAGGCTGCTTTCAGAAACTTCACCAGGCTCCCCCCACTGAGCTGTTGTTTCAGGAGCGCTGAAGATACGGGTGTGCCCTCTTCTGGAGGAAAGGTGGAGACCTTCATGAGTTAAGGCACTGGAACCAGGCCTGCGCAGAGCCATCACCCCTCTGCTACTTGGCAATCAGGAGACTCCTACAAGTGGAGCTCTCCTACAGTTTTCTTGTGGCCTACACAACACTATCAGTCAGGTTGTCGAGAGACCGGTGAGGCCATCATCAATGCTTATGAAGATGAAGTCATGGACTGCCTAGTACACCAGAATGGGTGGAAGAGAGTGGTGCAGGGTTATTAAAAACCAGATGGAACTTCCAGCACACCATGTGGGGCAGTGGACAGCAAGTATGTGGCCATCAGGTGTCCACCCAATGGGAGGTTCCTTGGCATAGTTCCTCTTGGTTCCTCTTGCCATAGAGGGAGTACAAGAAGGTTCACCAGAACTGATTCCTGGGATGGCAGGACTTCCATATGAGAAAGACTGGATAGACTCGGCTTTTACTCTCTCTATTGAATTTAGAAGATTGAGGGGGGGATCTTATAGAGACTTATAAAATTCTTAAGGGGATTGGACAGGCTTGATGCAAGAAGATTGTTGGGGAACTCCAGAACAAGGGGTCACAGTTTTAAGGATAAGGGGGAAGTCTTTAAGACCGAGATGAGAAAATCATATTTCACACAGAGAGTGGTGAATCTGTGGAATTCTCTGCCACAGAAGGTAGTTGAGGCCAGTTCAGTGGCTATATTTAAGAGGGAGTTAGATGTGACCTTGTCTCTCCCGCTTTTGTGGCGAAAGGGATCAGGGGGGTATGGAGGAAGGCAGGTACTGGATACTGAGTAGATGGATGATCAGCCATGATCATATTGAATGGCAGTGCAGGCTCGAATGGCGAATGGCCTACTCCTGCAACTATTTTCAATGTTTCTATGTTCTATGTACTTCAACAACAAGAAGTTCCATTCCATCGTCAGTAACTCCGGTCTGTGGTGGATGCAAACTACAATTCCTGTTTGTGTATGAGGGCACACCCTGGCAGTGCCGCAGATGGTGGGATCTGGGAGAGAGACCTCTCCTTGGGCAAGCACTGGAAGAAGGGAGAGCAGGCTTCCTGATCCAGAACCTCAGCCAGGAGAGAGCAGCATTCCTTGTTCATCAGTCACTGAAAAGTAAGCATGCAGATACAGCAGGCAGTGGAGAAAGCAAATGGCATGTTGGTCTTCATAACAAGTAAGTTGAGTATAGAAGCAAAGAGATCCTTCCGCAGTTGTACAGGGCCCTGGGTGAGACCACACCTGGAGTACTGGAGTATTGTGCAGTTTTGGTCCAAATTTTGAGGAAGGACATTCTTGCTATTGAGGGAGTGCAGCGTAATGTTCACAAGGTTAATTCCCGGGATGGCGGGACAGTCATATGATGAAAGAATCGAGCCAAACAGGGCTTGTGCATTCTGGAATTTAGAAGGATGAATTGAAACATATAAGATTATTAAGGGTTTTAATCTTTATTGAAACATATAAGATTATTAAGGGTTTGGACATGCTAGAGGCAGGAAACGTTCCAATGTTCAGCAATGTTTACAACAGTTTTTCAGATTTTAAAAATCAAGTCTGCAACTTATCCCATCAGATAAAGCATAAAAAGAAGTTTAATTTGACACCCTAATTCACTCATCATATTCAGTATTAGCATCTTGTGACCTATTGCTTTTCCATTGACAAACACAAAAGCTGTGATCGAGGACAGTCAAAAAGCCATAACTTTCTTAAAAATTAAAAGAACTAAAATAGATTTTTATTATTATTAGGACTAAGTGGGACCGTTGAGTCCCCAGCATCACACGGGAGGGCTGGTCACAACGCAAATAATCCACCTCTCCACCAATTCCAAGATTGCTCGTCAGTGGGTGGGTGGGGGGGGGGGGGCTTACAGTTGTAGCTAGTATGGGTGTTGCGGGTGAATTGTACAGCTTTTCCAGTGATAGTATAGACATTGTGGGACAATAATGGATTCTTGATCTGGCAGCCACTGTTGCAATGATTTTAAAAGCCAAGCCGTGGCAAACAATTGGGCTGCTGCCACCTGACAACCAAAATCATTTTGTGAACACAACCTTTTAAAAAAGGCGAGGCACACTTCTTCTTCTTTCGTGTGTGCGTGCACAGCCTAAAGTTGTTGGAAAACTTGTTCTATTTGATTTTCCATTTGTGCACGTTGAGTTGATTGCATTAGTTGCAACCAGGGGACCACGTTTAAGGATGCAATCTTCCACCACACGAGGCAAACCAATTGGGCTGCAGCCACCTGAAAACCAAAATCCATTTTGTGAACACAAAACTTTTAAAAAAAGCGAGGGCAAACAATTGGGCTGCAACCACCTGACAACAAAACCATTTTGTGAACATAAAATTTTTAAAAAATCGTTAGGCAAACAATTTGGCTGCAGCACCTGACAACCAAAATCCATTTTGTGGACCAAACATTTTTTTAAAAGGCGAGGCAAACAATTGGGCTGCAGCCACCTGAACAACCAAACTCCATTTTTTTCTGCACACAAAATTTTTAAAAAGGCAAGTCAACAATTGGGCTGCATCACCTGAAACCAAAATCCATTTTGTGAACACAAAACATTTAAAAAAGGCGAGGCAAACATTTGTCTGCAAGACATGAAACAACAATATATTTTGTGAACACAATCTCTTTAGAAATCGAGGCGAGGAAAACAATTTGGGTTGCAGGACACTGGCAACAAAATATAAATCATTTTGTGAACACAAAACTCTTTCAAAAGCGCGAAGTAAACGATTGGGCTGCAGCACTGACAAACAAAATTCATTTTTGTGAAGACATAGCTTTAAAAGGTGAGGCAAAACAATTGGGTGCAGCATCTGTCAACGAAAATCCACTTTGTGAACACCAAAACTTTTTAAAAGGTGAAGGCAAAAATTTGTCTGCCAGCCACTGACAACAAAATCATTTTGGTGAACCAAATTTTTTTAAAAAGGCGAGGGCTAAACAATTTGGCCTGCAGTAACATGACACAACCAAGATCCAATTTGAGAACCAAATCGTTAGAAAGGCGAGGAAACAATTGGGCTCGGCCATTGTCAGGAACATTCTTTTTGTGAACAAACTCTATAAAAAAGGCGAGGCAAACAATAGGGCTGTATTCACTTGAGAACCAAATCATTTTGTGAACCCAAATTATTTTGAAAAGGCGATGGCAAACAATTTGGTGCAGTAACATGACAACCAATATCATTTTGAGAACACCAAAATCTTTAGAAAGGCGATGCAAACACTTGGGCTGCAGCCATCTGTCATGGAAATTTTTTTGTGAACAAACTCTATAAAATGGGAGGCAAACCAATTGGGCTGTATCCACTGAGAACCAAAATCCAATTTGTGAAACACAAACTTTTTTAAAAAAGCGGAAGCAAACAATATGGCTGCTGCACATGACAACCAAATTCATTTTGGTGAACATCACGTTTTATAAATAGGCAAGGCAAACAATTTGGCTGCAGACCTTGCAACCAAAATCCAATTTTGTGCACACAAGATCTTTAACAAGGCGAGGCAAACAATTTGGTGCAGCACTGCAACCAATCCATATTGTGAACCAAAACATTTTTAACAGGGGCGAGGCAACCATGGGCTGCAGCCACCTGACCAACCAAAAAACCATTTTTGTGAACACCAACTTTAAAAAAGGCAAGTCAATCAATTGGGCTGCATCCACCTGCCAACCAAAATCCATTTTGAGAAAATAAAAACGTTTAAAAAAGGCGAGGTAACAATGTGGCTGCCGAACTGCCAACAACATCTATTTTGTGAACAGCAAACTCTTTAGGAACGGCGAGGAAAGCAATTTTGGTTAGCAGACACCCTGACAACCAAACCATTTTGATGACGACCCAAACGCTTTCAAAAGGCAAGGCACAACAATTGGGCTGCAGCCAACTGACAACCCATATTCATTTTGTGAACACAAACTTTTTAAAAAGGCGAGGCAAACAGATTTGGCTGCAGTAACATGACAACAAAATCCATTTTGAGAACACAAATCTTTAGACCGGGCCGATGGCAAACAATTGGGTGCAGCCATTTGTCATACGGAAATTATTTTGTGAAACAAATCTGTAAAAGGGCGTGTAGAGGCAAGACAATTGGGCTGTATCCACCTGACGACCAAAATCATTTGTGAACACAAACTTTTTTTAAAAGGGAGGCAAACAATTTGGCTGGCAGCACCTGATAACCAAAATCATGTTGTGACACAAACCTTTGAAAAGGCGGAGGCAAACACATGGGTCTGCAGCTACCTCTGAATACCAAAATCTATGTTGATGAACTCAAACTTTTAATTAAGGCGAGCAAACATTGGGCTTGCTAGCCATCTGTCAATGGAAATTCTTTTTGTGAACAAACTCGTAATTAAAAAGGCGAGGAAACAATTGGGCTGTCTACCTAGAGAACCAAAAGCCCATTTTTGAACTACAAAACTTTTTAAAAAGGCGGAGGCAAACAATTTGGCTGCGTAGCATGACACCAAGATCATTTTGAGAACACAAACTCTTTAGAAAGGCGAGGCCAACAATGGGTGCAGCCATCTGTCATGGAAAATTATTTTGTGACAAACTCTATAAAAAGCGAGGCAAACCAAATTGGGCTGTATCACTGCGAACCAAAAATCATTTGTGAACACAACTTTTTAAAAAAGCGAAAGCAAAATTTTGTGCAGCCACCTGACACAAAATTAATTTTGGAACATTACCGTTTTAAAGGCACAAGGAAACAAATGGCTGCAGCCATGACAACCAAAATCCATTTTGTGAAACACAAACTCTTTAAAAAAGGCGAGGCAAAAATTTGGCTGCTAGCCCCTGACAACCAAAATCCATTTTGTGAACCAAAATTTCATTTTAAAAGGCGAGGCAAACAATTGTGCGCTGCAGCTCACTCTGAAAACCAAAACCCATTTGAGGAAACAATCTTTAGAAAGGCGCGGAAGGAAGGACAAAGCAATTTGGTTGCAGACAACCTGGACAACCAAAAACCATAATTGAGTAAACAAACGCTTTCAAAAGGCAAGGCAAAACAAATTGGGTTGCAGCATGGAAACAAAATTATTTTTGTGACACAAACCTTTTTAAAAAGGGAGAGGCAATCACTTTGGCTGCGAAGTATAACATGACAACCAAAATCATTTTGAGAACCCAAACATCTTTAGAAAGGCGAGGCAAACAATTTCGGCTGCAGCCTCTGTCAACGGAAAATTCATTTTGTGAACAAATCTGTACAAGGCGAGGCGAACAATTGGGCTGTATCCTGACCACCACAATCCATTTATGAACACAAACTTTTTCAAAAAGGCGAGGACAAACAAGTTTTGGTGCAGCCACCTGACAACCACTCAACATGATTTTGCTGAACACAAACCCTTTGAAAAGGGCGAGGCAAAAACAATGGGTGCAGCCGCCTGAAACCAAAATCTATTTTTCGTGAACACAAACTCTTTTGAAAGGCGAGGCAAACAATAGGTGCAGCCATCTGTCAACGGAAATTCATTTTGTGAACAAACTCTATATAAAAAGGGCGAGGCGAACAATTGGGCTGCAGCCACCTGACAACCAAAATCCATTTTGTGAACACAAACTTTTAAAAAAAGGCGAGGCAAACAATTGGGCTGCAGCCACCTGACAACCAAAATCCATTTTGTGAACATAAAATTTTTTAATAAAACGTGAGGCAAACTTTGGCTGCAGCCACTGACAACCAAACTTCTCCATTTTCAGAACACCAACTTTTTAAAAAGGCAAGTCAAACAATTGGGCTGCATCCACCTGACAAACAAAATCCATTTTGTGAACACAAACTTTAAAAAAAGGCGAGGCAAACAATTTGGCTGCAGCCACCTGACAACCAAAATCTATTTTGTGAACACAAACTCTTTAGAAAGGCGAGGAAAACAATTTGGTTGCAGACACCTGACAACCAAAATCCATTTTGTGAACACAAACTCTTTCAAAAGGCGAGGCAAACGATTGGGCTGCAGCCACCTGACAACCAAAATTCATTTTGTGAAGACAAACTCTTTAAAAAGGCGAGGCAAACAATTTGGCTGCAGCCACCTGACAACCAAAAAATATTTTTGTGATCACAAACTCTTAGAAAGGCGCGAGGAAAACAAATTTGGTTGCAGACACCTGGTCAACCAAAATCCATTTTGTGAACACAAACTCTTTCAAAAGGCGAGGTAAACGATTGGGCTGCAGCCACCTGACAACCAAAAAGGCGAGGCAAAAACTTTGGCTTGCAGTCCATGACAACCAAGATCCATTTTGTGGAACACAAAATCTTTAGAAAGGCGAGGCAAACAATTGGGCTGCAGCCATCTGTCATAATGGAAAATTCTTTTAGTGAACAAACTCTTTAAAAAAGGCGAGGCAAACAAATTGGGCTGTATCCACCGGGAGAACCAAAATCCATTTTTGTGAACCCAAACTTTTTTTAAAAGGCGAGGCAAACAATTTGGCTGCAGTAACATTACAACCAAGATCCATTTTTGAGAACACAAACTCTTTAGAAAGGCGAGGCAAACAATTGGGCAGCAGCCATCTGTCAATGGAAATTCTTTTGTGAACAAACTCTATAAAAAGGCGAGGCACAAATTGGCTGTATCCACCAGAGAACCAAAATCCATTTTTTTTGAACACAAACTTTTTAAAAAAAAGCGAAGCAAACAATTTTGCTGCAGCCACCTGACAACCAAAATTAATTTTGTGAACATCAACGTTTTAAAAAGGCGAGGCAAACAATTTGGCTGCAGCCACCTGACAACCAAAATCCATTTTGTGAACACAAACTCTTTAAAAAGGCGAGGCAAACAATTTGGCTGCAGCCACCTGACAACCAAAATCCATTTTGTGAACCCAAACATTTTTTTAAAAGGCGAGGCAAACAATTGGGCTGCAGCCACCTGACAACCAAAACCGATGTTTGTAGAGAACCACCAACTTTTTAAAAAAGGCAAGTCAAACAATTGGGCTGCAGCCACCTGACAACCAAAATCTATTTTGTGAACACAAACTCTTTAGAAAGGCGAGGAAAACAATTTGGTTGCAGACACCTGACAACCAAAATCCATTTTGTGAACACAAACACTTTCAAAAGGCAAGGCAAACAATTGGGTTGCAGTCCACCTGACAACCAAACATTATTTTGTGAACACAAACTTTTTAAAAAAGGCAAGGCAAACCAATTTGGCTGCAGTAACATGACAACCAAAAATCAATTTAGAGAACACAAATCTTTACGAAAGGCGAGGCAAACATTTGGGCTGCAGCCATCTGTCAACGGAAATTCATTTTGTGAACAAACTCTATAAAAAGGCGAGGCGAACAATTGGGCTGTATCCACCTGGACAACCAAAAATCCATTTTATGAACACAAACTTTTTAAAAAGGCGAGGCAAACAATTTGGAGTTGCAGCCACCTGATAACCAAAATCGATTTTGTGAACACAAACCCTTTGAAAAGGCGAGGCTCAACAAATGGGCTGACAGCCGCCTGACAACCAAAATCTATTTTGTGAACACAAACTCTTTAGAAAGGCGAGGAAAACAATTTGGTTGCAGCCACCTGACAACCAAAATTCATTTTGTGAACACAAACTTTTTAAAAAGGCAAGGCAAACAATTTGGCTGCAGTAACATTGACAACCAAATCCATTTTGAGAACACAAACTCTTTAGAACGGCGAGGCCAAACAATTTGGCTGCAGCCACTGACCAACCAACATCCATTTTTGTGAACCCAAACATTTTTTTAAAAGGCGAGGCAAACAATTGGGCTGCAGCCACCTGACAACCACAACCCAATTTGTGAACACCAACTTTTTAAAAAGGCAAGTCAAACAATAGGGGCTGCATCTCCACCTGACAACCAAAATCTATTTTGTGAACACAAACTTTTTAAAAAAGAGGCGAGGCAAACAATTTGGCTGCAGTAACATGAAACCAAAATCCATTTTGAGAACACAAACTCTTTAGAACGGCGAGGCAAACAATTTGGCTGCAGCCACCTGATAACCCAAAATCCATTTTGTGAACACAAACCCTTTGAAAAGGGCGCAGGCAAACAATTGAGCTGCAGCCACCTGACAACCCATATCCATGTTGTGAACTCAAACTTTTTAAAAAAGGCTAGGCAAAACAATTTGGCTGCAGCCACCTGACAACCAAAATTCATTTCGTTGATGACAAACTCTTTAAAAAGGCGAGGGCAAAACAGTTGGGCTGCAGCTATCTTGTCAATGAAAAATTCATTTTGTGACAAACTCTATAAAAAGGCGAGGCAAACAAGATTGGGCTGTAACCACCTGACATCTGAAATTCATTTTGTGAACACAAATTATTTAAAAAGGTGAGGCTACAATTGGGCTGCAGCCACCTGACATCCAAATTTCATTTTGATAACCATCATCTCTTTAAAAAAGGCGAGGCTAACAATTGGACTGCAGCCACCTGTCAACCAAAAATGCACTTTTGTGAAGACAAACTCTTTAAAAAGGCAAGGCAAACAATTGGGCTGCAGCTATCTATCTGTCAATGAAAATTCATTTTGTGAACAAACCTCTATAAAAAGGCGAGGCAAACAATTGGACTGTATCCACCTGACATCTGAAATCCATTTGTGAACACAAACTTTTTAAAAAGGCGAAGGCAAACAATTTGGGCCTGCAGCCGCCTGCTGCCAAACCAAAATTAATTTTGTGAAGATCAATGTTTTAAAAAGGCGAGGCAAATAATTTGGCTGCAGCCACCTGACAACCAAAATCCATTTTGTGAACACAAACTCTTTAAAAGGCAAGGCAAACGATTTGGCTGCAGTCACCTGACAACAATATCCATTTTGTGAACACAAACTCTTTAAAAAGGCGAGGCAAACAATTTGGCTGCAGCCACCTGACAACCAAAATCCATTTTGTGAACACAAACTTTTTAAAAAGGCTAGGCAAACAATTTGGCTGCAGCGACCTGACAACCAAAATTCATTGTTGTTGAGACAAACTCTTTAAAAAGGCGAGGCAAACAGTTGGGCTGCAGCTATCTGTCAATGAAAATTCATTTTGTGAACAAACTCTATAAAAAGGCGAGGCAAACAATTGGGCTGTATCCACCTGACATCTGAATTCATTTTGTGAACACAAATTATTTAAAAAGGTGAGGCATACAATTGGGCTGCAGCCACCTGACATCCAAATTTTCATTTTGGATAACCATATCTCTTTAAAAAGGCTAGGCTAACAATTGGACTGCAGCCACCTGTCAACCAAAATGCATTTTGTGAAGACAAACTCTTTTAAAAAGCAAAGGCAAACAATTGGGCTGCAGCTATCTGTCAACGAAAATTCATTTTGTGGAAACAAACTCTATAAAAAGGCGAGAAACAATTGGACTGTATCCACCTGACACTTGAAATCCATTTTGTGAACACAAACTTTTTTAAAAAGGCGAGGCAAATAATTTGGCTGCAGCCGCCTGAACAACCAAAATTCATTTTGTGAACATCAATGTTTTTAAAAAGGCAAGGCAAACGATTTGGCTGCAGTCACCTGACAACCAATATCCATTTTGTGAACACAAACTGTTTAAAAAGACGAGGCAAACAATTTGGCTGCAGCTACCCTGACAACCAAATTCATTTGTGAACACACAACTTTTTAAAAAGGAGAGGCAAACAATTTGGCTGCAGCCCACCTTGAAACCAAAATCCATGTTGTGAACTCAAACTTTTAAAAAAGCGAGGCAAACAATTGGGCATATGCAGCCACCTGACAAAAAATCCAGAACTCTCAGAAACTGAACAAGGAGGAGGACACAAATGCAGTCTCAGAACATAGGGCAGATCCGTATTCGGAGTTTTAATCGGTCCAAGTCAGCAAAGCAAACACTGATTTGCTCACATGGTAAGGAAGCACTGAAGCAACAGTAAATCTAGAGGTTCAGTGGTCGAAAACAGGCCGTGGTCGAGTACACAAAGTCGCAATATTTTAGAGCTGGAACGAGGTGATACCAGTAGCATACACAACGAACTGAAAAAGAAATGAAAAACACAAAGGCTTAAATACAGACTTAACGGGATAACGAAAAACACAGGTGAAACACATCAGGGCGGGGTCACAATCACATGAGGTAAACGACTAAACGCAGACCTGACAGTACCCCCCCCCCCCCCTCCCCCCCTCTGCACGGCCGGCTCCTGACGGCCCAGGATCGTCAGGATGTTGGCGACGCTATTCCGATAAGTTTCTGGGTCGCAATTATGTTGCGATCCGGCACCCAGGACCGCTCCTCAGGTCCATAACTCTCCCAATCCACAAGATACTGACAACCACGACAACCCATCCCCAGCGCATTCCCAGCAACCGGCTGACCGTAAACACTGGACCCCCATCAAGGAACCGGGGGGGCGGAGGGGATGTGGATAGGCAAGGACCAAAGAACTCTCCTTAACTGACTTCAGTCTGGGAGACATGGAAAGTGGGTGGACCCTCATGGCACGGGGGAGTTTTGAGAGGACGAACCGCCACAGGATTGACGACCTTCGATATGGGGAAAGGACCAACAAAACAAGGAGCCAGCTTCCTGAGATTCCATCCTCAGAGGCAAGTCTCGAGTGGAGGGCCACACCTTTTGGCCCGGCGAGTATACTGGAGCCGGCGGTTCTTCCACGATCAGCCATCCTCTTTGTAATGCACAGAACTCGCGCAACAGCATCTGCACGACCCCATTCCAAACCTCCCTAGCGACAGCGACGGATGAGAGCCTGAGCAGAGGGCCACACACTGGACTCCTTCTCCACAGCAGGGAACAATGGCGGTTGATAACCAAAGGCACACTGGAATGGAGAGCGAGACCAGAGGAAGAGCAGGAAGTGTGTTTGTGTGCATACTCCACCCAAATAAGGGGTGTTATGCTCCAAGTTGAAGGATTATGTGCCACCAAGCACCGCAGACCTGTCTCCAATTCCTGGTTAAGGCATTCAGTTTTTGGTCCATAGGATTCCGGGTGATAACCAGATGTAAGGCTGGACCGTGACGTCCAACCAGAGAACAAAACTCCTTCCAAAACCTGGACAACGAACTGAGGCCCCGGTCCCGGTTCATACACAATGTCTCTGGGAAATCCATGAATTCCAAAAACATGAGACAACATATAACCATATAACCATATAACAATTTCAGCACGGAAACAGGCCCTCTCGGACCCTTCCAGTCCTGCCGACCATTTGTTTTCCCCCTAGTCCCATGCTACCTGCACTCAGACCATACCCCTCCATTCCCTTCAGTCCATATACCTATCCACTTTACTCTTAAATGTTTAAAATCGATCCTGCCTCCACCACTGCTGCTGGACGTCATTCCACACAGCACCACCTCTGAGTAAGAAGTTCTCCTCACGTCACCGAAATCTCTTGTCTTAATTCTCATGTCATGCCTATGTTCTGAATTTCCTACCTCCAGGGAAAAAACGTATCCACGTCAACTCTGTCTATCCCTTTATCATTTTAAACGATCCTAATCAAGTTCCCCTTAACCTTCTGCGCTCCAAAGAATAAAAGACCTTACTTGAGCGGAGTAAACGGGGTCTTTTCACAATGGCAGGCAGTAACTAGTGGGGGTAAACCGCTAGGTCAGTGTGGACCGTATTTACAATATATAATAATGATCTGGATGAGGGAATTGAAGGCCGGTTTGCGGGATGACATAAGCTGGGGGGCAGTGTCGCTTTTGTGAGGGAGGATGCTAGGAGACTGCAAGGAGACTTGGTTAGGTGGGTGAGTGGCAAATGTTTGCGATGCAGTATATGTGGATAAATGTGAGGTTATCACTTTGGTTGGCAAAAAACAGGAAAGCAGGATATTATTTAATTGGTGGCCGATTAGGAAAAGGGGAGATAGAGCGGAGGACCTGGGGTGTCAAGGTACACCAGACATTGAAGTAGGAAGCAGGTGCAGAGGCAGTGCAAAAAGCGATGGTTGTTGCTTTCATAGCAAAAGGATTGGAGTGCAGGAAGCCGGGAGGATCTATTCAGTTGTACAGGGTTTGGTGAGACCACACTGGAGTATTGCGTACATTTTGGTCTCCAAATTGAGGAAGGACATTATTGCATAGAGGAGTGGCAGAGGAGGTTACCGACTGATTCTGGGATGTCCGGACTGTCTTACTGCTCAAGAAGATGGATTAGACTCGGTTTATACTCTCTGGAATTTTAGGATGATGAGGGGGGATCTTATAGAAAACTTACAAAAATTCTTAAGGGGTTGGACAGGCTAGATGCAGGAAGATTGTTCCCGATGTTGGGGATAAGTCCAGGACAAGGGGTCATGGCTAAGGATAAGGGGGAATCTTTAAGACGAGGATGAGAGAAGACTTTTTTCACCAAGAGATGGTGATGTCTCTGGAATCTCTGGCCAAAGAGGTAGTTGAGGCCAGTTCATTGGCTTTATTTATGAGTGAGTTGGAGGTGGACCATGTGGCTAGTGTGATCAGAGGGTATGGAGAGAAGGGCAGGTACGGTACTGAGTTGGATGAAAGCCATGATATATTGAATGGCGGTGCAGGCTCGAAGGGTGACATGGCTATCTGACTAATTTTATGTTTCTATGTTTTTGTTTGTTCAACCTCTTTCTCGTAACATAGTTTGCGGAACTGGCAAACATTCTAGAAATCTCCTTGTACTCTCTCTATTTGTTGACATCTTCCTATAACTAGGCGACCAAAATTGTACACCATATCCAGAAAATTGGTCTTAAATGCCTTGTACAATTTTAACATTACTTCCCTAGCTATATTCATGCTCTGATTTATAAAGGCCAGGACCACACCAAAGGTTTCTTTTACCCCTAAGCTACATGACGCGATTCCACTTCAGGGAATATGACCGTTATTCTCGATCCTTGTTCCACAGGATTTCATTCCTTTCCATTTAATGTAAACTGGTAGGAATTGACTCTGCGTTCTTCTGGCGGAGGGAAATCTTGTGCCAATGGAATGAAATGGACCATTTAGAAAATCTGGTCCACCACAGTCATGACTGTGGTGATTAATTCAGAAGGGGCATGCCGGGAAGTAAGGATTTTTTTCCATGGAGCTCTCGACCAGGGGCGTGAGGGGAAGGGCCAGCAGATTCAGGAGGGCAAAGGGGGCGACGCTGAGGTCTGTGTTTGAGCACAAATCTGAGGCGGGGCGAGTGCTCCTTTATCCTTCTCCATGGAGGGTAACCAAAAACCGTGTTTGGCCACAAAACAGGGTTGGCAGACACGGGATGCCAGGAGATCCGTTACGTATGAGCAGTGAATCACCTGTGCATCGAAGAGACTCTGGAAACAAACAGACGATTAGAAGGACACTCTAGCGGAGACTGAACACCCAGCCAGTAAGCCTGGAAACTCTCCTCTCAATCTCCCAAGTAACCGCCCCAACAAAACAGGAATCAGGCAGAATGGGAAGTTGAAACCTTAGGGGACGGGTTCAGGATATCTATCTCTCTTGTTTTGTGGAGAGAGCATCATTGCCATTTCTTGCACCAGGGCGTTTAAGACAGTACAAAGTCAAATTGATTAAAGAGCCCACCCTTGCTTGGCGCGAGTTGAGCATTGGCTGAACTTGATGAATTCCATTTCTTGTGGTCTTTCCAATCTAGAAACGGCTGCTTGGTACCCTCCAACCAAATGTCTCCATTCCTCCATAGGCTGCTTTAACCGCTAACAGTTTCACGGTTACCACATCGTAATTTCTCTCAGCAGAGAAAACATTTCTTGAGAGGAAAGCGCAGGAGTATCCCCAATCTGTGGAGGATCTCTGGGAGAGTACGGCCCTCGATGCCCAGACCCGAGGCTCCACCTCAACCACGAACTGGATGACGGTACAGGGTGAACCAGGATGGGGGCTGAGATAAGCTCCTCTTGAGTCTCATAAATGCATTTCTGCTGAGGGACCGAGAGAAAGCACATGTGCGAGGTGAGAGTCATGGAGTTGTGCAGCAGTGATACTAAAGTTCCGATAAACTTCCTATAAAAATTAGCAAACCCAAGGAACCCCTGAAATCGCTTACGACTGAGTGTGTAGCCAGGTGGCCACAGTACAGACCTTGCCCGGGTCCCATCTGTATCCCCATCAGGGATATAACATAAGCCAAGGAATTGAACAGTGTTAACATGAAATTCACATTCCAGCTTTCACAAACAGATCATTTCGTGAGCAAACGATTTTCAGCACCTTGGAGTACATCTGCACATGGGATAGGTTCATCTGGAGAAAAAAATCAAAATGTTAATCAAGGTACACAAACACAAATTTGTTCATATGTCCCATAATACATCGTTTAACCATGCCTTGAAAAACGGCTGGAGCATTATAACACCAAACGGCATCTGACCCGATATTCATAAATGACCACTGGTGATGTATAAACGCAGTCTTTCCATTCATCCCCCTCCCTTATCCTTACCAGATATAAGCATTTCTAAGATCTAACTTAGTGAATATTTTAACATCTTTTTAACAGTTCAAATGCAGAGGAGAATAAGAGGAAGAGGTACTTTCTTAACAGTAATGTCATTGAGTCCTGCTGTGGTCAGATGCAGGTCCGAAGTGTTCCCATCCTTCATAACCACAAAGAAGAATCCAGCTCCTGCCGGGGAAGAGAAGGTCTGATCATCCCAGCAGCAAGGGCGGTCGTCATGTACTACTCCATGGTGACCGCTCAGGTGGAAGCCAATGATTAAAGACGACCCTTAGAAGGCGCATGTACCTGGCAGAAGGTCAATGCAGCAGTCGAATGGTCTATGCGGCGGAAGAGAGGTGGCCTTGTCCTTGTTTGAACACCTCCTTTAGTCTAGATAACACGAGGGAACCCTGGTGAGATCTGGAAAATCCCCCTCCTTAGAAGGGAAAGGCTGCCCGGAGGGTGGTCCTGGAAGATCCCAGCAAACTGCTCCTTGATGGATCCTTTCATAGACACAGGAGAAGGATCATGTAATAGATGAATTTACAGTTTATTAACCCCAGAAATTACTTCCCAGACCCAGTTCATGTAGATTATGGTAAGACAGTCCAAGGAGCCCCAAACCAGGGATGAAGAGGACAGTCGAGAATGAAAACTGATGTCCTCCAAGTGATTCCTTGCCACGATGAGTTGAACATGTTATTTGTGATATCACCCTGTACCTTAGGTGCCCATCCAGTAGCACTAGCCTCTGTGGATCCTTGAGCTTTCACGTTCCACTTCATTCATCACCAAGCGAATGTCCATGAAGATTCTCACTGCCCCAGAATCAACCAAAGCCTGCAGGGAGTGCCACTGGGTATGCACCAACATTGTTACAGTTGTGAGTTGACACTAGAGGAACAGCTCATAGGAGTGGTACAGCTCACCAATGTCCTCTCTTTCATTGGTGAGCCTTGTCTTTTACTGAACAGCTGTTCAACAAATGTCCCAATTCCCCACAGTAAACAAAACACCTCCCCTCCCTTAGGCGGCGCTGCCGTTCCTCCGGGCCCCTGAGTTTGGCTCGTCCCACCTGCATGGGCTCCTCCCAAAGAGGCGCTGTAGGCTGACTGGACCGGCCGAGAGGGGACGAAGTCCGACTGGAAGGCGAAGGGCAACTGTTGGGAGGAGAACCGAACTGCCGCCGATCTCCTCTCTCGCTCTCTTTCTCTCAGCCTACCATCAATCTGGACAGCCAGGGAAATCATGGACTCGAAGTCGGAAGGCAGGGTTAGTGGAGCCAACTGATCTTGATAGCTTCAGACAGCCCATTGCGAAAAGCATCCAACAAAGCAGGACTCATTCCATCCACTCTTAGCAGCAACAGTTCGAAATTCAATAGCAAAAAAATCCATAACTGAGCGATTAGCTTTGTTTCATGGATACCAGATCTGTGAAGCCTCTCGTCCAGGATTGGGAGTGCTCAAACGTGTGGGACAGAGATTCCATGAACAGACCGAGTCTGGCAACCAGGAGAATTCCGAGACCATTCCACCTGGCCCAAGCCTCCGCTCTATACCGACAGGTGCCCTGATGATAAAGGCTACCCTGAGCGTTCTCTGATGGAAAGGAAGCCCGCTTTGAAGTTCGAAATGCAGCCCACACTTGAATCAAGAAAGGTCTACACTTCTCCGATTCCCCTGAAAAGCGTTCCCGTTCTTGTGCAGGAGGACGGTGGTTTTTCATTATTCCGAATGGAGACGCTGCGGCAACAGTGGACCATCGGAGCCCTGGAGACACAGACATGGAAAACAGACCCTGCAGGCACGGGTAGCCGCAGCAGGAAACAAAGAATTCAGGCTGAGTAGCCAGGTGCTCAAACCAAGAGCTTAAAGTGTTCACCTGTGAACCGATGTCCGCCTGGAACCCCTGCTGACGCTCGCCGAGAGCCCGGAACCCAGTGACAATCAAGGTGAGTTGACCCTCATAATGTTGAGATGCGCTCCTATTGCTTCTGGAGCACTGCACGAAAAGGATCAGAGCCCGCTGAGTCCATTGTTGGCCAGTCGAATGTCAGAACTGAGCGAGGAGGAGGACACAATGCAGGCTCAGACATTGGGCAGATCCGAATTCAGAGTTTAAATTTCGTCCAAGTCGGTACACGGGTAAGCAAACACTGAAGCAACAGTAATCTAGGAGCAGGCAAAAACAGGTGTCGAAAAACAGGCATGGTCGAGTACACAAAGTCTCAAATATTTCTAGAGCTGGAACGAGGTGATACCAGGTAGCATACACAACGAACTGGCAAAGAAACCAAAAACATAAAGGCTTAAATACAGACTTAACAGGGGATAACGAGACACAGGTGAAACACATCAGAGTGGGGTCACCAATCACATGAGGGTAAACGACCTGACAGGAAATGGCACCTGAAACAAGAGGAGATGTGAGGCACCAAGATAAAACAAGAATGCAAACTCAAATACTCAAAACCAAAAAGGAACAGAAACTCCGACTAAACGCGAGACCTGACAGAACCCAAACATTTTTTTTAAAAGACGAGTCAAACAATTGGGCTCCAGCCACCTGACAACCAAAATCCATTTTGAGAACACAAACTTTTAAAAAGGCTAGGCAAACAATTTGGCTGCAGCCACCTGACAACCAAAAATTCATTTTGATAACCCAATTTCTTTAAAAAGGCGAGGCAAACAATTGGGATGCAGTCACCTGACAACCAAAATGCATTTGGGAGCACAAATTCTTTAAAAAGGCAAGGCAAACAATAGGGCTTTAGCACCTGACAACTAAAATCCATTTTGTCAACTCAAACTTTTTTAAAAGCGGCGAGGGAAAGAATTGGGGTGAAGCTACCTGACAACCAAAAATCCTTTTGTGAAGACAACTTTTTCAAAAAGGGGAGGCAATCAATTGGGGCTGGCAGCCACCTGACAACCAAAATGCATTTGGGGGAACACAAACCTTTAAAAAGGTGAGGCAAACAATAGGGCTTCATGTCACCTGACAACCCAAAAATCCTTTTTGTGAACACAAACTTTTTTTTAAAAGCCGAGGCAAAGATTGGGCTGCAGCCACCTGACAACCAAAAATCCATTTTGTGAACGACAAAACTTTTCAAAAGGGGAGGCAATCAATCAATTGGGCTGCAGCCACCTGACAACCAAAATCCGTTTTGTGAACACAAACCTTTTTAAAATGGGGACGCAAACAATTGGGCTGCAGCCACCTGACAACCATAATCCATTTTGTGAATGCCAAACTTTTTAAAAAGCGAGGCAAACAATTTGGCTGGCGGTCACCCGACAACGAAAATCAATTTTGTGAACACCAAACTTTTTAAAAAGCAAGTCAAACATTTGGCTGCAGCCACCTGACAACCAAAATCCATTTTGTGAACATCACAACGTTTTAAAAAGGTGAGAGGAAACAAATTGGGCAGCTGCCACCTGACAACGAAAATTCATTTTGTGAACACAACTCTCTAAAAAGGCACGGCAAAGAATGGGTCTGCAGCCACCTGAAAAACAAAATCCATTTTGTGAACCCAAACATTTTTTTAAAAAGCGAGGCAAACAATTGACTGCATCCACCAGTCAACCAAAAACATTTTGTGCACACAAACTTTTAAAAAAAAAGGCAAACAATTGGCTGTCAGCCATCTGTCAACCAAAATTCTATTGTGAACAAACTCTTTAATAAAGGCGAGGCAAACAATGGTCTGCAGCCAACTGACAACCAAAAATTCATTTTGAAAACCCAATCTCTTTAAAAAGACGAGGGCAAACATATGGCTGCAGCCACCTGACAACCATAATCCATTTTTGTAAATACAAATTCTTTAAAAAAGTGAGGGAAACAATTGGGCAGCTGCCACCTGACAACGAAAATTCATTTTTGTGAAACACAACTCTCTAAAAAAGGCACGGCAAAGAATTGGGCTGCAGCCACCTGACAACCAAATCCATTTTGTGAACACAAACTCTTTCAGAAAGGCGAGGCAATCAACTTGGCTGCAGCCAACCTGACAACCAAAAACCATTTTGTGAACATCAATGTTTTATAAAGGGGAGGCAAACAATTTGGCTGCAGCCACCTATCAAACTCCAAAATCCATTTGTGAACACAATCTCTTTAAAAAGGCGAGCACAACAATTGGGCTGCAGCACACCTAACAACCAATACCATTTTGTGAACACAAACTCTTTAAAAGGCGAGGCAAACAATTGGTTTGCTGCAGCCGACCTAACAACCAAAAATAAATTTTGTGAACACGAACTTTTTAAAAAGGCAAGGCAAACAATTGGCTGCAGCCAGTAATCCAGACAACCAAAAATCAAGTTTTGTGAACACAAACTTTTTTAAAAAGGCGAGGCAAACAATTGGGCTGCAGCCACCTGACAATCAATATCCATTTTGTGAACACATACTCTTTAAAAATGCGAGGCAGGGAATAATTGGCTTCTGCCACCCGACAGGGACGGAGGCAAATTCATTTTGTGAACACAAAACTCTCTAACAAGGTTGAGGCAAAGAATTGGGCTGCATCCACCTGACAACCAAAATTCATTTTGTGAACACAAACTCTTTTAAAAGGGCGAGGCACACAATTGGGCTGCAGCCACTGACAACCAAAATCCATTTGGTGAACCCAAACTTTTTTTTAAAGGCGAGGCAAACAATTGGGCTGCAGCCACCAGACAACCAAATCAAGTTTGTGAACACAAACTTTTAAAAAAGGCGAGGCAAACAATTGGGATGCAGCACCGTCAATCAATTTCCACACAAACTTTTAAAATAAAAAGGCAAACAAACAATGAGGCAAAGAATTGGGCTGCATTCCACATGACAACCAAAATTCATTTTGGCAAAACTCTTTTAAAGGCGAGGCACACATTGGGCTGCAGCCACCTGACAACAATCAATCTTGGTCTGCTCCACCTGACAAACCATAATCATTTTGTGAACACATACTCTTTAAAAATGCGAGGCAAATAATTGGGCTTCTGCCACCCGACAACCAAATTCATTTTGTGAATACAAACTCTCTAACAAGGTGAGGCAAAGATTGTCTTCATCCACCTGACAACCAAAATTCATTTTGTGAACACAAACTCGTTAAAAGGGCGAGGGGCACACAATTGGGCTGCAACCTGACAACCAAAACCATTTGTGAACCCAAACTTTTTTTTAAAGGCGAGGCAAACAATTGGGTTGCAGCCGACCTGACAACCAAAAAACCGCCATTTTTGTGAAACTCATACTCTTTAAAAATGCAGGCAAATATAATTGGGCTTCAGCCACCCAACAACCAAAATTCATTTGTGAACACAAACTCTCTAACCAACGGTGAGGCAAAGAATTGGGCTGCATCCGACACCTGACAAACAAAATTCCATTTTAGTGAAACACAAACACTCTTAAAAAGGGGCGAGCACACATTGGGCTGCAGCCACCCTGAACAACCAAAATCCATTTTTGTGAACCCAAACTTTTTTTTAAAGGCGAGGCAAAACAATTGGGCTGCAGCCACCAAACAACCAAAATCAAGTTTGTTAACACAAACTTTTTAAAGGCGAGGCAAACAATTGGGCTGCAGCCACCTGACAATCAATATCCATTTTGTGAACACATACTCTTTAAAAATGCGAGGCAAATAATTGGGCTTCCGTGCCACCCTACAACCAAAATTCATTTTGTGAATACAAACTCCTCTAACAAGGTGAGGCAAAGAATTGGGCTGCATCCACCGGGTGACAACCAAAATTCATTTTGTGAACACAAACTCTTTAAAAGGGCAGGCACACAATTGGGCTGCAGCCACCTGACAACCAAAATCCATTTTGTGAACCCAAACTTTTTTTAAAGGCGAGGCAAACAATTGGGTTTGCAGCCACCTGACAACCAAAAATCCATTTGTTGAACGCAAACATTATTTAAAAAGGCGAGGCAAACAATTGGGCTGCAGCCACCTGACGACCAAATTTCATTTTGTGAAGATAAACTCTTTAAAAAAAAAAAGGCGAGGCAAACAATTGGGCTGCAGCCATCTGTCTATGAAAATCCATTTGTGAAAAAACTCTATAAAATGGCGGGGGAAAACACTTGGGGTGGCAGCCACCTAATTAATATAAAATTCATTTGTGAACACAAAACTCATTAATAGGGCGAGGCAAACAATTAGGTTGCAGCCACCCTGAGAACCAAAATCCATTTTGTGAACACAAACAACTTTTAAAAAGGTGAGGCACACAAGTTGCCTGCAGCCACCTGACAACCAAAATCCACTTTGTGAATTCAAATTCTTTAAAAAAAAGGTGAGGCAAGAAAAGGGCTGCATCCACCTGACAACCAAAAATCCATTTTTGTGGACACTAATTTTTTTTAAAACGCGAGGCAAGCTACTTCTTCTTTCATGTATCGCGCAGGCCTAAATTTGTTGGACAACTTGTGCCATTTGATCTTCCGTTTGAGCACATCGAGTTGATTTGCATTAGTTGAAACAGGGCGGAGCATGAGAAGGTTGCAATCTTAACACCCCGCGAGGGCAAACAATGGGGCTGCAGCCACCTGATAACCAAAATCCATTTTGTGAACACAAACATTTTAAAAGGCGAGGCAAACAATTGGGCTGCATCCACCGTGACTAACAAAATCTATTTTGTGAACACAAACATTTTATAAAGGCAAACAATTAGGCTGCAGCCAACTGTCAACCAAAATTCATATTGTGAACAAACTCTTTAAAATGGCGAGGCAAACAATTGGGCTGCAGCCAACTGACAACCAAAAATTAATTTTGAAAACCCAATCTCCCTTTATAAAAAGGCGAGGCAAACAATTGGACTGCCAGCCACCTGTCAACCAAAATCCATTTTGTGAACACAAACCCAAGCTTTTTTAAAAAGGCGAGGCAAAAACAATTGGGTTGCAGCCATAAGTCAACCAAATCCATTTTCTGAACACAAACTCTTTAAAAAGGCGAGGCAAACAATTGGGCTGCAGCCACCTGACAACCAAAATCCATTTTGTGAACACAAACATTTTTAAAAGGCGAGGCAAACAATTGGGCTGCAGCCACCTGACAACCAAAATCCATTTTGTGAAAGCAAACATTTAACAAAAGTCTAGGCAAACAATTGGGCTGCATCCACCAGTCAACCAAAATACATTTTGTGCACACAAACATTTTAAAAAGGCAAACAATTGGCCTGCAGCCATCTGTCAACCAAAATTCATATTGTGAACAAACTCTTAATAAGGCGAGGCAAACAAATTGGGCTGCAGCCAAACTGACAACCAAAAATCATTTTGAAAACCCAATCTCTTTAAAAAGACGAGGTAAAAAAACAAACAATTGGCTGCAGCCACCTGACAACCATAATCCATTTTGTAAATACAAATTCTTTAAAAAAGGTGAGGAAACAAATTGGGCAGCTGCCACCTGACAAACGAAAATTCATTTTGTGAACACAACTCTCTAAAAAGGCACGGCAAAGAATTGGGGCTGCAGCCACCCTGACAACCAAAATCCATTTTGTGAACACAAACTCTTCAGAAAGGCGAGGCAATCAATTTGGCTGCAGCCACCTGACAACCAAAATCCATTTTGTGACATCAAATGTATTATAAAGGGGAGGCAAACAATTTGGCTGCAGCCACCTATCAACCAAAATCCATTTTGGTGAACACAATCTCTTTAAAAAGGCGAGCAAACAATTGGGCTGCAGCCACTAACAACCAATATCCATTTTGTGAACACAAACTCTTTAAAAAGGCGAGGCAAACAATTGGGCTGCAGCCACCTAACAACCAAAATAAATTTTGTGAACACAAAACTTTTTAAAAAAGGCAAGGCAAACAATTGGGCTGCAGCCACCTGACAACCAAAATCCATTTTGTGCTCACCCAAACATTTTTTTAAAAAGCGAGGCAAACAATTGGCTGCAGCCACCTGACAACCAAAATCCATTTTGTAACGCAAACATTTAACAAAAGTCTAGGCAAACAATTGGGCTGCATCCACCTGTCAACCAAAATACATTTTTGTTAGAACACAAACTTTTTAAAAAGGCAAACAATTGGGCTGCAGCTCATCTGTCACCAAAAATGCATATTGTGATGGACAAACTCTTTAATAAGGCGAGGCAAAGAATTGGGCTGCAGCCAACTGACAACCAAAAATCATTTTGAAAACCCAATCTCTTTTAAAAAAAAGACGGAGGCAAACATTGGCTGCAGCCACCTGACAACCATAATCCATTTTGTAAATACAAATTCTTTAAAAAGGTGGTTAGGGAAACAATTGAGGGCAGCTGCCACCTGACAACGAAAATTCATTTTTGTGAACACAAACTCTCTAAAAAGGCATGGCAAAGAATTGGGCTGCAGCCACCTGACAACCAAAATCCATTTTGTGAACACAAAACTCTTCAGAAAGGCGAGGCAATCAATTTGGCTGCAGCCACCTGACAACCAAAATCCATTTTTGTGAACATCAATGTTTTATAAAGGGGAGGCAAACAATTGGCTGCAGCTACCTATCAACCAAAATCCATTTTGAGAACACAATCTCTTTAAAAAAGGTGAGCAAATAATTGGGCGGAGCCACCCTAACAGCCCAATATCCATTTTGTGAAGCACAAACTCTTTAAAAAGGCGAGGCAAACAATTGGGCTGCAACCAGCCCAACAACCCCAAATAAATTTGTGAACACGAACTTTTTAAAAAGGCAAGGCAAACAATTAGGCTGCAGCCACCTGACAACCAAAATCCATTTTGTGAACTCAAACATTTTTTTTAAAGGCGAGGCAAATAATTGGGCTGCAGCCACCTGACACCAAAATCCATTTTGTTGAACACAAACTTTTAAAAAAGGTGTCGCAAACATTTGGCTTGCATGCGCTACCTGGACGGGCTCTACAACCAAAAATTTTGTGAACAAAATTTTTTTTTTAAATGCGAGGCAAACAATTGGTTGCAGCTACTACCTAACAACCAAAATTCAATTTTGGAGTGAACGCAAACTCTTTAAAAATGGCGAGGCAAACAATTGGACTGCAGCCACCTGTCAAACCAAAATCCATTTTGTGAATACAAACTTTTTTAAAAGGGCGAGGCCAAACAATTGGGCTGCAGCCACCACCTGACAACCAAAAAATCCATTTTGTGAACACGCACGATTTATTAAAAGGCGAGGCAAACAATTGGCTGCAGCTACCTGACAACCAAAATCCATTTTGTGAACACGCACGTTTATAAAAGGCGAGGCAAACAAATTGGCTGCAGCCACCTAACCAACTCAAAATCCATTTTGTGGAAAACAGCATTTTTTAAAAGGCGAGGCAAACATTGGCTGGCAGACACCATGTCAAACAAAAATCCATTTTGTGAAAACAAATCTCATTAAAAAGGCGAGGCCAAAACAATTTGGTCTGCAAGCCACCCTGACAACCAATAACGATTTGTTGAGAGACACAAGCCTCTTAAAATGCGAGGGCAATCAATTTGGGCTGAGCTGCCACCTGACAACCAAAAGTTCATTTTGTTGAAACACAAACTCTCAAAAAAAGGTGAGGCAACGAATTTGGGCTGCCAGGTCCACCTGACCACCAAAATCCATTTTGTGAACCCAACGTCATAAGCTTTTTTCGAAAGGCGAGTGTTAAACAATTGGGCTCAGAATACTCTGTCAACCAAAAATCCATTTTGTGAAAACAATCTCTTTAAAAAGGCGAGCAAACAATCGGGGCTAGGCAGCCACCTGACAATCAATATCCATTTTGGTAACACATACTCATTAAAAAATGGCGAGGCAAATACTTGGGGCCTTCTGCCACCCGCCAACCAAAATATCAAATTCTTATTTTTGTGAATACAACTCTCTAACAAGGCGTGAGGCAAAGAATTGGGCATGCATCCGACCTGACAAACCTAAATATTCATTTTGTGAACACAAACTCTTAAAAGGGCGAGGCACACAATTTGGCCCTGCAGCCACTGACAACCAAAACCATTTTGTGAACCAAACGTTTTTTTAAAAGGCCGAGCAAACCAATTGGGTTTGCAGCACCTGACAACCAAAATCCATTTTGTAACGCAAACATTTTAAAAAGAACAGGCGAGGCAAAACAATTGGGCTGTCAGCCACCTGACGACAAAATTTCATTTGTGAAGATAAACACTTTAAAAAAAGGCGAGGCAAACAATTGGGCTGCAGCATCTGTCTGATGAAAATCCATGTTTGAGAAAAAACTCTATAAAATGGCGGGGAAAACACTTGGTTGCAGCCGACCCTAATAAATACTAAATTCATTTGGTGAACAAAAACTTACTTTAATAGGGCGAGGCAAACAATTAGGTTTTGCAGCCACCTGAGAACGCAAAAAAAAAATCATTTTGTGAACACAAACAACTTTAAAAAAAGTAGGCAATCACAAGTTGCCTTGCAGCCCACCTGACTAACCAAAATCACACTTTGTGAATTCAAATTCTTTAAAAAAAAAGGTGAGGCAAAGGAAAAGGGCGCATCCACCTGACAACCCAAAAAATCCTTCTTGTGGACACTAATTTTGTTTTTAACAACGCGAGCAAGCTACTACTTCTTCCTTTTCTGTATGCGCAGCCTTAATTTGTGGACAACTTTTGCAATTTAGAATCTTCCGTTTGAGCACATCGAGTTTGATTGCATTAAGTTTGAAACAGGATGCGGAGCATGTGAAAGGTTGCAATCGTATACACCTTCTCGCGAGGCAAACAATGGGGCTGCGAGCAGCCACCTGATAACCAAAATCCATTTTGTGTGACAGCACATACATTTTAAAAGTGCGATGCAAACAATTGGCTGCATCCAACCTGACAACAAAATCTATTTTGTGAACACAAACTTTTAAAAGGCAAAACAATTTAGCTGCAGCCGGGACTGTCAACCAACCAAAATTCATATTGTGAACAAACTCTTAAAATGGCGAGGCAAAAACAATTGTTGCTGCAGCCAACTGACTTATTTGATAACCAATAAAACCAAAATTAATTTTGAAAACCCAATCATCTTTTAAAAAGGCGAGCCAAACATTGGACTGCAGCCAGTATAGATTTTTTTTGAGTGGTGAACATTCTGTCAATACTAAAAATCGGATTTTGGTCTTAGAATTTGCAATACAAATACAGCGGCGCAAGCTTAAATTTTAAAAGGCGAGGCAAACATTGGGTTGCAGCCATATTGTCACCAAAATCCATTTTCCTGAACACAAACTCTTTAAAAGGGCGAAGCAAACAATTTGGCTGCAGCCACCTGACCAACCAAAATCCCTTTTGATAACCACAAAAAACAATTTTATTAAAGGCGAGGCAAACCATTGGGCTGCAGCCAACCTGACAACCAAAAATCCATTTTGTGAAAGCAAACATTTAAACCAAAGGTGAGGCAAAAACAATTGGGCTCATCCACCGTGACAATGAAAATGCCATTTTGTGAACACACACAACATTTAAAAAAGAGATGAGGCAGACATAGAAGGTTGCAGCCACATGACCAAACCAAAATCCATTTTGTGAGACCACAATCCTCTTTTTAAAAAGGCGAGCAACACAATTGGGATGGCAGGCCGACCAGAACACCAATTATCAATTTTGTGAACACAAATTGGCATCTGTGGTCCTTTTATAAAATAGGCGAGGAAAACAATTATGCTGTCAGCCACCTAACAACCGCAAAAATCAATTTTGTGAATACCAATTCTTTAAAAAGAAGGGCAGGCAAACATTTAGGCTTGCAGCCCACCTGTCAACTACACAAAATCCATTTTTGTGTGAACACAATCCACTTTAATAAAGCGAGGCAAACAATTGGGTTGCGCCACATGACGACCAATATCCATTTTCCTGAAAACAAACAATTTAAAAAGGCCAGGCAAAACAATGGGGCCTGCAGCCACCTGACGAACCAAAAATTCATTTAGTGTAGAACATAAACACTTTAAAAAGGCGAGGCAAGCAATTGGGGCTGCCGCCACTTACAACCAAAATGAATTTTTGAGAACGCAAATACTATAAAAGGCCGAGGCAAACAAATAGGCTGCAGCCCCTGACACAAACCAAAAATGCCATTTTGTGAACTCAAACTTGTTTTTATAATAAAGTCGAGGCCAAACTACATCTTCCTTGATGTGTGCGCAGACTATATTTGTTGGATCAACTATTTAAACTTGCGTTTGAGCACATCGAGTTGTTCATTAGTTGAAAAGAACGGGAACGGAAGCATTTGAAGATTGCTATCTACAAAACCCCGCGAGTCATACAATGACAACCAAAAATAACCGATTTTGTAAACCACAACGCTGTTTTAAAAAGGCGAGGCTATACAATTTTGGCTGCAGCCACCTGACAACCACAATCCATTTTGTGAACACACACTTATAATAAAAGGCGAGCAAACAATTTGGCTCAGCCAAACCTAACAACCAAAATACAGTTGTGGTGAACACAAACTTATTTATTTAAGGCCAGGCAAACAATTTGGCTGCAGCCACCTGACAAACCAAAATCCATTTTGTGAAAACAAACCTTTTTAAAAATGCGACGCAAAGACAATTGTTCGTCAGCCGCACCTGACAACCAAAAAATCCATTTTAGTGAACACAAATCTAACAATAGGGCAGAGGAAAACATTTGAGCTGAATCCACATATGACTTCTTGAAATTCATTTTGATGAAACACAAACTCTTTAAAAAGGGCAAGAGCAAACAATATGGACTGCAGACCACCCGACAACCAAAATCCAGGGTGTGAAGACAATCGTAGATTTAAATGGGCGAGGCAAACAATGGAGCTGCAGCCAACCTGGACAACCAAAATCCATTTTCTGAACACCAACTACACTTTAAAAAGTTGTGGCAAACCAATTGGGTCTAGCAGCTACTTGTCACACCAAAATTCATTTCAAAAAAACCCCAATCTCTTTAAAAAGGCGAGACAACAATTGGCTGCAGCCACTGAGTCAACCCAAATCTCAATTTATGAACAACAAACTCTTTAAAAAAGAAGCGAGCAAGCAATTGGGCTGCAGCCTACCTTACCACAAACATCCATTTTGATGAACACAACTCATTTTAAAAAGCGAGGCAAACAATATGGATCAGCCGACCTCTGAAACAACGATAAAAATCCATTTTTGTGAACTAAAACTTTTTAAAAAGGTGAAACGAAACAATTAGCTGCAGCCCACCTGTCGACCAAATTCCATTTTTGTGAAACAAACATTTTTAAAAAGGCGACACAAAAATTGTGCAGCAGCCACGCTTGACAATCAAAATTCATTTTGTGAAGACCAAACAAATTTAAAAGGTCGAGGCAAACCAATTGGGCTGCAGCCACCAGTCAACGAACCAATTCATTTTGTGAAACAAATCTATAAAAAGGCGAGGGCAAACATTTGGGCTGTATCCACCTGATACATCCTGAAATTCCATTTGTGAACAACAACCTCTTTTAAAAAGGTGTCGAGGCAAACAATTCGGCTGCAGCCACCTGATACCTGAAATCCATTGTTGTGAACACAAAGCGTCTGTTAAAAAGGCAAGGCTAAACAATTTTTGGCTGCAGCCACCGCGACAACCAAAATACATGTTTTGTGAATAACAATCTTTTTAAAATGGACGGAGGCAAACAATGGAGGTGCGCATCAGACAACCAAAATCCATTTATCTAAACACGAAACTCTTTAAAAAGAAGGCCGTGGTAAAACAATTGGGCTGTGTCAGCCACCTGGACAAACCAAAATTCATTTTGAAAAGAACCAAATATATCTTTAAAAAAGGCGATGCAAAACAATTGGGGGGCTTGCAGCCACATGTAAACCCAATCGCTAATATTTGTGACCACAGACACTCTTTTAAAAAAGGTCGATGCAACTCATTGGGCTGCGAGCCACCTGTCCAACGAAAATTCATTTTAAGAGACACCAAACACTTTAAAGAAAGGCGAGGCAAGACCAATTGGGGCCTGCATCCACGCTTGTCAACCAAAATATATTATTGACCAATATGAAGGTTGGTGGCCATCGGTAGAGGGCACACGATAATAAAAACAGTGACAAAGCAAACAGATTGGGCTGGCAGCCGGACCTGACAACCAAAATCCATATATGTGAAACAACAAACATTTTAAAAAATGCCGAGGCAACAATTTATTGGCTGAGCAGCCACCTGCCAAAAAACAGGAATCCAATAATGTGAAGACAAATTCTATAAAAATGGCGAGGGCAAACATTTGGGCAGTATCCACGCTGACATCTGAAATTCAATTTTGTGAAAACACAAACTCTTTTAAAAAGGCGAGGCAAACAATTCGGCTGCAGCCACCTTATAACTGAAATCGCCATTGTGAACAACAAAACTCGCTTTAAAAAGGGGCAAGGCAAACAATTTGGCATGCCGCCTCGCCGACACACCATAATACATAGTTGTGAAGACAATCTTGTTTAAATGACGAGGAAACAATGGAGGTGCAGCCATCGACAACCAAAATGGCCATTTGCTAAAAACACAAACTACTTTAAAAAGGCGTGGCAAACGACAATTTGAGGCTGCAGCCACCTGACCACCAAAATACATTATGCGAAAACCAAATTTCTTAAAAAGGTCGATGCCAAACAATTGGGCTGGACAGCCACTTGTCACCAAAATCCATGTTTGTGAACACAAAAAAACTCCTTTAAAAAGGCGAGGCAAACAATTGGGCTGCAGCCACCTGTCAACGAAAATTTCATTTTGTGAACACAAAACACTCTTTAAAAAACAGGCGAGGCAAACAATTGGGCTCCAGCCACCTTGTCAACCAAAATATATTATGAACACACGTGTTTAAAAAAGGCAAGGGCAAACAATTGGGCTGCGCCACCTGACAACCAAAAACCATTTGTGAACACAAACGATTTAAAAATGCCAGGCAAACAAATTGGCTTGCAGCCATCTGACAAACAAAATCTCCATTTTGTGACGACAAATTCATAAAAAGGCGAAGGCAAACATTGGCTGTATCCACCTGACATCTGAAATTCATTTTGTGAACACAAACTCTTTAAAAAGGCGAGGCAAACAATTTCGCTGCAGCCACCTGATAACTGAAATTCATCACATTTGTGAATACACAAACTCTTTAAAAAGGAGCAAGGCAAACTATTTTGGCTTGCAGCCACCCCGACAACCATAATACTGTTAGAAGACAAACTTTTTAAAAGACGAGGCAAACAGATGGAGGTGGCAGCCATCTGACAACAAAATCCATCTTTCTAAACACAAACACTTTAAAAAGGCTGGCAAAATTGGCTGGCAGCTAAACCAGACAACCAAAATCATTTTGAAAACCAAATTTTCTTTAAAAAAGGCGATGCAAACAATTGGTCTGCAGCCACTTGTTGCAACTCAAAATCCATTTTGTGGAAACCCAAACTCTTTAAAAAGGACGAGGCAAACAATTGGGCTTTGCAGCCACCTGTCAACGAAAATTCGAGAATTTTGTGAACACAAACACTTAAAAGGCGAGGTCAGAACAATGGGCTTACATGCCCCCGATCAAACCAATAATATATTTTTGAACCAAAGTTTTAAAAAGGGCGAGGCAAACATTTGGGCATGCAGCCACCTGACAACCAAAAATCCATTTTTTTGTGAACACAAAACGTTTTAAAAAATGCAGGCATGTACAATTTGGCTTCAGCCCCCTGCCAAACAAAAACCATTTAATGTTGAAGACAGAATCTATAAATATGCTGTGTCAAAAACATTTGGGCTTTAACCACCTGACTCTGAAATATTCATTTTGCTGAACACATAAACTCATTTAGAAAAAGGCGTGGCAAACCAATTGGGCTGCAGCCAACCTGACAGAACCAAATTCATTTGAAAACCAAATTTCTTTAAAAAAGGCGATGCAAACAATTGGGCTGCAGCCACTTGACGAACCAAAATCCATTTGTAAACACAAACTCATTAAAAAGGTGCGAGGTCCAAACATTGGGCAGCAGCCTAGCCTACCAACGAAAAATTCAATTTCTTGTGAACACAAACTCTTTAAAAGGCGAGGCAAACATAGAATTGATAGTATTGCTCCATCCACCTGTCAACCAAAAAAATATTTTGAACACTAACGTTTTAAAAAAGGCGAGGCAAACATTTGGGCTGCAGCCACCTGACAACCAAAATCCATTTTGTGAGAAGACAAACAACTAATACAAAAGGGAGGCGAAGGCAAACATTTGGGCTGTAACCACCTGACATCTGAAATTCATTTGTGAACACAAACACTTTAAAAAGGCGAGGCAAAACAATTTGGCTGCAGCAAACCCGACAACCAAAAATCCATGTTGTGAAGACAATCTTTTTACAAAAGGCGTGGCAAACAATTGGGCTGCAGCCACCTGACAACCAAAATTCATTTTGTGAACACAAACTCTTTAAAAAGGCGAGGCAAACAATAGGCTGTAGCCATCTGACAACCAAAAATCCATTTTGTGAACACAAACAATTTTAAAAAGGCGAAACAAACAATATAGGCTGCAGCCACCTGAACAACCAAAATCCATTTTGTGAACGCAAACTTAAGAAAAAGGCGAGGCAACCAATTGGGCTGCAGCCATCTTTCAAACAAAATCCATTTTTGTGGACACAACACATTTTTTAAAAAGGAGAGGCAAACAATTGGGTTGCATCCACACTGACAAACAAAATCCATTTTGTGAACACAGAGACTTTTTAAAAAAGGCGATGCAAACAATTGTGCTGCAGCCACGATCTGACAACCAAAATCCATTTTGTGAACGCAAACTTATTAAAAGACGAGGCAACCATTGGGCTGCAGTCACCTGACAACCAATATCCATTTTTTTGTGAACACAAACTGTTTAAAAAAACGAGGCAAACAATTTGGCTGCAACCACCTGACAGCCAAAATCCTTTTTTTTAACACGAACTCTTCAAAAAGGCAAGCAAAAAATTTGGCTGCAGCCACCCGACAACCAAAATCCATGTTGTGAAGACAATCTTTTTAAAAAGACGAGGCAAACAATGGAGGAGCAGCCACCTGACAACCAAAATCCATTTTTCTGAACACAAACTCTTTAAAAAAAGGCGAGGCAAACAATAGGGCTGCAGCCACCTGACAACCAAAAAAAAATCTCCATTTTGTGAACGCAACTTTTTTAAAAAGGCGAAACAAACAATTAAGGCTGCAGCTACCTGACAAACCAAAATCCATTTTGTGAAAACAAACTTTTTAAAAAGGTGAGGCAAACATTTGGGCTAATATCCACCTGACATCTGAAATTCATTTTGTAAACACAAACTCTTTAAAATGCGAGGCAAACAATTCGGTCGGCTGCAGCCACCTGATAACCAAAATCCATTTTATGAAACACAAACTCTTTAAAAAAGGCGAGGCAAACACATTTGGCTGCAGCCACCCGACAACCAAAATCCATTTTTGTTGTGAAGACTACCTTTTTAAAACGACGAGTGCGAGGCAAACAATGGAGCTGCAGCCACCTGACAAACAAAATCCCATTTTCTGAACACAAACGCTTTAACAAAAAGACGTGGCAAACAATTGGGCTGCAACCACCTGGACAACAAAAATTCAATCTTTTGTGAACACAAACTCTTTAAAAAGGCGAGGCAAACAATAGGGCTGCAGCCATCTGACAACACAAAAATCCATTTGTGAACACAAACATTTAAAAAAGGCGAAACAAACAATTAGGCTGCAGGCACCTGACAACCAAAATCCATTTTTGTGAACGCAAACTTATAAAAAGGCGAGGCAAAAACCAATTGGGGGCGCAGCCATCTTTCAATCAAAATCCATTTTGTGGACAACATTTTTTTTAAAAGGAGAGGCAAAACAATTGGGTTGCATCCACCTGACAAACAAAATCCATTTTGTGAACACAAACTTTTTAAAAAAGTGCGATGCAAACAATTTGTGCTGCAACCACCTGCCAACCAAAATTCATTTTGTGAAGACAAACTATTTAAAAAAAGGCGTGGCAAACAATTGGGCTGCAGCCACCTGACAACCAAAATTCATTTTGTGAACACAAATTCTTTAAAAAATCTAGCCAAACAATTGGGGCTGCAGCCACCCCTGACAACCAAAACTCATTATTTGAAAATCAAATTTTCTTTAAAAAAGGCAACGCAAACAATTCGCTGCTGCTGCTGCCACTTTTCAACCAAAACCCATTTTGTGAAAAAAACTGTTTAAAAGGCGAGGCAAACAATGGGGCTGCAGCCACCTGACAACCAAAATCTATTTTGTGAACACAAAAGTCTTTAAAAGGCAAGACAAACAATAGGCGTGCAACCACCTGACAGCAAAATCCTTTTTTTGAACACAAACGTTTTGAAAAGGCGAAGCAAACAATTGGGCTGCAGCCATTTGTCAACCAAAATTCATATTGCGAACCCAATCTCTTTTTTAAAAAAAGGCAAGGCAAACCCAAATCTCTTTAAAAAGGCGATGCAATCAATTGGGCTCAGCCACCTGACAACGAAAATCCATTATAGACACTAACTTTTTAAAAGGCGAGGCAAATTTCTTATTCTTTCGTATGCTGTGCACAGCCTAAATTTGTTGGACAACTTGGTCTATTGATCTTCCGTTTGAGCACGTTGAGTTGATTGCAGTAGTTGAAACAGGGCGTACCACGTGAAGGTGTGCAATCTTACACCACGCGAGGCAAACAATTGGGCTGCACCCACCTGACAAACCAAAAACCATTTTGTGAACACACACTTTTTATAAAAGACGAGGCAAACAATTGGCTGCAGCCACCTGACAACCAAAGAATCCATTTTGGAACTCAAACTTTTTTTTTAAAAAGGCGAGGCAAACAATTGGGCTGCATCCACCTGACAACCAAAAATCCATTTTGTGAACACAAAAACGAGTTTAAAGAGGGGACGCAAACTATTGGGCTGCAGCCACCTGATAACCAAAATCCATTTTGTGAACACAAACTCTTTAAATTGGCGAGGCAAACAATTGGGCATGCAGACACCTGACAACCAAAATCCATTTTGTGAACGAAAATCTCTTTCAAAAGCAAGGCAAACAATGGGGCTGCAACCATCTAACAGCCAAATCTTTTTTTTTTGAACACCAACTTTATAAAACGGCAAGGTAAACAATTGGGCTGCAGCCATCTGTCAACCAAAAATTCATATTGTGAACAAACTCTTTGAAAAGACGAGGCAAACAATTGGCTGCAGCCACCTGACAACCAAAATTCATTTTGAAAACCGAATCTCTTTAAAAAGACGAGGCAAACAATCGGCTGAAGCCACCTGACCCACCAAAAATTCATTTTTGTGAACACAAACTCTTTTTTAAAAAAAGGCGAGCAAACAATAGGGCTACAGCCACCTGAAAAAACCAATAATCCATGTTGTGAAAAATAAATATTTTTAAAAAGGTGAGACAATCAATTGCGCTGCAGCCACCTGTCAAACAAAATCCGTTTTAGGTGAAACACAATCTCTTAAAAAGGTGAGGCAAAACGATTTGGCTGCAGCCACCTGACAAACAAAATTAATTTGGGAACACAATCTCTTTAAAAAGGCGAGGCTAACAATTGGGCTGCAGCCACCTGACAACCAAAATCCATTTTGTGAACACAAACTCTTTAAAATGCGAGGGCAAAAAATTGGGCTGCAGCCACATGACAACCAAAATGCATTGTGTGAACACAAACTCTTTAAAAGGCGAGGAAAACAATTTGGTTGACGTCACATGACAACCGATATCCATTTTCTGAACACAAACTCTTTAAAAAGGCGAGGGAAACAATTGGGCTGCAGCCACCTGAACAACCAAAATTCATTTTGTGAACATAAACTATTTAAAAATAGATTTTTGGCAAACAATTCGCTGCAGCCACCTGATAACCAAAATCCATTTTGTGAACACAAACTCTTTAAAAAGGCAAGGCAAACAACTTGTCTGCAGCCACCCCGACAACCAAAAATTCCATGTTGTGAAGACAATATTTTTAAAAACGGCGAGGCAAAACAATTGAGCTGCAGCCACCTGACAACCAAAATCCATTTTCTGAACACAAACTCTTTAAAAAGGCGAGGCAAACAATTGGGCTGCAGCCACCTGACAACCAAAATTCATTTTGTGAACACAAACTCTTTAAGAGAAGCCTAGGCAAACAATTGGGCCTGCAGCCACCCTGACAACCAAAACTCATTTTGAAAACCAAATTTCTTTAAAAAGGTGAGGCAAACAATTGGGCTGCAGCCACCTGACAACCAAAATTCATTTTGTGAACACAAATTCTTTAAAAAGGCTAGGCAAACAATTGGGCTGCAGCCACCTGACAACCAAAACTCATTTTGAAAACCAAATTTCTTTAAAAAGGCGAGGCAAACAATTGGGCTGCAGCCACCTGTCAACCAAAATCCATTTTGTGAAAACAAACTCTTTAAAAAGGCGAGGCAAACAATTGGGCTGCAGCCACCTGACAACCAAAATCCATTTTGTGAACACAAACTCTTTAAAAAGGTAAGGGAAACAATAGGGCTGCAACCACCTAACAGCCAAAATCCTTTTTTTGAACACAAACTTTTTAAAAAGGCGAAGCAAACAATTGGGCTGCAGCCATTTGTCAACCAAAATTCATATTGTGAACCCAATCTCTTTAAACAAAAAAAGGCGAGGCAAACCTAATCTCTTTAAAAAGGCGATGCAAACAATTGGGCTGCAGCAACCTGACAACCAAAATCCATTTTGTGGACACTAACTTTTTATAAAGGCGAGGCAAAATTCTTCTTCTTTCGTATGCCGTGCACAGCCTAAATTTGTTGGACAACTTGTTCTATTTGATCTTCCGTTTGAGCACATTGAGTTGATTGCATTAGTTGAAACAGGGCGTACCACGTGAAGGGTGCAATCTTACACCCCGCGAGGCAAACAATTGGGCTGCAGCCACCTTACAACCAAAATCCATTTTGTGAACACAAACTTATTAAAAAGGCGAGGCAAACAATTGGGCTGCAGCCACCTGACAACCAAAATCCATTTTGTGAACACAAGCTTTTTAAAAAGGCGAGGCAAACAATTTGGCTGCAACCACCTGACAGCCAAAATCCTTTTTTTTAACACGAACTCTTTAAAAAGGCGAGGCAAACAATTTGGCTGCAGCCACACGACAACCAAAATCCATGTTGTGAAGACAATCTGTTTAAAAAGGCTTGGCAAACAATTGAGCTGCAGCCACCTGACAACCAAAATCCATTTTCTGAACACAAACTCTTTAAAAAGGCGAGGCAAACAATTGGGCTGCAGCCACCTGACAACCAAAATCCATTTTGTGAACGCAAACTTTTTTAAAAAGGCGAAAAACAATTAGGCTGCAGCTACCTGACAACCAAAATCCATTTTGTGAAAACAAACTTTTTAAAAAGGTGAGGGCAAACATTTGGGCTATATCCACCTGACATCTGAAATTCATTTTGTAAACACAAACTCTTTAAAAATGCGAGGCAAACAATTCGGCTGCAGCCACCTGATAACCAAAAATCCATTTTATGAACACAAACTCTTTAAAAAAGGCGAGGCAAACATTTGGCTGCAGCCACCCCGACAACCAAAATCCATGTTGTGAAGACTACTTTTTAAAACGGCGAGGCAAACAATGGAGCTGCAGCCACCTGACAAACAAAATCCATTTTCTGAACACAAACGCTTTAAAAAGACGTGGCAAACAATTGGGCTTGCAAACCACCTGACAACCAAAATTCATTTTGTGAACACAAAAACTCTTTAAAAAGGCGAGGCAAACAATAGGGCTGCAGCCATCTGACAACCAAAAATCCATTTTGTGAACACAAACATTTAAAAAAGGCGAAACAAACAATTAGGCTGCAGCCACCTGACAACCAAAATCCATTTTGTGAACGCAAACTTATTAAAAAGGCGAGGCAACCAATTGGGCTGCAGCCATCTTTCAATCAAAATCCATTTTGTGGACAACATTTTTTAAAAGGAGAGGCAAACAATTGGGTTGCATCCACCTGACAAACAAAATCCATTTTGTGAACACAAACTTTTTAAAAAAGGCGATGCAAACAATTGTGTTGCAGCCACCTGACAACCAAAATCCATTTTGTGAAGACAAACTATTTAAAAAGGCGTGGCAAACAATTGGGCTGCAGCCACCTGACAACCAAAATTCATTTTGTGAACACAAATTCTTTAAAAAGGCTAGGCAAACAATTGGGCTGCAGCCACCTGACAACCAAACACTCATTTTGAAAATCAAATTTCTTTAAAAAGGCAACGCAAACAATTCGGCTGCTGCCACTTTTCAACCAAAAAAAACCCATTTTGTGAACACAAACTCTTTAAAAAGGCGAGGCAAACAATTGGGCTGCAGCCACCTGACAACCAAAATCCATTTTGTGAACACAAACTCTTTAAAAAAGGCAAGACAAACAATAGGGCTGCAACCACCTGACAGCCAAAATCCTTTTTTTGAACACAAAACGTTTTGAAAAGGCGAAGCAAAACAATTGGGCTGCAGCCATTTGTCAACCAAAATTCATATTGCGAACCCAATCTCTTTTTTAAAAAAAGGCAAGGCAAACCCAATCTCTTTAAAAAGGCGATGCAATCAATTGGGCTGCAGCAACCTGACAACCAAAATCCATTTTGTGGACACTAACTTTTTATAAAGGCGAGGCAAAATTCTTCTTCTTTCGTATGCCGTGCACAGCCTAAATTTGTTGGACAACTTGTTCTATTTGATCTTCCGTTTGAGCACATTGAGTTGATTGCATTAGTTGAAACAGGGCGTACCAAGTGAAGGGTGCAATCTTACACCCCGCGAGGCAAACAATTGGGCTGCAGCCACCTTACAACCAAAATCCATTTTGTGAACACACACTTTTTATAAAAGACAAGGCAAACAATTGGCTGCAGCCACCTGACAACCAAAATCCATTTTGTGAACACAAACTCTTTAAAAAGGCGAGGCAAACAATTGGGCTGCAGCCACCTGACAACCAAAATTCCATTTTGTGAACACAAACGTTTTAAAGAGGGGACGCAAACTATTGGCTGCAGCCACCTGATAACCAAAATCCATTTTGTGAACACAAAACTCTTTAAATTGGCGAGGCAAACAATTGGGCTGCAGACACCTGTCAACCAAATTCATATTGTGAACAAACTCTTTGAAAAGACGAGGCAAACAATTTGGCTGCAGCCACCTGACAACCAAAAATTCATTTTGAAAACCGAATCTCTTTAAAAAGACGAGGCAAACAATTGGGCTGTAGCCACCTGACCACCAAAATTCATTTTGTGAACACGAACTCTTTAAAAAAGGCGAGGCAAACAATAGGGCTGCAGCCACCTGACAACCAAAAATCCATGTTGTGAAAAATAAATATTTTAAAAAGGTGAGACAATCAATTGCGCTGCAGCCACCTGTCAACCAAAATCCGTTTTGTGAACACAATCTCTTTAAAAAGGCGAGGCAAACAATTTGGCTGCAGCCACCTGACAAACAAAATTAATTTTGGAACACAATCTCTTAAAAAAGGCGAGGCTAACAATTGGGCTGCAGCCACCTGACAACCAAAATCCATTTTGTGAACACAAACTCTTTAAAAATGCGAGGCAAAAAAATTGGGCTGCAGCCACATGACAACCAAAATGCATTTTGTGAACACAAACTCTTTAAAAAAGGCGAGGAAAACAATTTGGTTGACGTCACATGACAACCGATATCCATTTTCTGAACACAAAACTCTTTAAAAAGGCGAGGGAAACAATTGGGCTGCAGCCACCTGACAACCAAAATTCATTTTGTGAACATAAACTATTTAAAAATAGATTTTTGGCAAACAATTCGGCTGCAGCCACCTGATAACCAAATCCATTTTTGTGAACACAAACTCTTTAAAAAGGCAAAGGCAAACAACTTGTCTGCAGCCACCCGACAACCAAAATCCATGTTGTGAAGACAATCTGTTTAAAAAGGCTAGGCAAACAATTGAGCTGCAGCCACCTGACAACCAAAATCCATTTTGTGAACCCAAACTCTTTAAAAAGGCGAGGCAAACAATTGGGCTGCAGCCACCTGACAACCAAAATTCATTTTGTGAACACAAACTCTTTAAAAAGGCTAGGCAAACAATTGGGCTGCAGCCACCTGACAACCAAAACTCATTTTGAAAACCAAATTTCTTTAAAAAGGTGAGGCAAACAATTGGGCTGCAGCCACCTGACAACCAAAATCCATTTTGTGTGAACACAAAATTTTTTAAAAGGCGAAACAAACAATTGGGCTGCAGCCACCTGACAACCAAAATCCATTTTGTGAAGACAAACTTTTTAAAACGGCGACGCAAACAATTGTGCTGCAGCCACCTGACAACCAAAATTCATTTTGAGAAGACAAACTATTTAAAAAGGCGAGGCAAACAATTGGGCTGCAGCCACCTGTGAACAAAAATTCATTTTGTGAACACAAACGGTCAGGCAAACAATTTGGCTGCAGCCACCTGACAAACAAAATCCATTTTGTGAAGCCAAACTCTATAAAAAAGGCGAGGCAAACATTTGGGCTGTATCAACCTGACATCTGAAATTCATTTTGTGAACACAAACTCTTTAAAAAGGCGAGGCAAACAATTGGGTTGCAGCCACCTGACCATCAAAATTCATTTTGTGAACACAAACTCTTTAAAAAGGCGAGGCAAACAATAGGGCAGCAGCCACCTGACAACCAAAAATCCATGTTGTGAACACAAACTTTTAAAAAAGGCGAAACAAACAATTAGGCTGCAGCCACCTGACAACCAAAATCCATTTTGTGAACGCAAACTTTTTAAAAAGACGAGGCAACCAATTGGGCTGCAGCCATCTTTCAAACAAAATTCGTTTTGTGTACACAATATCTTTAAAAAGGCGAGGCTAACGATTAGGCTGCAGCCACCTGACAACCAAAATTCATTTGGGAACACAAACTCTTTAAAAAGGCGAGGGAAACAATTCGGCTGCAGAAACCTGACAACCAAAATCAATTTTGTGAACACAATTTGGTTTCTGAAGGCGAGGTAAACAATTTGGCTGCTTCCACCTGTCAACCAAAATCTATTCTGTGAACACAATCTCTTTAAAAAGGCGAGGCAAACAATTGGGCTGCAGCCACCTGACAACCAAAATCCATTTTGTGAACACAAACTCTTTAAAATGCGAGGCAAACAATTGGGCTACAGCCACATGACAACCAAAATGCATTTTTGTGAACACAAAACTCATTAAAAAAGGCACAGAAAACAATTGGGCTGCAGCCACCTGACAACCAAAATTCATTTTGTGAACACAAACTCTTTAAAAAGGCGAGGCAAACAATAGGGCAGCAGCCACCTGACAACCAAAATCCATTTTGTGAACACAAACTTTTAAAAAAGGCAAAACAAACAATTAGGCTGCAGCCACCTGACAACCAAAAATCCATTTTGTGAACGCAAACTTTTTTAAAAAGGCGAGGCAACCAATTGGGCTGCAGCCATCTTTCAAAATCCGTTTTGTGTACACAATATCTTTAAAAAGGCGAGGCTAACGATTAGACTGCAGCCACCTGACAACCAAAATTCATTTGGGAAAACAAACTCTTTAAAAAAGGCAAGGGAAACTATTCGGCTGCAGCCACCTGACAACCAAAAATCAATTTTGTGAACGCAATTTTTTTTTCTGAAGGCGAGGTAAACAATTTGGCTGCTTCCACCTGTCAACCAAAATCCATTCTGTGAACACAATCTCTTTAAAAAGGCGAGGCTAACAATTGGGCTGCAGTCCCCTGACAACCAAAATCCATTTTGTGAACACAAACTCTTTAAAATGCGAGGCAAACAATTGGGCTACAGCCACATGACAACCAAAATGCATTTTGTGAACACAAACTCATTAAAAAGGCACAGAAAACAATTGGGCTGCAGCCACCTGACAACCATAATTCTATTTGTGAAGATAAACACTTTAAAAAGGCGATGCAAACCATTGGGCTGCGGCCACCTCATAACCAAAATTCATTTTGTGAGCACAATCCTTGAAAAGGGCGAGGCAAACAATTGGGTTGCAGCCACATGACAACCAATATCCATTTTCTGAATGCAAACACTTTAAAAAGGCAAGGCAAACAATGGGGCTACAACCATCTAACAGCCAAAATCCTTTTTTTGAACACAAACTTTATAAAAAGGCAAGGAAACAATTGGGCTGCAGCCATCTGTCAACCAAAATCCATTTTGTGAACACATCTCTTTAAAAAGGCGAGGGAAACAATTCGGCTGCAGCCAACTGACAACCAAAATCAATTATGAGAACGCAATTTTTTTTCTGAAGGCGAGGTAAATAATTTTGCTGCTTCCACCTGTCAACAAAATCCATTCTGTGAACACAATCTCTTTAAAAAGGCGAGGCAAACAATTGGGCTGCAGCCACCTGACAACCAAAATCCATTTTGTGAACACAAACTCTTTAAAAATGCGAGGCAAAACAATTGGGCTGCAACCACATGACAAACAAAATACATTTTGTGAACACAAACTCTTTAAAAAGGCGAGGAAAACAATTTGGTTGACGTCACATGACAACCAATATCCATTTTCTGAACACAAACTCTTTAAAAAGGCGAGGCAAACAATTGGGCTGCAGCCACCTGACAACCAAAATCCATTTTGTGAACACAAACTTTTTAAAAAGGCGAGGCAAACTATTGTCTGCAGCCACCTGACAAAAACAAATCCATTTTGTGAACACAAAACGTTTTAAAAAAGGCGAGGCAAACAATTGGGCTGCAGCCCACCTGACAACCAAAATTCTATTTGTGAAGATAAACTCTTTAAAAAGGCGAAGCAAACCGTTGGGTTGCAGCCACCTGATAACCAAAATCATTTTGTGAGCACAAACTCTTCAAAAGGGCGAGGCAAACAATTGGGCTGCAGCTGCATCACAACCAAAATTCATTTTGTGAACACGAGCTCTTTAAAAAGGCGAGACAAACAATTAGGCTGCAGTCACCTGACAACCAAAATCAATGTTGTGAACGCGAAATATTTGAAAAGGTGAGGCAAACAATTAGGCTGCAGCCACCTGACAACCAAAATTCATTTTGAAAACCCAATCTCTTTAAAAAGGCGAGGCAACCAATTAGACTGCAGCCACCTGCCAACGAAAATCCATTTTGAGTACACAAACTCTTTAAAAAAGGCGAGGCAAACAATTGGGCTGCTGCCACCTGACCATGAAAATTCATTTTGTGAACACAAACTCTTTAAAAAGGTGTGAGGCAACCAATTGAACTGCAGCCATCTGTCAACCAAAATCCATTTTGTGAACACTAATTCTTTAAAAAGGCGAGGCAAACAATTGGCCGAAGCCACCTGACGACCAAAATTCATTTTGTGAACACAAACTCTTTAAAAAAGGCGAGGCAAACGATACGGCTGCAGCCACCTGACAACCAAAAATCCATGTTGTGAAAAAAAAATATTTAAAAAGGTGAGACAATCAATTGCGCTGCAGCCACCTGACAACCAAAATTCATTTTATGAACACAAACTCTTTAAAAAAAGGTGAGGCAAAACGATTTGGCTGCAGCCACCTGACAACAAAAATTAATTTGGGAACAAAAAACTCTTTAAAAAGGCGAGGGAAACAATTGGGCTGCAGCCACATGACAAACCAAAATCAATGTTGTGAACGCGAAATATTTGAAAAAGGCGAGGCAAACAATTAGGCTGCAGCCACCTGACAACCAAAATCTATTTTGTGAACTCAAACCTATTTTAAAAACGCGAGGCAAACTATTGGGCTGCAGCCACCTGACAACCAAAATTCATTTTGAAACCCCAATCTCTTTAAAAAGGCGAGGGCAAACCAATTAGACTGCAGCCACCTGCCAACGAAAATCCATTTTGAGTACACAAACTCTTTAAAAAGGCGAGGCAAACAATTGGGCTGCTGCCACCTGACCATGAAAATTCATTTTGTGAACACAAACTCTTTAAAAAGGCGAGGCAACCAATTGAACTGCAGGCCATCTGTCAACCAAAATCCATTTTGTGAACACTAATTCTTTAAAAAGGCGAGGCAAACAATTGGGCCGAAGCACCTGACGACCAAAATTCATTTTGTGAACACAAACTCTTTAAAAAAGGCGAGGCAAACGATACGGCTGCAGCCACCTGACAACCAAAAATCCATGTTGTGAAAAAAGAAATATTTTAAAAAGGTGAGACAATCAATTGCGCTGCAGCCACCTGACAACCAAAATTCATTTTAATGAACACAAACTCTTTTAAAAAGGTGAGGCAAACGATTTGGTTGCAGCCACCTGACAACAAAAATTAATTTGGGAACAAAAACTCTTTAAAAAGGCGAGGGAAACAATTGGGCTGCAGCCACATGACAACTAAAATCAATTTTGTGAACGCGAAATATTTAAAAAGGCGAGGCAAACAAATTAGGCTGCAGCCACCTGACAACCAAAATCAATGTTGTGAACGCGAAATATTTGAAAAGGTGAGGCAAACAATTAGGCTGCAGCCACCTGACAACCAAAATCTATTTTGTGAACTCAAACCTATTTTAAAAAACGCGAGCAAACTATTGGCTGCAGCCACCTGACAACCAAAATTCATTTTGAAAACCCAATCTCTTTAAAAAGGCGAGGCAACCAATTAGACTGCAGCCACCTGCCAACAAAAATCCATTTTGAGTACACAAACTCTTTAAAAAGGCGAGGCAAACAATTGGGCTGCTGCCACCTGACCATGAAAATTCATTTTGTGAACACAAACTCTTTAAAAAGGCGAGGCAAACCAATTGAACTGCAGCCAGCTGTCAACCAAAATCCATTTTGTGAAACACTAAATTCTTTAAAAAGGCGAGGCAAACAATTGGGCCGAAGCCACCTGACGACCAAAATTCATTTTGTGAACACAAACTCTTTAAAAAAGGCGAGGCAAACGATACGGCTGCAGCCACCTGACAACCAAAAATCCATGTTGTGAAAAAGAAATATTTTAAAAAGGTGAGACAATCAATTGCGCTGCAGCCACCTGACAACCAAAATTCATTTTATGAACACAAACTCTTTAAAAAAGGTGAGGCAAACGATTTGGCTGCAGCCACCTGACAACAAAAAATTAATTTGGGAACAAAAACTCTTTAAAAAGGCGAGGGAAACAATTGGGCTGCAGCCACATGACAACTAAAATCAATTTTGTGAACGCGAAATATTTAAAAAGGCGAGGCAAACAATTAGGCTGCAGCCACCTGACAACCAAATTCCCATTTTGTGGGACACTAACTTTTTAAAAACGCGAGGCAAACTTTTTCTCCTTTCATGTTGGCACGGCGCAGCATAAATTTTGTTGGACAACTTGTTCTATTTGATCTTTCTGTTTGAGCACATCGAGTTGATTGCATTAATTGAAAGAGGGAGGACCATGTGAAGGGTTGCAATCTCACACCCCCGCGGGCAAACAATGGGGCTGCAGCACCTGACAACCAAAATCCATTTGTGAACACAAACGTTTTAAAAAGGCGAGGCAAACAATTGGGCTGCAGCCACCTGAACAACCAAAATCATTTTGTGAACACAATCTTTTTAAAAAGGCGAGGCAAACAATTGGGCTTCAGCCACCTGACAACCAAAATCCATTTTGTGAACACAAACTTTTTAAAAAGGCGAGGCAACCAAATTGGAACTGCAGCCACCTGCCAACCAAAATCCATTTTGAGAACCCAAACTCTTTAAAAAGGCGAGGCAAACAATTGGACTGCAGCCACCTGTCAACCAAAATCCATTTTGTGAACACAAACTCTTTAAAAAGGCGAGGGAAACAATAGGCTGAAGCCACCTGTCCAGCAAAATTCATTTTGTGAACGCAAAACTCTTTAAAAAAACAGGTGAGGCAAACAATAGGGCTGCAGCCACCTGACAACCAAAAATCCATGTTGTCAAAAAAAATGTTTAAAGAGGTGAGACAATCAATTGCGCTGCAGCCACCTGACAACCAAAATCCATTTTGTGAACACAAACGTTTTAAAAAGGCGAGGCAAACAATTGGGCCGCAGCCACCTGACGACCAAAATTCATTTTGTGAACACAAACTTTTTAAAAAAGGCGAGGCAAACGATACGGCTGCAGCCACCTGACAACCAAAAATCCATGTTGTGAAAAAAAAATATTTTAAAAAGGTGAGACAATCAATTGCGCTGCAGCCACCTGACAACCAAAATTCATTTTATGAACACAAACTCTTTAAAAAAGGTGAGGCAAACGATTTGGCTGCAGCCACCTGACAACAAAAATTAATTTGGAACAAAAACTCTTTAAAAAGGCGAGGGAAACAATTGGGCTCCAGCAGCCACATGACAACTAAAATCAATTTTGTGAACGCGAAATATTTAAAAAGGCGAGGCAAAACAATTAGGCTGCAGCCACCTGACAACCAAAATCAATGTTGTGAACGCGAAATATTTGAAAAGGTGAGGCAAACAATTAGGCTGCAGCCACCTGACAACCAAAATCTATTTTGTGAACTCAAAACCTATTTTAAAAACGCGAGGCAAACTATTGGCTGCAGCCACCCTGACAACCAAAATTCATTTTGAAAACCCAATCTCTTTAAAAAGGCGAGGCAACCAATTAGACTGCAGCCACCTGCCAACGAAAATCCATATTGAGTACACAAACTCTTTAAAAAGGCGAGGCAAACAATTGGGCTGCTGCCACCTGACCATGAAAATTCATTTTGTGAACACAAACTCTTTAAAAAGGCGAGGCAACCAATTGAACTGCAGCCATCTGTCAACCAAAATCCATTTTGTGAACACTAATTCTTTAAAAAGGCGAGGCAAACAATTGGGCCGAAGCCACCTGACGACCAAAATTCATTTTGTGAACACAAAACTCTTTAAAAAAAAAGGCGAGGCAAAAACGATACGGCTGCAGCCACCTGACAACCAAAAATCCATGTTGTGAAAAAGAAAATATTTTAAAAAGGTTGAGACAATCAATTGCGCTGCAGCCCCTGACAACCAAAATTCATTTTATGAACACAAACTCTTTAAAAAAGGTGAGGCAAAACGATTTGGCTAGCAGCCACCTGACAACAAAAATTAATTTGGGAACAAAACTCTTTAAAAAAGGCGAGGGAAACAATTGGGCTGCAGCCACATGACAACTAAAATCAATTTTGTGAACGCGAAATATTTAAAAAAGTGCGAGGCAAACAATTTAGGCTGCAGCCACCTGACAACCAAATTCCATTTTGTGGACACTAACTTTTTAAAAACGCGAGGCAAACTTTTTCTCCTTTCATGTGGCGTGCGCAGCATAAATTTGTTGGACAACTTGTTCTATTTGATCTTCCGTTTGAGCACATCGAGTTGATTGCATTAATTGAAAGAGGGCGGACCATGTGAAGTTGCAATCTCACACCCCCGCGAGGCAAACAATGGGGCTGCAGCCACCTGACAACCAAAATCCATTTTGTGAACACAAACGTTTTAAAAAGGCGAGGCAAAACAATTGGGGCTGCAGCCACCTGACAACCAAAAATCCATTTTGTGAAACACAATCTTTTTAAAAAGGCGAGGCAAACAATTGGGCTTCAGCCACCTGACAACCAAAATCCATTTTGTGAACACAAACTTTTTAAAAAGGCGAGGCAAACCAATTGGAACTGCAGCCACCTGCCAACCAAAATCCATTTTGAGAACCCAAGCTCTTTTAAAAAGGCGAGGCAAACAATTGGACTGCAGCCATCTGTCAACCAAAATCCATTTTGTGAACACAAACTCTTTTAAAAAGGCGAGGGAAACAATAGGGCTGAAGCCACCTGTCCAGCAAAATTCATTTTGTGAACGCAAACTCTTTAAAAAAACAGGTGAGGCAAACAATAGGCTGCAGCCACCTGACAACCAAAAATCCATGTTGTCAAAAAAAATGTTTAAAGAGGTGAGACAATCATTGCGCTGCAGCCACCTACAACCAAAATCCATTTTGTGAACACAAACGTTTTAAAAATGCGAGGCAAAACAATTGGGCTGCAACCACATGACAACCAATATACATTTTGTGAACACAAACACTTTAAAAAGGCGAGGAAAACAATTTGGTTGACGTCACATGACAACCAATATCCATTTTCTGAACACAAACTCTTTAAAAAGGCGAGGCAAACAATTGGGCTGCAGCCACCTGACAACCAAAATTCATTTTGTGAACATAAACTCTTTAAAAAGGCGAGGCAAACAATAGGGCTGCAGCCACCTGACAACCAAAATCAATTTTGTGAACGCGAAATATTTAAAAAGGCGAGGCAAACAATTAGGCTGCAGCCACCTGACAACCAAAATCCATTTTGTTAACTCAAACTTTTTTTTAAAAGGCGAGGCAAAGAATTGGGCTGCATCCACCTGACAACCAAAAATCCATTTTGTCAAAACAAACTTTTTAAAAATGCGAGGCAATCTTTTTCTTCTTTTTTGTGGCGTGCGCAACATAAATTTGTTGGACAAACTTGTTCTATTGATCTAACCGTTTGAGAACATCGAGTTGATTGCATTAATTGAAAGAGTGCTTGACCATATGAAGGTTGCAATCTCACACCCCGCGAGGCAAACAATGGGGCTGCAGCCATCTGGCAACCAAAATCCGTTTTGTGAATGGAAACATTTTAAAAAGGCGAGGCAAACAATTGGGCTGCAGCCACCTGACAACCAAAATCCATTTTGTGAACTCAGACGTTTTAAAAAGGCGAGGCAAACAATTGGCTGCTGCTTGCCTGACAACCAAAATTTATTTTGTGAACATGAGCTCTTTAAAAAGGCGAGACAAACAATTAGGCTGCAGTCACCTGACAACCAAATTTCAATTTTGTGATCGCGAAATATTTGAAAAGGCGAGGCAAACAATTAGGCTGCAGCCACCTGACAACCAACATCCATTTTGTGAACTCAAACTTTTTTTAAAAAGGCGAGGCAAACAATTGGGCTGCATCCACCTGACAACCAAAAGTCCATTTTGTGAACACAAACGTTTTAAAAAGGGGACGCAAACTATTGGGCTGCAGCCACCTGACAACCAAAATTCATTTTGAAAACCCAATCTCTTTAAAAAAAAAAAGGCGAGACAACCAATTAGACTGCAGCCACCTGCCGACAAAAATCCATTTTGAGTACACAAAGTCTTTAAAAAGGCGAGGCAAACAATTAGGCTGCAGCCACCTGACCATGAAAATTCATTTTGTGAACACAAACTCTTTAAAAAGGCGAGGCAACCAATTGGACTGCAGCCACCTGTCAACCAAAATCCATTTTGTGAACACAAACTCTTTAAAAAGGCGAGGCAAACAATTGGGCCGAAGCCACCTGACTACCAAAATTCATTTTGTGAACACAAACTCTTTAAAAAAGGTGAGGCAAACAATTTGGCTGAAGCCACCTGACCCACCAAAATTCATTTTGTGAACACAAACTTTTTAAAAAGGCGAGGCAAAACAATAGGGCTGCAGCCACCTGACAACCAATAATCCATGTTGTGAAAAAAATATATTTTAAAAAGGTAAGACAATCAATTGCGCTGCAGCCACCTGTCAACCAAAATCCGTTTTGTGAACACAATCTCTTTAAAAAGGCGAGGCAAACAATTTGGCTGCAGCCACCTGACAACAAAAAATAATTTGGGAACACAAACTCTTTAAAAAGGTGAGGGAAACAATTCGGCTGCAGCCACCTGACAACCAAAATCAATTTTGTGAACACAATTTCTTTCTGAAGGTGAGGTAAACAATTTGGCTGCTTCCACCTGTCAACCAAAATCCATTCTGTGAACACAATCTCTTTAAAAAGGCGAGGCTATCAATTGGGCTGCAGCCACCTGACAACCAAAATCCATTTTGTGTAAACAAACTCTTTAAAAATGCGAGGCAAACAATTGGGCTGCAGCCACATGACAACCAAAATACATTTTGTGAACACAAACCCATTAAAAAGGCGAGGAAAACAATTTGGTTGACGAGACATGACAACCAAAATTCATTTTGTGAACACAAACTCTTTAAAAAGGCGAGGCAAACAATTGGGCTGCAGCCACCTGACAACTAAAACCAATTTTGTGAACGCGAAATATTTAAAAAGGTGAGGCAAACAATTAGGCTGCAGCCACCTGACAACCAAAATCCATTTTGTTAACTCAAACTTTTTTTTAAAAGGCGAGGCAAAGAAATGGGCTGCATCCACCTGACAACCTAAATCCATTTTGTGCATGCAAACCTTTTAAAAAGGCGACACTAACAATTGGGCTGCACCCACCTGACAACCAAAATCCATTTTGTGAACACAATCTTTTTAAAAAAGGGGGACGCAAACAATTGGGCTGCAGCCACCTGACAACTACAAATCCATTTTGTGAACACAATCTTTTTAAAAAGGCGAGGCAAACAATTGGGCTGCAGCAATCTGACAACCAAAATCCATTTTGTGGACACTCACTTTTTAAAAAACGTTGAGGCAAACTTTTTCTCCTTTCATGTGCAAGCGCAGCATAAATTTGTTGGAACAACTTGTTCTATTTGATCTTCCGTTTGAGCACATCGAGTTGATTGCATTAATTGAAAGAGGGCGGACCATGTGAAGGTTGCAATCTCACACCCCGCGAGGCAAACAATGGGGCTGCAGCCACCTGACAACCAAAATCCATTTTGTGAACACAAACTTTTTAAAAAGGCGAGGCAAACAATTGGGCTGCAGCCACCTGACAACCAAAATCCATTTTGTGAACACAAAATGTTTTTCAAAAGGCGAGGCAAAACAATTGGGCTTCAGCCACCAGAAACCAAAATTCCATTTTTGAGAACCCAAGCTCTTTAAAAAGGCGAGGCAAACAATTGGGCTGAAGCCACCTGACCACCAAAATTCATTTTGTAAGCACAAACTCTTTAAAAAAAAAGGCGAGGCAAACAATAAGGCTGCAGGCAACATGACAACCAAAAATCCATGTTGTGAACACAAACTCTTTAAAAATACGAGGGCAAACAATTTGGCTGCAACCACATGACAACCAATATCCATTTTCTGAACACAAACTCTTTAAAGAAGGCGAGGCAAACAATTGGTCTGCAGCAAACTGACAACCAAAAATTCATTTTGTGATCCCTCCACATAAACTATTTAAAAAGGCGAGGCAAAACAATAGGGCTGCTAGCCACCTGACAAGCAAAATCAATTTTGTGAACGCGAAGTATATTTGGAAAAGGCGAGGCAAACAATTGGGCTGCAGCCCCCCCTCCTGACAACCAAAATGCATCTTTGTGGACACTAACGTTTTAAAAACGCGCGGCAAAACTTTTTCTTCTTCTTTCTTGTGGCGTGCGCAGCATAAATTTGTTGGACAATTGTTCTATTTGTTTGTTTGAGCACATCGGAGTTGATTACATTAATTGAAAGAGCGCGGACCATGTGAAGGTTGCAATCTCACACCCCACGAGGCAAACAATGGGGCTGCAGCCACCTGACAACCAAAATCCGTTTTGTGAACGGAAACATTTTAAAAAGGCGAGGCAAACAATTGGGCTGCAGCCACCTGACAACCAAAATCCATTTTGTGAACACACACTTATTACAAAAGGCGAGGCAAACAATTGGCTTCAGCCACCTGACAACCAAAATCCATTTTGTGAACGCAAACCTTTTAAAAAGGTGAGGCAAACAATTGGGCTGCAGGCACCTTTCAAACAAAATCCATTTTGTGAACACAAACTTTTTCAAAGCCGAGGCAAATAATTAAGCTCCAGCCACCTGACAACCAAAATATATTTGTGAACACAAACGTTTTAAAAAAAAGGCGAAGCAAACAATTGGGCTGCAGCCACCTGAACAACCAAAAATCCATTTTGTAAGTGAAACACAAACTTTTTTAAAAAGGCGAGGCAAACAATTTGGCTGCAGCCACCTGACAACCAAAATCCATTTTGTGAAAGACAAACTTTATAAAAAAAGGCGAGGCAAACAATTGGGCCGTATCCACCTGACATCTGAAATTCATTTAGTGAACACAAACTCTTTAAAAAAGGCGAGGCAAACAATTTGGCTGCAGACACCCGACACAACCCAAATCCATGTTGTGAAGACAATCATTTTAAAAAGGCGAGGCAAACAATTGGGCTGCTGCCATCTGGCAACCAAAATTCATATTGTGAACAAATTCTGTGAAAAGGCGAGGCAAAACAATTTGGCTGCAGCCACCTGACAACCAAAATTCATTTTGAGAACCCAAACTCTTTAAAAAGGCGAGGCAAACAATTGGGCTGCAGCCATCTGTCAACGAAAATTCATTTTGTGGACAAACTCTTTAAAAAGGCGAGGCAAACAATTGGGCTGCAGCCACCTGACAACCAAAATCCATTTTGTGAACACAAACTCTTTAAAAAGGCGAGGAAAACAATTTGACTGCAGACACCCGACAAACCCAAATCCATGTTGTGAAGACAATCGTTTTAAAAAGGCAAGGCAAACAATTGGGCTGCAGCCACCTGACAACCAAAATCCATTTCGTGAAAGCAAATTCTTTAAAAAGGTGACGGAAACAATTTGGTTTTGTGACAACCAAAATCCTTTTTGTGAACATAAACGCTTTTAAAAGGCGAGGGAAACAATGGGCAGCAGCCACCTGATAACCAAAATTCATTTTTGTGAACGCAAGCACTTTAAAAGACGAGGCAAACAATTGGGCTGCAGCCACCTGCAACCAAAATTCATTTTGAAAACCCAATCTCTTTAAAAAAAAAGGCGAGGCAAACAATTGGACTGCAGCTACGTGACAACCTAAATTCATTTTAAAATCCCAATCTCTTAAAAAAAAGGCAATGCAAAACAATTAGGCTGCAAGCCACCTGACAACCAAAGTCCATTTTGTGGAACTAACTTTTTAAAAAGGCGAGGCAAAACATCTTCTTCTTTCGTGTGCCGTACACAGTCTAAATTTGTTGGACAACTTGTCCTATTTGATCTTCCATTTGTGCACATCGAGTTGATTGCATTAGTTGAAACAGGGCGTACCACATGAAGGTTGGCAATCTTCCACCCCGCGAGGCAAACAATTGGGCTGCAGCCACCTGACAACCAAAATTCGTTTTGTAAACATAAACTTTTTAAAAAAGGCGAGCCAAACAATTGGGCTGCAGCCACCTGACAACAAAAATCCATTTTGTGAACACACACTTTTTATAAAAGGCAAGGGAAACAATTGGGCTGCAGCCACCTGACAACCAAAATCCATTTTGTGAACACACACTTTTTTATAAAAGGCAAGCCAAACAATTGGGCTGCAGCCACCTGACAACCAAAATCCATTTTGTGAACACACACTTTTTATAAAAGGCAAGGGAAACAATTGGCTGCAGCCACCTGACAACCAAAATCCATTTTGTGAACACAAACATTTTAAAAAAAGGCTAGGCAAACAATTCGGCTGCAGCCACCTGACAACCAAAATCCATTTTGTGAACACAAACTCTTTAAAAATGCGAGGCAAACAATTTGGGCAGAAGCCACCTGACTACCAAAAATTTTTGTGAACACAAACTCTTTAAAAAGACAAGGCAAACAATTCGGCTGAAGCCACCTGACCACCAAATTCATTTTGTGAACACAAACTCTTTAAAAAAGGCGAGGCAAACAATAGGGCTGCAGCCACCTGACAATCAATAATCCATGTTGTGAAAAATAAATATTTAAAAAAGGTGAGACAATCAATTGCGCTGCAGCCACCTGTCAACCAAAATCCGTTTTGTGAACACAATCTCTTTAAAAAGGTAAGGCAAACGATTTTTGGCTGCAGCCACCTGACAAAAATAAATAATTTGGGAACACAACTCTTTAAAAGGCGAGGAAACAATTCGGCTGCAGCCACCTGACAACCAAAATCAATTTTGTGAACGCAATTTTTTTCTGAAGGTGAGGTAAACAATTTGGCTGCTTCCACTGTCAACCAAAATCCATTCTGTGAACACAATCTCTTTTAAAAGGCGAGGCTAGCAATTGGGCTGCAGCCACCTGACAACCAAAATCCATTTTGTGTAAACAAACTCTTTAAAAATGCGAGGCAAACAATTGGGCTGCAGCCACATGACAACCAAAATACATTGTGAACAACAAAACCCATTAAAAAGGCGAGGAAAAAACAATTTGGTTGACATGACATGACAACCAAAATTCATTTTGTGAACACAAATTCTTTAAAAAGGCGAGGCAAACAATTGGGCTGCAGCCACCTGACAACCAAAAATCCATTTTGTCAACACAAACTTTTTAAAAAGGGGAGGCAATCAATTGGGCTGCAGCCACCTGACAACCAAAATCCATTTTGTGAATGCAAACCTTTTAAAAAGGCGACACTAACAATTGGGCTGCAGCCACCTGACAACCAAAATCCATTTTGTGAACACAAACTTTTTAAAAAAGGGGACGCAAACAATTGGGCTGCAGCCACCTGACAAACCACAAATCCATTTTGTAAAAACAATCTTTTTAAAAAGGCGAGGCAAACAATTGGGCTGCAGCAATCTGACAACCAAAATCCATTTTGTGGACACTCACTTTTTAAAAACGTGAGGCAAACTTTTAATCCTTTCATGTGGCGTGCGCAGCATAAATTTGTTGGACAACTTGTTCTATTTGATCTTCCGTTTGAGCACATCGAGTTGATTGCATTAATTGAAAGAGGGCGGACCATGTGAAGGTTGCAATCTCACACCCCGCGAGGCAAACAATTGGGCTGCAGCCACCTGACAACCAAAATCCATTTTGTGAACACATACTTTTTAAAAAGGCGAAGCAAACAATTGGGCTGCAGCCACCTGACAACCAAAATCCATTTTGTGAACACAAACTTTTTAAAAAGGCGAGGCAAACAATTGGGCTTCAGCCACCTGACAACCAAAATCCATTTTGAGAACCCAAACTCTTTAAAAAGGCGAGGCAAACAATTGGACTGCAGCCACCTGACCACCAAAATTCATTTTGTGAGCACAAACTCTTTAAAAAAAGGCGAGGCAAACAATAGGGCTGCAGGCACCTGACAACCAAAAATCCATGTTGTGAACACAAACTCTTTAAAAATACGAGGCAACAATTTGGCTGCAACCACATGACAACCAATATCCATTTTCTGAACACAAACTCTTTAAAAAGGCGAGGCAAACAATTGGTCTGCAGCAAACTGACAACCAAAATTCATTTTGTGAACATAAACTATTTAAAAAGGCGAGGCAAACAATTGGGCTGCAGCCACCTGACAAGCAAAATCAATTTGTGAACGCGAAATATTTGAAAAGGCGAGGCAAAACAATTGGGCTGCAGCCACCTGACAACCAAAATGCATTTGGGACACTAACGTTTTAAAAACGCGAGGCAAACTTTTTCTTCTTTCTTGTGGCGTGCGCAGCATAAATTTGTTGGACAACTTGTTCTATTTGTTTGTTTGAGCACATCGAGTTGATTGCATTAATTGAAAGAGGGCGGACCATGTGAAGGTTGCAATCTCACACCTCGCGAGGCAAACAATGGGGCTGCAGCCACCTGACAACCAAAATCCGTTTTGTGAACGGAAACATTTTAAAAAGGCGAGGCAAACAATTGGGCTGCAGCCACCTGACAACCAAAATCCATTTTGTGAACACAAACTTTTTAAAAAGGCGAGGCAAACAATTTGGCTGCAGCCACCTGACAACCAAAATCCATTTTGTGAAGACAAACTTTATAAAAAAGACGAGGTAAACAATTGGGCTGTATCCACCTGACATCTGAAATTAATTTTGTGATCACAAACTCTTTAAAAAGGCGAGGCAAACAATTTGGCTGCAGCCACCCGACAACTCAAATCCATGTTATGAAGACAATCTTTTTAAAAAGGCGAGGCAAACAATTGGGCTGCAGCCATCTGGCAACCAAAATTCATATTGTGAACAAATTCTTTGAAAAGGCGAGGCAAACAATTTGGCTGCAGCCACCTGACAACCAAAATTCATTTTGAAAACCCAAACTCTTTAAAAAGGCGAGGCAAACAATTGGGCTGCAGCCATCTGTCAACGAAAATTCATTTTGTGGACAAACTCTTTAAAAAGGCGAGGCAAACAATTGGGCTGCAGCCACCTGACAACCAAAATCCATTTTGTGAACACAAACTCTTTAAAAAGGCGAGGGAAACAATTGGGCAGCAGCCACGTGACAACCAAAATCCTTTTTGTGCACACAAACTCTTTAAAAAGGCGAGGCAAACAATTGAGCTGCAGCAACCTGACAACCAAAATTCATTTTGAAAACCCAATCTCTTTAAAAAAAAAAAGGCGAGGCAAACAATTGGACTGCAGCCACGTGACAACCTAAATTCATTTAAAAATCCCAATCTCTTAAAAAAGGCGATGCAAACAATTGGGCTGTAGCCACCTGACAACCAAAATCCATTTTGTAGAAACTAACTTTTTAAAAAGGCGAGGCAAACATCTTCTTCTTTTGTGTGCCGTACACAGCCTAAATTTGTTGGACAACTTGTCCTATTTGATCTTCCGTTTGAGCACATCGAGTTGATTGCATTAGTTGAAACAGGGCGTACCACGTGAAGGTTGCAATCTTCCACCCCGTGAGGCAAACAATTGGGCTGCAGCCACCTGACAACCAAAATTCGTTTTGTAAACATAAACTTTTTAAAAAAGGCGAGCCAAACAATTGGGCTGCAGCCACCTGACAACAAAAATCCATTTTGTGAACACACACTTTTTATAAAAGGCAAGGGAAACAATTGGCTGCAGCCACCTGACAACCAAAATCCATTTTGTGAACACACACTTTTTATAAAAGGCAAGGCAAACAATTGGGCTGCAGCCACCTGACAACCAAAATCCATTTTGTGAACACAAACTCTTTAAAAAGGCGAGACAAACAATTTGGCTGCAGTCATCTGACAACCAAAATCCATTTTGTGAACACAATCTCTTTAAAAAGGCGAGGCAAACGATTTGGCTGCAGCCACCTGACAACCAAAATTCATTTGGGAACACAAACTCTTTAAAAAGGCGAGGGAAATAATTGGGCTGCAGCCACCAGACAACCAAAATCGATTTTGTGAACACAATTTTTTTTAAAAGGCGAGGTAAATAATTTGGCTGCTGCCACCTGTCAACCAAAATCCATTCTGTGAACACAAACTTTTTAAAAAGGCGAGGCAAGCAATTTGGCTGCAGCCACCTGACAACCAAAATCCATTTTGTGAACACAAACTCTTTAAAAAGGCAAGGCAAACAATTTGGCTGCAGCCATCTGTCAACCAAAATTCATTTTGTGAACAAACTCTTTAAAAAGGCAAGGCAAACAATTGTGCTGCAGATGCCTGACAACCAAAATTCATTTTCTGAACACAAATTATTTAAAAAGGCGAGGAAAACAATTTGGTTTCAGCCACCTTACAACCAAAATAGTAAGATTAAATGAGCTTACCAGTTTGAAGTTTGATCTTGATTTTATGAGGAGGAATGTTGGTGATTAGGTGAAAAAGGCCCGCCAGGACGCCTGCGCAGCAAACTTCAAATCAGCGGTATGAAATCACAAATAAACAACACCGAAGTAAACAGTAAGATCAGTGACTCGAGAACTACCAAATGATCTTTTATGAGAGAGGGTTGGGCGTGGTGGGCACGTAATCACCAACGTTCCTCCTCATAAAATGAAAATCAAACTTCAAACTGGTAAGTTCTCATTTAATCTTACTATTTTACTTCGGAGTCACGTGAGTGATTCCGTGAAGAGTTCAAAGTTTTGTAATTTCATGGCCGCAGATTACAATCTCGGCATCCCACTGCATTTGATTGACTCGAAAGAGAAATAAATGCATAGTAATAACATTGTATTCAATGTAATGATAGGGGTTATTTAACAATGTAAAACAAACAACTGTACCCCTAACATTTAGGTACTTAAAATGGACATTGGCAAACAGTCCTGGATTGACAATTGGCCGATGATACATTTCTGAAACATCAGCTCATTTGCCCATCGGACGGCCACTAAAATTTGGTCGAAGGACACATCCCTCCATTTGACCGCCAAACATAGCTGCTGCCTAGTATAATGAGATGTAAACACACTCTCTGAATGATATACTGACGTTGATGCTGACCTGGTGGAATGAGACATACAATCGTCAATGTTAATACATGTTGCAGCCACCTTGAAATAGTCTGAACCGACCTTTTCTTGTGTAAATTGTTTATTAACGAATACACAGTGCTGAATCCATACTTCTAAGGATTCTGGTGGCCTTGATAGCATAAATTGAGACAGTGGGGTATTCAAATGATCTCAAAACCATGCCAGCCCTGGTCAGCTCTGCTAGTGTAGACAGAAATGAAAATGTAATGGCATGAACAAACCAATTCCATCCTGTCCAGCCACAGCGTGCAAAGTTTTGGCCGTCGTTGTGCTGATATAAGAGTCATGACTAAAGGATGTAGCTGGAACCCTTTGGTGGAAATAATGTTTACACATTTACAATAACCAACTGCATAATCTTGTGATGCGAGTACTTGTATCAAGATCTTTTTTAACAACTTGATATCCGGGTTTAGGTCCGACAATGTAGTTCCCTTATGTTACAGCTGTAAATTTCTCTCGAACTGAACTATTGTCAATATCACTTAAATGAACTGGAAATGTCAATAATTTGTATCATATCAAATGTATCATAATATTTAACAACATTCCTGATCCGCTCAATAGAGATGTACTGCTTTTTTGGATGCTATCCATGCATACTGCAGTGGACACCCTCATGAACTAAATGTGACAACATGAGGCATAAGTTAATCCATTGAAAATGTGTAAGTCAATAATCATTTACAGTGCAAAGACCAGTCTCATGAAGCACAGTTTAAAACAGCAAGTTCTTGCTTTTTGGCATAACTGAATACCATTGTGCCATAATGCCTGATGAAGCAGTCAACATGGATGCTTGGCCAGTCCGATAGTACGAATCCAAACAAGGTCTTGCTGACTGTTTTAAGACCCAGCTAATGAGGAAGACATAAAGTCCATTCCTCCTATTGAAACAAGAATATATTTCTCCACACTGTTGTGTCACATATTTTTGCAAACAGTGAACATGCATAAACATGACAAACATTTGATAAAGAATTGAATCATGCTTTCATCATACTTTGAGATCCAACATTTATTCTGAGTTATCATCAATCTAAACAGGGACAATACACCAGTGGCAAGGAGATTAATTACAGAAATATTCTTCCTAATTACCATGAGACCAACATATATCACCATTGTAGAGCAGCAACATAACTTTGTGCATGAAGAATATGTATATTTTCACTCAAAACCTTACTCAACGGTGCATTAAATCTATATATTTAGTTGATCCCCCCCCCTAGCAACAAACTGAAGAATTGGTACTCATCAATCTCCACTACCTTTGAGTACCGTGATGGTATTTGGAACTTCTCTCTTAGAGTCCTAGCATCAGTTGATAATAACTGAAATTCAACCGACCACACTACTGTAGCGAGTTTCAACTTCAATGAGCATTGTCATGTTCAGCAATGCTGAATACTGTTACTTCATCATTGTGGCTGAAGTAGCCTCAGCTGACAATAGCCAAGGTTGTTAGCAATTATCTAATTGCTACTTACACAAGATCAGTTCCTTGATTTAGCTCAGCTGCAACACAGCTGCTATATTGCCAATTACTTTAATCAGTTTAGTAATGATTGGTATAACTACAATCACTTGCCACAAGGTGGAGACAACGCTAATAATAATTACTGGTAAATCCCCAATGATCAACAAACAGTTTTTCCCATACTGCAAAGCTTACTGTTATTCTACAGTTATATTGTCTTTGATAACCTTTGTAATGGGATTTGTATAACTTGAATCTTTACCTCATGAACCTGTTGAAGTCACTGATATTTTTTTTACATTAGAGAAGTTCATATGCCAGATACTCATCATTGTTCATAATAACATGCCAATCCTGCCTTTTGCATGGGTGTTTGCATGAGAATTCATGCCCAATTTCCAAACCCTGGCCATAATCCAACTTACTTGGAATGCTCCGGCTGTGCCTCAACCAAATTATTTTACCCCTTGTGTGTTGCATAAAACAAATATAAATATTACAACTTGTGAAACGGTGCACTACCCACATTTTGGAAGTGCTAGACCCATTTAGTTGAGCATGATTGGAAGGTGCATGGAATTTCTGATCTATCATGCTGCCCCCAGCTCAGTGAACCGCTACTGCCGATGAGCAGTTGGGTGCGTTCTGAACGATGACTTCTGCCGTTCATGGCCGAATAAATTAGCCAGGCTCCTTCCCTTGTAGAATAGACTTACCTGAATAATCGATTCAGCGGCCTGGATCTCACATTCCCTGTTGCGTTGTTCACTGCCTACACATATGTACTTGAGTTGTTCTATTGACATCTTAAGAGCCCGGAGTCATCTTGACCTTTTGCTCTTCCCTTCTCAGAAGGGTTGTTTCGTAGGCAAAAACTGTAACAGGCGCTTACCGCAGGCCGCAGGATACAATACTGATATGAACTCATTGGCCTAACCCCAATAGAATATTTTACTGGGATGGCAACTTATTGTCAGGAAAGGTACCTCTGACACGTGCCTTTCATCCCTTTGGGTATGCCCCACGGCCATACCCTGAGACTCAGTGTCAGCAGGATACTGACCCATCTTGGTCTCTGCCTCTGAGAGGGAGAACTTTGCAACACTGTATACAACGGTTACTGTAAAAGGATAGTCGTTTCAACGCACTATCAAACCCCGGTGGAGAATCATCTCCCGACTCCGTGGGCGAGCAGATATGTGTGAATTTGAGCAACCCTCTGCCAGGCATTGCTGGCGCCGCCTTTCATAAAGGCCAGCGCTTGTCATGAACAGCCCTGCATCAGGCGCTGTTGGCACGGCTCTCTCGTAGGCCGGCACTTCACACATGAAGCAGCCCTGTCAGGCGCTGCTGATACGGCTCTCCCATAGGCCGGTAATGTCACAAATGAAGCAGCCCTGAATCAGGCGCTGCTGGCACGGCTCTCCCGTAGGCCGGCACTTTCATATATGAAGCAGCCCTGTCCGGCACTGCTGGCGCGGCCTGTCCCATAGGCCCGCACATTTTACACATGAAGCAGCCCTGTCAGGCGCTGCTGGCGCGGCCTGTCCCATAGGCCCGCACATTTTACACATGAAGCAGCCCTGTCAGGCGCTGCTGGCGCGGCCTGTCCCATAGGCTATTGCTGTGTAAGCTCACTAAATCAACATTTAGTGTACAGCTTTACCTGTGAAAATATAAATCATAGCAATCTGTGCTTAAACATTGTCAGAACAATATCATATAACAATAACTTGTTACTTTCCTTTAGTTTTTTACTCAAAGAAAAAACACAATAAAATACATACTTTTAATTATAAGGAGAATCCTTATATCCCAACTCACCTGAGGGCTGAATTAATCCCAGTAATTTTTTGACTGGGGACCAACGTCTGTGAGCCACTGACCCCACTGTCAGTGGCTCCAGCATTGCTTCTTTGCCGTTCCAACGGCATCCCACAGGCTTGGAGCCGCTGACCCCCCTGTCAGCGACGTTTAATATTCCTTGCCGTTCCCGCGGCATCCCTGCAGGTTGCGGAGCCGCTGACCCCTCTGTCAGCGACTCTGCTTTATTTCTTGCCGTTTTTACGGCTTTCCTGCAGCTGGGGAGCCGCTAACTGCACTGTTAGCGGCTCCTAATCTCGCAACCTGATCAATTTTGCCGGTTTTCCGCATTTGCGGTCGGACTGAAATTTCACCACAGTCCATAACCGACAAGTTGGCTGGCTGCAAAACTGGCAGGAAACCTCTGTAAAATGAGGCTCCTGCCTAAAACTCCTGGTAAGTAAAAATAAACTTACCTATAAGTTTAACTTAAAACAGGCAGGAGCTCAGTCCTGCCTGACTGGTGCTTGCGCCAATGCGGCTGACGTAATGCTGCGCAGGCGTCCTGGCGGGCCTTCTTCACGGAATCACTCACATGACTCCGAAGTAAAATCCATTTTGTGAACACAAACTCCTTAAAAAGGCGAGGCAAACAATTGGACTGCAGCCCCTGACAACCAAAATCCATTTTGTGAACACACACTTCCTAAAAAGGCGAGGTAAAAACAATTGGCTGCAGCCACCTGACAACAAAAATCCATTTTGTGAACATAAACGTTTTAATAAGGCGAGGCAAACAAATTGGCTGCAGCCACCTGACAACCAAAATCCATTTTGTGAATTGTATAAGGAGTAAGAGTGTTGTAAAAACAAGCCTGAAGGCTTTGTGTCTCAATGCACGGAGCATTCGTAATAAGGTGGACGAGTTGAATGTGCAGATAGCTATTAATGACTATTGTATAGTTGGGATCACGGAGACATGGCTCCAAGGGGAGCAAGGCTGGGAGCTGAACATCCAGGGATATTCAATATTCAGGAGGGATAGACAGAAAGAAAGGGAGGTGGGGTAGCGTTGCTGGTGAGAGAGGAGATCAATGCAATAGAAATGAAGAACATTAGCTTGGAGGATGTGGAATCGATATGGGTAGAGCTGCGAAACCCTAAGGGGCAGAAAACGCTAGTGGGAGTTGTGTACAGGCCACCTAACAGTGGTAGTGGAGTTGGGGATGGTATCAAACAGGAAATTAGAAATGCGTGCAACAAGGGTAAAACAGTTATAATGGGCGACTTCAATCTACATATGGAGTGGGTGAATCAAATGGGCAGGGGTGCTGAGGAAGAGGGTTTCTTGGAATGTATGCGGAATAGTTTTCTAAACCAACATGTAGAGGAACCAACGAGAGAGCAGGCTATTCTAGACTGGGTATTGAGTAATGAGGAAGGGATAGTTAGCAGTCTTGTTGTGCGTGGCCCCTTGGGCAAGAGTGCCCATAATATGGTTGAGTTCTTCATTAGGATGGCGAGTGACATAATTAAATCAGAAACAAGGGTTCTGAACTTAAACAAAGGTAACTTTGAAGGTATGAAACGTGAATTGGCCACGATAGACTGGCAAGTGATTCTTTAAGGTTTGACAGTGGATGTGCAATAGAAGGTATTTAAAGACTACATGGATGAACTACAACAATTGTTCATCCCAGTTTGCCAAAAGGATAAATCAGGGAAGGTAGTGCATCCATGGTTAACAAGGGAAATCAGGGATAGTATAAAAACAAAAGATGAACTTACAAATTAGCCAGAAAAAGCAGCCTACCAGAGGACTGGGAGACATTCAGAGTCCAGCAGAGGAGGACAAAGGGCTTAATTAGGAAAGGGAAAATAGATTATGAAAGAAAACTGGCAGGGAATATAAAAACTGACTGCAAAAGATTTTATAGATATGTGAAGAGAAAGAGATTAGTTAAAACAAATGTAGGTCCCTTGCAGTCAGAATCAGGTGAATTGATCATGGGGAACAAGGACATGGCAGACCAATTGAATAACTACTTTGGTTCTGTCTTCACTAAGGAAGACATACATAATCTGCTGGAAATAGCAGAGGACCGAGGGTCAAATAAGGTGGAGCAACTGAGTGAAGTCCAGGTTAGCCGGGGATTGGTGTTGGGTAAATTGAAAGGATTAAAGGCCGATAAATCCCCAGGGCCATATAGTCTGCATCTCAGAGTACTCAAGGAAGTAGCCACAGAAATAGTGGATGCATTAGTGATAATTTTTCAAAACTCTTTAGATTCTGGAGTAGTTCCTGAGGATTGGAGGGTATCTAATGTAACCCCACTTTTTAAAAAAAGGAGGGAGAGAGAAAATGGGGAATTACAGACCAGTTAGTCTAACATCGGTAGTGGGGAAACTGCTAGAGTCAGTTATTAAAGATGGAATTGCAGTACATTTGGAAAGTGGTGAAATCATTAGACAAAGTCAGCATGGATTTACGAAAGATAGATCATGTCTGACGAATCTGATAGAATTTTTTGAGGATGTAACTAGCAGAGTGGATAAGGGAGAACCAGTGGATGTGTTATATCTAGACTTTCAGAAGGCTTTCGACAAGGACCCACATAAGAGATTAGTATACAAACTTAAAGCACACGGTATTGGGAGTTCAGTATTGATGTGGATAGAGAACTGGCTGGCAGACAGGAAGCAAAGGGTAGGAGTAAACGGGTCCTTTACAGAATGGCAGGCAGTGACTAGTAGGGCACCGCAAGACTCATTGCTGGGACCCCAGCTATTTACAATATATATTAATGATTTGGACAAGGGAATTGAATGCAACATCTCCAAGTTTGCTGATGACACTAAGCTGGGGGGTAGTGTCAGGTGTGAGGAGGATGCTAGGAGGCTGCAAGGTGACTTAGATAGGCTGGGTGAGTGGGCAAATGCATGGCAGATGCAGTATTATGGGGATAAATGTGAGGTTATCCACTTTGGTGGCAAAAACTGGAGGGTGGACTATTATCTGAATGGTGGCAAATTAGGAAAAGGGGAGATGCAACGAGACCTGGGTATCATGTCACACCAATCATTGAAAGTAGGCATGCAGGTGCAGCAGGCAGTGAAGAAATCAAATGGTATGTTAGCATTCATATTGAAAGGATTTGAGTATAGGAGCAGGGAGGTTCTATTGCAGTTGTACAATGGTTTGGTGAGACCACACCTGGAGTATTGCATACAGTTTTGGTCTCCAAATCTGAGAAAATACATTCTTGCCATAGAGCGGGTTCAGAGAAGATTCACCAGACTGATTCCTGGGATGTCAGGACTTTCATATGAGGAAAGACTGGATAGACTTGGCTTGTACTCGCTAGAATTTAGAAGACTGAGGGGGGATCTCATAGAAACTTACAAAATTCTTAAGGGGTTGGATAGGCTAGATGCAAGAAGATTGTTCCCGATGTTGGGGAGGTTCAGGACAAACAAAATCCATTTTGTGAACACAAATTTAAAAAAAAAACGAGGCAAACAATTGGGCTGCAGCCACCTGACAACCAAAATTCATTTTGTGAACACAATCTCTTTAAAAAGGCGTGGCGAGAGTCCGAACTGGACCTAGGGTGGAGATTTTTGATTGGAGAAAGGCTAACTTTGAGGGAATGCGTAAGGATTTAAAAGGAGTGAATTGGGACACTCTGTTTTATGGGTGTAGAAGAGAAATGGAGGACATTTAAAGGGGAAATTGTAAGAGTACAGAATCTTTATGTCCCTGTTAGTGTGAAAGAAAATAGTAAAAATTGGAAAGAGCCAAGGTTTTCAAGGGAAATTGGACACGTTTCGAAAAAAGAGATATATCTACAATAATTATAGGAGTAAATGAGATGCTAGAGGAGTATAAAGAATGTAAAAAGAATCTTAAGAAAGGAAGGCTAAAAGAAGATATGAGGTTGCTTTGGCAGAAAGGTGAAAGTAAATCCAAAGTGTTTCTGCAGCTATATTAATAGCAAAAGGATAACAAGGGATAAAATTGGACCATTAGAGAGACAGAATGGACAGCTAACTGCAGAGCCAAAAGAGATGGGGGAGATATTGAAACAATTTCTATTCTTCGGTATTCACCAAGGAGAAGGATATTGAACTATGTGAGGTAAAGGAAAAATAGTAGAGTAGCTATGGAACTATGAGATTCAAAGAGGAGGAAGTACTGACACTTTTGAAAAATATAAAAGTGGATATGTCTCCAGGTCCCTGGTGACAGGATATTCCCTAGGACATTGAGGAAAGTTAGTGTAGAAAAGCAGGAGCTATGACAGAAATATTTCAAATGTCATTAGAAACGGAATAGTGCCGGAGGATTGGCGTACTGCGCATGTCGTTCCATTGTTTAAAAAGGGTTCAAAGAATAAACCTAGCAATTATAGACCTGTTAGTTTGACATCAGTGCTGGGTAAATTAATGGAAAGTATACTTAGAGATAATATATCTAAGCATCTGGATAAACAGGGTCTGATCAGGAACAGTCAACATGGATTTGTGCCTGGAAGGTCCTGTTTGACAAACCTTCTTGAATTTTTTGAAGCGGTTACTAGGGAAATTGATTAGGATAAAGCAGTGGATGTTGTCTATATGGATTTCAGTAAGGCCTTTGACAAGGTTCCCCATAGAAGGTTGGTTAAGAAGGTTCAATCTTTGGGTGTTAATGGCGGAGTAGCAAGATGGATTCAACAGTGGCTGAATGGGAGATGTCAGAGAGTAATGGTGGATGGCTGTTTGTCAGGTTGGAAGCCGGTGACCAGTGGGGTGCCTCAGGGATCTGTGTTGGGTCCACTGTTGTTTGTCATGTACATCAATGATTTGGATGATGGGGTGGAAATTGGATAAGTATGCAGATGCTACTAAGATAGGTGGTGTTGTGGATAATGAAGTAGATTTTCAAAGGTGGTGAGTCTCTGGAACTCTCTGCCACAGAGGGTAGTTGAGGCCAGTTCATTGGCTATATTTAAGAGTGAGTTGGATGTGGCCCTTGTGGCTAAGGGGATCAGAGGGTATGGAGAGAAGGCAGGTACGGGTTACTGAGTTGGATGATCAGCCATGATCATATTGAATGGCGGTGCCAGGCTCGAAGGGCTGAATGGCCTACTCCTGCACCCTAATTTCTATGTTTCTATGTAAAGTCTAAACAGAGAGATTTGGGCCATATGGAAAAGTGGGCTGAAAGATGGCAGATGGAGTTTAATTGCTGATAAGTGTGAAGTGCTACATCTTGGCAGGACAAAATCAAAATAGGACGTACATGGTAAATGGTAGGGTATTGAGGAATGCTGTGGAACAGAGAGATCTAGGAATAACTGTGCATAGTTCCCTGAAGGTGGAATCGCATGTAGATGGGGTGGTAAAGAAAGCTTTTGTGTGCTGGCCTTATTAAATCAGAGCATTGAATATAGGAGTCAGGGAAGTAATGTTAAAATTGTACAAGGCATTGGTAAGACCAATTCTGGATTATGGTGTACAATTTTGGTCGCCTAATTATAGGAAGGATGTCAACAAAATAGAGAGAGTACAGAGGAGATTTACTAAAATGTTGCCTGGGCTCCAGCAACTATGTTACAGAGAAAGGTTGAACAAGTTAGGTCTTTATTTTTTGGAGCGCAGAAGGTTAAGGGGGGACTTGATTGAGGTCTTTAAAATGATGAAAGGGATAGACAGAGTTGACGTGGATAAGTTTTTCCCATTGAGGGTAGGGAAGATTCAAACAAGAAGGCATGACATGCGAATTAAGGGACGGAAGTTTAGGGGTAACGTGAGGGGGAACTTCTTTACTCAGAGGGTGGTGGCTGTGTGGAATGAGCTTCCGGCAGAGGTGGTGGAGGCAGGATCGACTTTAACATTTAAAAGTAGTGGATAGGTATATGGACGGAAGGGAATGGAGGGGTATGGTCTGAGTGCAGGTAGATGGGACTAGGGGAAAACAAAAGATCGGCACGGACTGGAAGGATCGAGAGGGCCTGTTTCCGTGCTGTAATTGTTATATGGTTAAACAATAGGGCTGCAGACACCTGACAACCAAAATCCATTTTGTGAACACAAACTCTTTAAAAAGGCGAGGCAAACAATTCGGCTGCAGCCACCTGACAACCAAAATCCATTTTGTGAACACAAACTCTTTAAAAAGGCGAGGCAAACAATTGGGCTGCAGCTAACCTGACATCCATAATACATTTTGTGAACACAATCTCTTTAAAAAGGCAAGGCAAACAATTTGGCTGCTATAGCCACACGACAACCCAAATCCATTTTGTGAACACAAACTCTTTAAAAAGGCGAGGCATACAATTGGGCTGCAGCCACCTGACAACCAGAATCCATTTTGTGAACTCAAACATTTTAAAAAGGTAAGGCAAACAATTGGGCTGCAGCCAGATGACAACCAAAATCCATTTTGTGAACACAAATTATTTAAAAAGGCTAGGCAAACAATTGGGCTGCAGCCACCTGGCAACCAAAATTCATTTTGAAAACCAAATCTCTTTAAAAAGGCGAGGCAAACAATTGGGCTGCAGACACCTGACAACCAAAATTCATTTTGTGAACACAAACTCTTTAAAAAGGCAAGGGAAACAATTGGGCTGCAGCCACCTGACATCCAAACTCCAATTTGTGAAAACAAACTCTTTAAAAAGACGAGGCAACCAATTTGGCTGCAGTCACCTGACAACCAAAATCCATTTTGTGAACACAATCGCTATAAAAAGGCGAGGCAAACAATTTGGCTGCAGCCACCCGACAACCAAAATTCATTTTGTGAACACAACTCTTTAAAAAGGCGAGGTAAACAATTGGGCTTCAGCCACCTGACAACCAAACCTCATTTTGAAAACCAAATTTCTTTAAAAAGGTGAGGCAAACAATTGGGCTTCAGCCACCTGTCAACCAAGATCCGTTTTGTGAACACAAACACTTTAAAAAGGCGAGGCAAACAATTTGGCTGCAGCCAACCGACAACCAAAATTCATTTTGTGAACTCAAACCTTTTAAAAAGGCGAGGCAAACAATTGGGCTTGAGCCACCTGTCAATCAAAATCCATTTTGTGAACACAAATTATTTAAAATGGCGAGGCAAACAATAGGGCTGCAGCCACTTGACAACCAAAATCCATTTTGTGAACACATATTTAAAAAAGACGAGGCAAACAATTGGGCTGCAGCTACCTGACATCCAAAATACATTTTGTGAACACAATCTCTTTAAAAAGGCAAGGCAAACAATTTGGCTGCAGCCACCCGACAACCCAAATCCATTTTGTGAACACAAACTCTTTAAAAAGGCGAGGCATACAATTGGGCTGCAGCCACCTGACAACCAAAATCCATTTTGTGAACACAAACATTTTAAAAAGGTAAGGCAAACAATTGGGCTGCAGCCACATGACAACCAAAATCCATTTTGTGAACACAAATTATTTAAAAAGGCTAGGCAAACAATTGGGCTGCAGCCACCTGGCAACCAAAATTCATTTTGAAAACCAAATCTCTTTAAAAAGGCGAGGCAAACAATAGGGCTGCAGCCACTTGACAACCAAAATCCATTTTGTGAACACATATTTAAAAAAGACGAGGCAAACAATATGGCTGCAGTCACCTGACAACCAAAATCTATTTTGTGAAATCACACACTCTTTGAAAAGGCGAGGCAAACAATTGGGCTGCAGACACATGACAACCAAAATCCATTTTGTGAACACAAACTCTTTAAAAAAGGCGAAGCAAACAATTGGGCTTCAGCCACCTGACAACCAATATCCATTTTGTTAACACAAATTCTTTAAAACGGCAAGGCAAACAATTCAGCTGCAGCCACCTGACAACCAAAATCCATTTTGTGAACACATATTTAAAAAAAGGCGAGGCATACAATTGGGTTGCAGCCACCCGACAACCAAAATCCATTATGTGAACACACACTCTTGAAAAAGGCGAGGCAAACAATTTGGCTGCAGCCACCTGACAACCACAATCCATTTTCTGAACACAAATTAATTAAAAAGGCTAGGCAAACAATTGGGCTGCAGCCACCTGTCAACCAAAACTCATTTTGGAAGCCTAATTTCTTTAAAAAGGCGGGGCAAACAATTGGGCTGCAGCCACTTGTCAACCAAAATCCATTTTGTGAACACAAACTCTTTAAAAAGGCGAGGCAAACAATAGGGCTGCAGCCACCTGACAACCAAAATCCATTTTGTGAACACATATTTAAAAAAAGGCGAGGCAAACAATTGGGCTGCAGCCCACTGACAACCGAAATCTATTTTGTGAACACAACCTTTTTAAAAAGGTGAGGCAAACAATTGGGCTGCAGCCACCTGACAACCAAAATCCATTTTCTGATCACAAACTCTTTAAAAAAAAAGGCGAGGCAAACAATTGGGCTGCAGCCACCTGACATCCAAAATTCATTTTGTGAACGCACACTCTTTAAAAAAGACGAGGCAAACAATTGGTCTGCAGACACCTGACAACCAAAATTCATTTTGTGAACACAAACTCTTTAAAAAGGCACGGCAAACAATTGAGCTGCAGCCACCTGACAACCAAAATCCATTTTATGAACATAAACTCTTTAAAAAGGCAAGGCAAACAATATGGCTGCAGTCACCTGACAACCAAAATCCATTTTGTGAACACACACTCTTTGAAAAGGCGAGGCAAACAATTGGGCTGCAGCCACCTGACAACCAAAATCCATTTTGTGAACACACACTCTTTGAAAAGGCGAGGCAAACAATTGGGCTGCAGACACATGACAACCAAAATTCATTTTGTGAACACAAACTCTTTAATAAGGCAAGGCAAACAATTGGGCTGCAGCTACCTGACAACCAAAATTCATTTTGTGAACAGAAACTCTTTAAAAAGGCGAGGCAAACAATTGGGCTGCAGCCACCTGACAACCAAAATTCATTTTGTGAACACAAACTTAAAAAAAAAGGCGATGCAAACAATTTGGCAACAGCCACATCAAGGGGACTCACCGTGGAGTAGACGTGCGTTCAGTGTTATTCGCAGCGGAGAAACGGGAATTTAAAAAAAAAATTAATATGTCTCTCATTTTTCATCGATGGGAAGAGTCCTCTGGTCCACAAAGGCAGAGGGGGGCTCTGAGCGAGGTGGCCAAAAATGACGGCCGTAGTTGGCGGCGTTCGTTTGTAAATCACAACACAGTGGGCCAAAAGCAGTCAAGATCAGACTTTTAGTAATATAGATAGATTGAAGCATTCCGAAGCAAATATGAAACAATCTTACTTGGATGATCTGAAATTAAAGCATATAATTAGTTAGTTACCTAATTGTAGCTAATTACAAAATTTAATTCCTAGATCTAAACGTCTATCTATTTCTTAAGAAAATATTAACATATTTTTAAAAGCCTAAGTGTCCAAATAACATTCACACAAGAATTCACAACATAACATCTGATTTTTAAAATCTCATTGTCATGAATTTATAGGCCAAAAGGAAGGAATTTAGTGTTTTAATTGCTGTAAATTAATGACCATTTAAATCATCTTGCGAGTGAGATTTTGTGGAACGCGATCGATTGGAACGTTGCGGTTTGCGGTGAAATTAAACCCCATATCGGCAGGAAAACCATTGCTGGTTCGTATGGGGCCTAAATCACCTTTTCGCAACGTGAAATTTTGATTAAACGCATCCTAAGAAGCACGTTTATATATAAAAATATACGACTTACCTTGCTTTGTCCCGTACGTGAGATCCGTCCCGTTATCGGCGGTGACGTCATTAGAAGCGGATTTTTATTTTACTCCAGCACTGAAATTGTCGCGCAGTTTTAAAAACAATTCACAGAACGGCAGTCGGAACAATTCTTCAGCATTAGCTAGCACCCCGAGAAAATATATATCGGACAGGCAGGAGAAAAATGCATTTTAACCCCGCCCCCCCCTCCTCAAAGTCGCACACACGGCCAGTGGCAGAACTGCAGCAATGCTGAAGGTAAGTTTTGTAACATACCTACAATGTTGGGAGAATCCAGAACCAGGGGCCACAGTTTAACCCTTACATCCCCTACACACTGATTGGTGATGACGCCTTCTCACTCAGGTCATGGATGTTGAAGCCATACCTTCACAGCCAGGTGTCAAGGGAACAGATGATCTTCAACTACAGGCTGTCCAGGGCAAGGGGGATCATGGGAAACGCCATTGGCATCCTCGCCAGCAGATTTAGATGCTTGCTGACTACGATGGAACAGGAGCCCACGAATGTGCAGACAATTGTCTACTCAGCATGTGTCCTCCACAACCTGATCCATACCAGAAGTACAGCAGCAGCAGCCATGGTGGAGGGTGACCGAGTGGACAACCAGATAGAGTATCACACCAGGCTCATGGAGAACTAGGGGACAGGCTGCACCCATGGTGGGACTGGAGATATTGCCAGGAAACACCTCCCACAAGAGAGCCAAGGATCAGAGAGACCATCTCTGCACTTAATACAACTCCGAACTAGGCAGTGTACCATGGCAGAATGACATTAAAACATAGAAACATAGAAATTAGGTGCAGGAGGAGGCCATTCGGCCCTTCGAGCCAGCACCGCCATTCATTGTGATCATGGCTGATCGTCCCCACTCATTAACCCGTGCCTACCTTCTCCCCATATCCCTTGATTCCACTAGCCCCTAGAGCTCTATCTAACTCTCTTAAATCCATCCAGTGATTTGGCCTCCACTGCCCTCTGTGGCAAGGAATTCCACAAATTCACAATTCTCTGGGTGAAAATGTTTTTTCTCACCTCAGTTCTAAATGGCCTCCCATTTATTCTAACACTGTGGCCCCTAGTTCTGGACTCGCCCAACATTAGGAACATTTTTCCTGCATCTAGCCTGTCCAGTCCTTTTATAATTTTATACGTTTCTCTAAGATCCCCCTCATCCTTCTAAACTCCAGTGAATGCAAGCCTAGTCTTTACAATCTTTCCTCTTATGACAGTCCAGGGCTCGAAATGAACAGTTGCCCGGGTGTCATTGACCACCCAAAGTGCCGCCATGCAACCTAAACGCCGACTCATTTTGCCCAGCTTGGCACTGCAGATACTGGTTTATATCGATAGACACAAAAAACTGGAGTAACACCGCGGGTCAGGCAGCATCTTTGGAAAAAAAGAATGTGGCGTTTCGTGTCGGCGACAGCTGTGCGGGGCAAAGATATTAGGTGCGTGGTGACGAAGGGTCGGAGCGAATGACGGGCCCCGCACAGCGGCCGCGACAGTGGCTCCATCTCCTCCTCCTCCCGCACCCCGCCCAGATAGCGGCCGCTGCTTGCCCATCCGCTAACGGCGCTTTCAAAAGAAACCTTCTCGCACGCCGAGACCGGGAGGAGGGATGGATGGGGAGACCTCCTTCCGCTGTCTGAAGCAGCTGCATCAAAGATCCTATGGCTATAGGATCTTAGATGCAGCTGTAGGATCTTTGAGCTGCACTGCTCGGCCCCGCACCTTGCTGTTGGCTGGCATAGGAGGGGAGGCAGTGGCGAGGAGATCCCAACCGCCTCCTCCTTTGGCGGTGGACAGGGACGGCCAAGGCAGCAGGGTGATGTTGTCTGAGGAGCGCTGACCTTCCTTCCTCCCCACCTCCCCTCACTCTCTCTATTGTACACCCCCTCCACCCCTCTTATTATCCTGCCCCCCACCCAGGACCCCCCCCTCCTCTCAATTCCCGCACTGATCCATTCCCGCCTCTATTCAGTCCTCACTGACATCCCCTGTGCTCCCCCCCCTCCCCCCCCCCCATCTATTCATCCTGTGCTGATCACCCTACCCACCTCACATTGATTCCCCTGCCACCCCCATCCATCCTACACTGGCCCCCCAATTCTTCATGTAACTGACCCCCCTTCCCATCCATCCTGCACTTCTTATCCCACATTCATCCTGCACTGAACCCCCCATTCATTCCGTACTGACCTACCCTCCATTTACACTGCACCGATCCCCCTATCCATCCTGTAGTTATCTTCCCATCCATCTTTTACTGATCCCCATTCATACTGTACTGATCCCCTCAGGCATCCTGTACTAAACCTCCCATTAATCCTGTACTGATCCCCTCATTCATCCTGTACTGATCCTCCATTCATCCTGTAGTGATCACCCATTCATCCTGCACAGACCCTCCGATCCACACTGTACTGACCCTCCCATTCATCCTGTGCTGATCGCCCCGCCATTCATCCTGTGCTGATCCCCCCCCCATCCATCCTGTACTGAGCCCCCCATTCTTCTTGAAGAAGGGTCTCGACCCAAAACGTTGCCTATTTTCTTCGCTCCATAGATGCTGCCTCACCCCCTGAGTTTCTCCAGCACTTTTGTCTACACCCAATCATCCTGTACTGATTCCCCCCATTCATCCTGTACTGACCCCCATTCATCCTGTAGTGATCCTCCATTCATCCTGCACAGACCCTCTGATTCTTCTCATTCAAGAAGAATGGGGGAGCAGTCTGAAGAAGGGTCACGACCCAAAACGTTGTCTATTTCCTTCGCTCCTTAGATGCTGCCTCACCCGCTGAATTTCTCCAGCATTTTTGTCTACCCCCATTCATCCTATACTGATCCTCCCATTCAACACCGCTGACATCTCCCGTGCTCTCCCCTCACAATTTTACATACTCCAACCAACACGTACTAGTTCACCTGCCTCAATCCATCCATTCCGCTCTGATAGCCTTACAACAACCAAACACCCCCACACCCAAACCATTCCAAAACCACCAAAAAAAACCCCCCCCCCCCCCCCCCCCCCCCCCCCCCCCCCCCCCCCCCCCCCCCCCCCCCCCCCCCCCCCCCCCCCCCCCCCCCCCCCCCCCCCCCCCCCCTCGCCGCCATCTAATCCACCCCGACTGATTCACACACCCCCTGACCCCTATTGTGCTGGAAATGTCTTTAGAGGGGAACATTGACTACGTTTGATAAAACAGAATGCAATCAAATGTGTTTTAATTCCCAATGTTATTATTTGTTTTTGTCCATAAAGATGGATTCATTAAATTGTGAACACGTGAGACATTAAAACCGATGTTTCGATTGTCACTGATACTGTTGACACATTATTTCAGAATTCTTTTTAACGGCAAACCAATGCTCTTAATATGGAGGAGTATCAGTACTGTAGTTATTTATTAGTCGAAAATTAGAAACATACAAAAAATAGGTGCAGGAGTAGGACATTTGGCCCTTCGAGCCTGCACCGCCATTCAATATGATCATGGCTGATAAATCCAACTCAGTATCCTGTACTGCTTCTCTCCATACCCCTGAATCCCTTTAGCCAAAGGGGCCACATCTAACTCTCAATTAAATATAGCCAATGAACTGGCCTCAACTACCTTCTGTAGCAGAGAATTCCACAGATTCACCACTCTCTGTGTGAAAAATGTTTTTCTCATCTCCGTCCTAAAAGACTTCCCCCTAAATATTGAGCAACATTCACAACAATACTTTGGATTTATCCAGGTTTAATTTTACTTTAACGTCAGTTCATATACATCACAAATTTGGTCAGGAGGATATTTTCTGTTGAAATGTTAACGTTAATTCTGAAGTGGGATGATGGAAACAGCGTGTATCAATAATTTCTTTAAATCTGGTGCATTCAAAAACTGGGTTATCTTCATTGCTGTTCACAACACATACATCTAATCTGAATGTCGGTAATATGGCGTTTTGACATCTTTAAACATATTACCAAAAATAACATAGCTGCAGTTATGTCCTTTGGCCATCTCTTGTCAGTTAGTGTAACGTTTAACTGTCAGGTGGGTATAGTCGGTTTTAACAGCTTTTTATCATAAAATGCCTTTAGAAAATTTCCTAGCAACCTGTATATTTTGTTATGGATTAAATTATGTGGGAAGCCAGAGTGTTTCTGGCCAATAGCCAATAACGACCCATGCTATGGCCATGTCATGTAATTTTCGGTTCCTTCACCAGTAAACATGCTTGCATCAATCTGTAGTGTGCATGGTTAAAGTATTTATGTTACCATGGTCCAGGATTTATGAGAGGTTGATTCATACGCTGAATAATCCAACCACATTTTTGTTTGGCAGTGGAAAATAACTAATAGAAATTACATTAATTGCAATGTATAAAAAGAGTTGAGATACTGTATTATAATTTTGCCTGCATGTCATTGTGCGTATATATCATGTCTTGATTGGTGAATATGTTTTGTTGTGAGTTATTTGAAGCAGAAATAATAAGTGAATGTAGACAAAAGTGCTGGAGAAACTCAGCGGATGCGGCAGCATCTATGGAGCGGAGGAAATAGGCAATGTTTCGGGCCAAAACCCTTTTTCAGACTGATGGGTTTTGGCCCTGAAAAAACATTGGCCTATTTCCTTCGCTCCTTAGATGCTGCCGCACCCACTGAGTTTTTCCAGCCACTTTGTGTCTACCTTCGATTTTCCAGCATCTGCAGTTCCTTCTTGAGTGTGAATGCTTCATTGAGCATAATTCCAACTGGTAACTACGCACTTCGTCCGAGCACATTATCGCACGCGTCAAGCAAACCGTCGTAAATGACCACCTAAACTGTCATTTGGCAACCTAAAAAGCTGGCAAGGTTGCCCCGCTGGCAACAGGGGGAAAAAGTTAAGTGAGAGCCCTGCGGTCCCGCCATCCCAGGGATCAATCTCGTGAACCTACGCTGCCCTGCCTCAATCACAAGGATGTCCTTCCTCAAATTAGGAGACCAAAACTGTACACAATACTCCGGATGTGGTCTTACCAGAGCCGTATACAACTGCAGAAGAACCTCTTTACTCCTATACTGAAATCCTCTTGTTGTTGATCTGATGACCTCATGATCTGAAGACCAGCAGCAAACAGCCCACACCACAAACAGAAGTCCTCCACTCCAGGAAGAGAGTCCACAACAGACCACAAGAAAAGGCCCTTTACAGGGTCACCCACATCCTCCCAAGGGAGTTTAATTTTCAATGCAGTACAATGCTTGTGTTTGTGTTTGTTTTATTGATCAAAATATATGAAAAGAGTTTGCTTTTCAATGCAGTGCAGTGCATGTATTTGTGTTTTATTGATCAAAATATATAAAATGTAAATATTTGAAAGTGATGCCATGTGACACTACTCTGAATATCTCCATACATCAATTTGCCATCAAAATGTCAAGCATTTTCTTTATTGATATTGAAATAAAACCAAAGTTTTAACAACAACAAAAATGGTTGATAAGAACATACAACACTGCATGCCAAAATATTGTAATCGCATAAAATTTGAAATCATCTATAATAAATCTATAAAGAATCATCACCCCAAGGATGGTCGTTGAATTTCAATAAACTTCAAACTTTAAATTTCACACTTCAAACATGATACAAGTTCAAAAACATACAAGACTTGGAAGTAGTGGCTCCCTGCTGTGATGGTGTTGATGTCGGCTGCCGCTGCTGTTTCAGTCAGTACTGCTGCTGTGAGTCGGGCTGCTACTGTCCTGTGGAACTGGGTGGGTGACCAGTCCATGGATGAGGTGGCCATCGGTGAGCATGACATGTAGTGGTGGTGTCTGTGATGGTCCCATGAGTAGAAGGCAAATAAATTAAAACTTTTCACAAGCTGTGTGTGACAAAGGATTTCAAATCCAAATCACAAAAAGTATTATAAAATGAGATACCTGGTGAGCCTGTTGATGTCGTGGTCCCATTAGTGGCATCTGTTGTGGTGGTCCCATCAGTCCCATCTGTGTCTGTTCCATGTGTCCCATCTGCTGTTGAGTCTGCAACACACATGAATTCATTGTGAATATTTCATACAAAAACAAAGATTTTATGGTCAAATATTAAAGTCAAATGTTCCCAAAATTCCACAAAAATTACTTAAAATATTTACCGACTGGGGGAAGTTATGGGTTATCGTCATGGCAGCCATGGTATAGTTGACCCACACGTTCTCTGGTATCTTGAGCAGCTCAGTCTTATAGAATCCCAGGAAGGTGTCAACAGCCCTCTCATCCTGTAAGGTCAGTGACAAACCAACATCTGCAGTCCCTCCCTGCACAAGTCAATAACAAAAGGTGGCCCAACCTAATGCACTGGATAGGGTGGATGTGGAGAGGTTGTTTCCACCTGTGGGAGAGTCTAGGACCAGAGGGCACAGCCTCAGAATAAGTGGACGTACCTTTTGAAAGGAGACAAGTAGGAGTTTCTTTAGTCAGAGGGTGGTGAATCTGTGGAAATCATTGCCACAGACGGTTGTGGGGCCAAGTCGATGGGTATTTTTAAAGCCGAGATGAACAGATTCTTGATTAGTATGGGTGTCCGGGGTTGAGAATGGAGAGGGAGAAATAGACCAGCTGTGATTGAATAGTGGAGTAGACTTGATGGGCCGAATGACCTAATTATGCTCCTATCACTTACGAACATGTAAAGGGGTAAAACATGGTGTTTTACTCTTGGTGTGTCCACAGACAAATATTAATTACAACTAAATCCGTGAGTAAAAAAGATAAAATGGGAACTGCTGGACAAATTTGGGACTGCTGGACAAAGTGCTAGAGACCCAAGACGTTGACCATCCCTTTGCCTCCAGAGATGCTGCCGAATCAGCTGAGTTACTCCAGCACATTGTGTCTTTTTTGTAAATCAGCATCTGCAGTTCCTCATGTCCACATTCAGAACATTCAGCAGATGCAATCCGAGCTGTTTCGTTGCAGCAGACCACGATGTTGACAAACGACTGGCTGTAATTGCAAAACAGTGGATAACATGAGTCACTAATTTACACAATACTGGCTGTTTTATGGCTCATCGGTTGCTGAATATTTGCTTTAGTCAATTATTTGGAAACAGTTCCCTAAACACTCATCATAGGTTAACCTGCTCATTCCTGAGATCATTCTTGATGATGAATGTAGCACCTTATGAAGCAGTGCCTCATGTAGATGCTCTCAATGGCTGTGTCCCGCACGGACTGGGCTGAGTCCGCCACTCTCTGCAGCCTCTCATGTCCCTGTGTTTTGGTTCTGCAGCACTAAGCCATGATGCATGCAATCAGTCAGGGCACTTTCTGCAGAACTTCCACAAGTCAAAGAGCGTGGAAACAGGCCCTTCCACCCAACATTGCCCACACCGTCTACACTAGTCCCACATGGCTGCGTTTGGCCCATATCTGTGAACTGATAAAGGCCCATTTGTCGATGATCCACTGCTGCCTCAGGGTAACATTTTTGCCACAAGACCCTGACTTGTTCCCACTCTGAGACAGCTTGCCACATCTTGTTCTCTGGCTTTTGAACCACAGACAGAGCTGGGCGTCCGTAAAAAAATTAAAAAATTAAATGCCTGCCTGCAAGGAGAAAGGAGAGCTAATACTAACAGGATGTACATGTTCCCACATATGGAAAAAATTTCACAGAAAAAAAGAACCCAAATTATACAAAATGCAACAGGTGGACTCTATGTACAGGCAACTTGTGGTGTGGCTTCGTGTTAAATTGAGTGGTTCATGAGGACAACATGGTGAAGTGGTGAGGCAGGATGGGTGGTCCAATGATGGGGCATAGAAGAGGGTGGACAGCCAGAGCTTTTTCCCAGGGTAGAGATGTCCAACACTAGAGCACATGGCAATAAGGTGAGAATCGACAGTTGTGCAATGATTATTAATTGCACAATATAGGCAATAGGTGCTGGAGTAGGCCCATTCGGCCCCTTCGAGCCAGCACCACCATTTCACGTATGATCATGGCTGATCATCCACAATCAGTACCCCGTTCCTGTCTTCTCCCCATATCCCTTGACTCCGCAATCTATCTAGCTCTATTAAATAATGTATAAAAACAGCCTTTAACATTTTCGGCAGTCATAGACACTTACAGCATGGAAACAGGTCCTTCGGCTCAATTTTACCTACACCAACCAACATGTTCCATCTACACTAGTCCCACCTGCCTGTGTATGGCCCACATCCCTCTAAACCTGTTCTATCCATGTACCTGTCTTAACTGTGTAGGAAAGAACTGCAGATGCTGATTGAAAGCGAAAGTAGACTCAAATGCTGGAGTAACTTCAGGGGACAGGCAGCATCTCTGGAGAGAAGGAATGGGATCGAGGCTGATGTCTGGGGAGTGGGCGGGACAGAGATAGAATGTAGTCGGAGACAGTAAGACTGGTGGGAGAACTGGGAAGGGGAAGGTATGGAGATAGATGGAAAGCAGGGGCTATTTGAAGTTAGAGAAGTCGATGTTCATACCATTGGGGTGTAAGCTGCCCAAGTGAAATATGAGGTGCTGTTCCTCCAACTTGTACTGGATATAAACTCTGACAATGGAGGCGGCCCAGGACAGAAAGGCCAGTGTGGGAATGGGAGGGGGAGTTTAAGTGCTGACAACCGGGAGATCAGGTAGGTTAAGATGGACTGAGTGGAGGTTCAGCGAAACGATCGCCGAGCCTGCGCTTGGTCTTGACAATATCCAGCATTTTGTGTCTACTTGTCAACTGTTTCGTAGCTTTCAGGAACAAAAAAACATTTTTGCCTGTTAAAAAAGAGCTTTGTATCTGTAAACTGCTCATTACTTCAAGGTGGTTTGGAGCAAATCCCTTACTCGGTTAAAGTGGACGGTCGGCAATAACAGGCACTATTCCTCTCCCCTTCCCCCATGGTCTGTTAAAACAAGGGTTACCTGTATTTGTACCTCTATCAGGTCTCCTCTCAACCTCCTGCATTCCAGAGAAAATAACCCAAGTTGCCCGTCCTCTCCTCATAGATAATAGCCACTAATCCCGGCAGAATTCTGGTAAACCTCACTGCACTCTCGTTTTTATGTGGGGTTAGTTACTGAGGTTGAATGGGGCAAGACCTGATCACAATTCAGGGTCCAGGTAATAAGTTATGGGAATATTTGTGCCATGGATGAGTGTGACTATTAATCTGATTCTTGCAGTTTGGGTGAGGCTGGGCCAGGGCCAGGGCCAGGGCCAGACGGGATGTGAGTGGGAATGCTACTGAAATTTGTTTTTAACTGAGAACAGTCGCTCCTGTGGATGGAAATCAGAGACTGAGTGTTCACCACTATGATAACCACCATACACACATTTAAAGTATGCATTGTGAAAATAGTCGGTGCGGGATGTTGGTTGGTGTGGGTAAAAAAACGTTACCCCGAGGCAGCAGTGGATCATCGACAAATGGGGCTTTATCAATTCACAGATAGTACAAGTGGAGAGGAGACAGTGCACCAAGAAAGTAATGATTATAAAATAGTTATTGTGAAATTGATCATTTGATTGTCATCTTGCTTGCTATGTCCCAACGGTCTTGAACGTTTGTAAAACATTTTTTTTCTTCCAGTTTCACAGGAAGAAGCCACTGCCCAAATTTATTTCCACTTTAGGATACCTGCAGTCCCACAAAACACAGTCAGCAGCACGATAAGAGGAGAAGGGCCGCTAGCTGCTTCACTGGTGTTTCACCCCAAATGCAACTGAGGCAGAGGAGAGAGAGGCAAGTCAGCAGGAGCTGATCAAGGCACTAAGTACTTTTGTGGAAATTTTTGGCAGATTTCTCTTCTCAGCCATCCATCCATCCTCCTTTTTTTTCCAATGTACTTAACTGTATCATACTAATTAATGTTGCAGCTCATGCAACAGGCAACAGAGGCCAGGGAGGCGAGAGAGGCCATGACAGAGCCCCACACACCACATGAGAGGGCTGTTGACACCTTCCAGGCATTCTTAAAGACTCAGCTGCTCAAGATACCAGAGAACGTGTGGGTCAACTACACCATAGCTGCCATGGCGATGGCCCATAACTTCTCCCAGACGGTAAATGTTAAGTAATTTTTGTGGAATTTTGGGAACATTTGACTTTAATATTTGACCTTAAAATGTATGTTTTTTGTATGGAATTATTCACAATTACTCATGTGTGTTTGCAGTCTCAAGCAGCAGATGGGGCAATGGAACTGATGCCATGGAAATTTGGGGACACCAAAAAGATGCCAATATTGGGACCACCAACAAACAGAGGCTCACAGGCTTCATTGTATAATACTTTTTGTGAATTGGACTTGAAATTTTTGTCACACACAGCTTGTGAAGAGTTTTCTACTGCCTTCTACTTAATATTGACATGTTTCTGTTGCAGCCACAGTCACTGATGGGACCATCACAGACACCACCACCAGTGATGTCATGCTCACCGATGGCCACCTCACCCATGGACTGGTCACCCACCCAGTTCCACAGAACAGTAGCAGCCCGACTCACAGCAGCAGTACTGACTGAAACAGCAGCGGCAGCCGACATCAACACCATCACAGCAGGTGGCCACTACTTCCACATACACTGCCTAATGCAGCCTGCAAGATCTTAGCAGCTGCTCTGCACTCCCAGCTGCATCACAGGCCTACCCCGCCTTGAACACACCCTGTCCTGCACAGTAACACCAGAGGACTTGAGTTTGATTTTCAGGTTAATGGGACGCGATCACACTAACAGTGTAATGTTCGATTTGTTTTTGTACTTGTATTATGTTTGAGTTTAAGTTTGACTGAAGTTTTAAGTTTATTGAAACTCAACAACCCTCCTTGCGGTGATGATGCTTTATAGATTTATTATAGATCATTTCAAATTTTATGTGATTATAATATTTTTGTATGTTCTTATCAACCTTTTTTTGTTGTTAAAACTTTTGTTTCTTTCAATATAATTAAAGAAAACGCTTAACATTTGAACGGCAAATTGATGTATCTATCTATCTATCTATCTATCTATCTATCTATCTATCTATCTATCTATCTATCTATCTATCTATCTATCTATCTATCTATATAACAGTGTGTGTGTGTCGTGTGTGTGTGGTGTCGCATTGTGAGTGTATGTCACATTCCAATTTTTTGCCCTTTGATTCCATGGTCCTCCAAAACCAGAAGCTGAAACGTCGCCATTTTTTCCATTTTGCTAGACATTACGCTTTTACATTCATGTTAATGCACTCCTCTTTAATGGTTCTCATTTACATTGCTGAGCACCAGCCCCTGTTCCCCCCTTCCCCGCAGCCTGTGTCGAAGCACGTGATCACGTGTGTGGGAATAGAGAAAGACGAGTGTGGGAATAGATGGACTGACTCCCCCTCCCTCCCGACCTTCCCTCTTTTTCCCTCTCTCCCCACTACCCTCTCCCCTCCCTCCACACTTTCCCTACCCTTCCCTCACTTCCTCCCCTCCCTCCCCATTCCTCCCCTCCCTCCCCCACACCTCTCTCCCTCTACCCTGCCCACTCGCCTCCCCCACCCCTCTCTCCTCCCCCTCTCCATCTCCCTTTCCTCACCCTCGCACGTCTTGCCCCCTCCGCCTCCCACGCAATCCCTCTCCCACCACTTCCTCTCCCCCCCCAACCACCCCTACCACCCCCACTCCGCCACACTCTGCCCCCTCTCTCCCAGGGTCTTACCCCATCTCCCTCCTCCCCTCTCTCCCCCATCCCCCACACCTCTCTCACCCTCTCCCCCCATCCCCCTCCCCCTCTCCTCCTCCCTTCCTCTTCCATCTCCCCTTTTGTTCTCCCCCCCCCCTCTCCCTCTCCTCCCACCCCCTTCCCTCTCTCCCCACCCCCCCGTCACAGTTCCCTCTGTCCCTTCCATCACTCCCCCTACCCTCTCCCCCTCCCTCCCCCTCTTCCACTTCTCTCCCCCTTCCCCACTCCTTCCCTCCCCCCACCTCCCCTCCCTCCCCTCTCTCCCTCCTTTCCCCCTCCCCTCTCTTCGCACCCCTTTTTCACTACCCTCCCATCCACCACTCCCCCTGACCCCCTCTCCCTCCCTCTCCACCACTCCTCCCTAACACTCTCCCCCACTTCACCACTCCCCTTCCTCTCTCCCCACTCTTTTACTTCTCTCCCCCTCTTCCCCCACCCACTCCCTCACCACCTCTCTTCCTCCCCCACCCCACTCTCTCCCCCTCCCCCTCCCCCACACCTTTCCCCTACCCCTCTCTCCCTCTCCACCACTCCCCGCCTCTCTCCCACTTCCACACACCTGCTACCCCTCTCCCCCTCACTCCCACTCTTCCCCTCTCCATCTCTCCCCACCTCTCTCCCTCCCTTCCCTCTCTCTCCCCCTCCACTCTTCGCCCTTACCTCTCCCTTCCTCTCTCTCTCCACTCTCACCTCAATCCTTCCTCCCCCCTCTCCTTTCCTCCCTCTTCTCCCCGCCAGCTCTCCTCTCACCTTCCCCCTCTTCCCCTCTGCTCTCCCCTCTTCCCACACCCCTCTCTACACCCTCACTCCTCCCTCCCCCCTCTAGCACGCCCTTCCTTCCCTGTTTCCTCCTTTTCTCCCGCTCTCTTCCCTCCCATCCTAATCCCCTCTTCTCCCTTTTTTCCCCTACCCTCTCACTCCCACCCCTCTCTCTTCCATCTCCCCCTCCCCTCTCACTCACCCATCTTCTCCTCCTCCCCTCCACCCCCTCTCCCTCTGTCTCTTGCCCTTCTGTCTCTGCCCCTCTCTCTATGTCTCTCCACACTCTCTCTCTGCCCTCACTCTCTAACCCCCCCCCCCCCCCCCCTCCTAGACGCGCCTGCGAGTTGGGGCTATGTTGTGTCGGTGGATAGGGCGGTTATGGGGTAAAAGGAGCAAATTAATAATCTTAATAATATATCAAGGGGGGCAGTTAGCATGTGTGCAGGGTGGTAGTTAGTGTGTGTGAGCTATGCTGCCCCCACCCCCCCCCCCCCCCCACGTTAAGGAAAACAGACCAACGGTGTCTTGCACTTGGTCTAGTATATTTTAAAAACTCTGTGTGTGTGTGTGTGTGATTTTGCAATGAAAGTATCTCCTCGAAAACCAGACGCAAAAACGCGGGAGATTTTTACCATTTGGTTAGAGAAATTCCTTACGAGATTGGAACTCACTGCTTGATCAATTATTTCCCCAGATTTGAAATAAAATTGATCACAAAACTCAAACAAAACTCAATGTTTTAAATCTGAACAGCTCTCACCAGCTGCTGACGTCACAACGCCCACATGCCGACCAGTCCAGGCCCACCTGCCTCCAGCCCTGTAGGTACGCTTGCACCACGCTCCCGCAGCTGGACTCCCACGCCTGCCCGCCTGCTCAAACAACCCCCCCCCCCCCCCGTTCTCAAAATGTTCTGCAGATCGGGGGGGTGGGGGGAGTTCCGACTTCAACATTGCGGCAGCAGTTATTGTCCTCTGGGAAACCAGCAATTCCTCGTCGATCGCAGGGACACGGGCACTGTCACGCGGAGAGCTGCCGGAGGGTTTCCTCGTCTCCCGAGGTCGGTCCATTAAGAGGCGCCCCGCTCGCAGAGTCAGGTCCGCAACCCTCCCTCTCTCTCCCCCATCACAACGGCACCGCCAGCTGCTGCCCCTTACCTCTCGTCCCCCTCGCTGGCTCCTGTCACCGCCCCGTCATTACCCCCCTCTCCCCCATGGCTCTTCCCCGTCTTTTACCAGAGCTCTCACCCCCGCCCAAAACCCGTGGGTGCAGCAGACGGTCCAAACACTGGCTGGTTTACGTTTAGAGGGTTAAGGCGTTTAGAGGATAACGACGCAGCTGGGGGATTTCATGCTTGAGGGTCGGAATCCCCTGCTGGTTCACATTTAGAGGGTACAATGCCCGTTGGTTGATTTTAGAGGTTCACAAGGCCTTGGGTTTGCATTTAGACGGATAAAGTTTAGAGAGCGCAAATTCTTGCTGGACTTGAGGTGGGAGGGCCAAACCAAGATGATAATTCTATAATCTTTGCTTTTGAACTGATGCAACGTTGGGGGGGTGAGGGAGGGGAGGGGGGGGTGGGGTAGGGTGGAAGGTGGACAGGGACAGGGTTATAAGAGACACGATGGAGAATGGGGTGTGGAGAGAGGGAGGGCTCTCAAGGACTTTATTATACACTGATACACCCCTCACTCTCCCCACTCTCCTTCCCTCTCCCTCCTTCATGCTGTAAATGCCAGCGTGCTGCCGGTCGCGCTCTCGCAACGTCCTTTGATTAAAAACCTTGCGGACCCCTCTCTCTCTCTTTCTTTTTCCTCGCTCTCTCCAACCACCTCTCTACTCTCTCTCTCAACCCACCTCTCTCTCTCCCCACCTCTCCCTCTCTTCCCCTCCCTGTTCCCCCCATTCCTTGGCCCCCCCGTCGCCCCTTCCTCTCCTCCTCCTTCCCCCCTCCCTCCATATCCCTCCCCCCTCTCTCCCTCGCCCCTCCCCCACCCCTCTCCTATCAAACACCCCACACCCCTCCCCCACACTCCTCCACACGCCCACTCCCCCACACCTCCTTCCACCACATCCCCTTCCCCCAACACCCTCTCGCCTCCCTCTCCACACCCCACACCCCTCTGCCCCCACCCCCCTCCCCCAGAGGCCCGCACCTCCCCCACACGCCCCCCTTCCCCACGCCTCCTCCACCACATCCCCTCCCCCACCCAACACCCCCCTCCCCACACGCCCCCCTTCTCCACGCCTCCCCTCCACCCACATCCCCTCCCCACACACCCCATGTTGACACCAATGTGCGTAGAGCTTGACTTCACCTGACGTAGGTGCATGTCGTAGTTGTTTGCCAGGTTATCGTAGGTTGTCGCCGTTGCTGACCGGGTGAATCCTTTGGCGACCTATGTCAACCTACGTCAAACAGCGACCGGTAACCGGACAGTTACCAGCTCCACGGAGGTCAGGCGACTATAGTGCGGGGACATTGTTATGCATTTTGTGTTGGGGACATTGGATATTGGATAGTGCGACATGGATCCAGGAGAAGAAGGAAGGGGCAGGCCAAGTGCAAGGCCACCCCCATACCCTTCCACCAGGCCGGTGGAGGACTAGGAAGCCCAGGAGGAGGAGGCCCAGGGAGGAGGGGGCCAGGAGGAGGAGGCCAGGAGGGCTCCAGGGCGGTGGCCGTGTCCCCACCTCAACCCAGCCGGAACGGCCACCTGCTAGACTACAGGTACTGCTGCAGCTGACCAGGAACTCACCATCAGATGATGATCAGGAACACTGATGTCTAATGTCCGTGAATGTCAGGAGGAGATGAAGAGAGCTGTAGACAAGGTAAATCCTTAAAAGGGCCTGTCCCACTTAGGCGACTCTTTAGGTGACTGCAGGGACTTGTTATAATGGAATTCACTACGACCTAGGCTGACAAACAACGACAAAACTACAACTACTACGACAGCAAAAATTGTCGCCATTGTCGCCCACTAAAAATGTTTCAACATGTTGAAAAATTTTGCTGCAGTGCCTGTTAGTGCCAAAAAATTGCGGAATTGTGAAAGGCAATACGGCCCTCAATCAGGGGTATCTCTGCCTCTTAATCCCATTTTCGTGCCTTCTCCCTAAACCTTGACACCCGTTCATAATCAAGATTGTCTATCTCTGCCGTAATAATATCCACTGGTCTTGGCCTCCAAGCCCTCTGTGGCATATGAGTTCATGGATTAACTACCCTTGACTAAAGATGTTTCTCTCACCTCCTTTCTAAAAGAGTGTCGTTTAATTCTGAGGTGTGACCTCTGGTCCTAGACTCTCCACCTGTGGTAAATCCTCTCCACATCCACTCTATCTTTGCTTTCATTTATCTGTTTGTTTACAGATCCCCCCTCAAACTTTCTAAACTCTAGCGAGTACAGGCCCAGTTCTGTCAAACGCTCATCATATGCTAATCCACTTGATCATTCTTGTAAACCTTTTCTGGACCCTCTCCAAGAGCCAGCACATCCTTCCTCAGTATGGTGCCCAAAACCACTGCGTTTACTCAGCTTGTTGTGTCTATCTTTGGTTTAAACCAGCATCTGCAGTTCCTTCCTACCCACTCTTTGCTGGAGCGTTTCTTTTGCCGTAGGGATGGATGGGTGAGTTTATGTGCAGTTTATGAAACACATTTGGAACCAACTAGCACCTGTAACACACGTGAATCTGAGGATGGACTGATGCGTTGTAGACCGATGAGAGACAGTGAGAACAAAGTTGCATTAATCCCGGTGATCAAAATTCAATTTCAAAAATGTATGGTGGTTGCATTTTTGAGTTCATCACATTCCTGATCTGAGCCTTATAGGTTAAAAAGGTCATATGTGATAGTAGCAGAATTAGGCTCATTCAGCCCATCAAGTCTACTCCGCCATTCAATCGTTGGCTGATCTCTCTCTCTAACCCATTTCCTGCCTTCTCCTAAACCCATTGGATGAATGTGGGGGAGGATTGCTAAATTAAATTGCATAAGAGCCTAAAGATTATGTTTACATTATATGTACGAAGATGGAAAACTGAGTGTTTTGCAACGGAATTTACTGGATAGTTTCAACTTAAGGAATTTGATACTAACCTCTGACATTAGTTTAGTTTAGAGATACAGCGTGTAAACAGGACCCGTTGATCTTCGAGTCTGTGCCGACCCGGCAATTCCCGGCAACACTAAAGTGCCTGTCCCACTTGGCCGTCGTTGGCGCGCCCTTTACGCGACCTGGTAGCGTTGTGTGGTAGTAGCGCGGGACGGGCGCATGGAGAGGCGTGGAGGAGTTGTTAGGTTG
>CM069135.1:124963979-124994841 GCA_035221665.1 Okamejei kenojei | reverse complement strand
TGGCGGGCTATTGGATCCTGATCACTATTCAGGAGTTCAATGGTAATATTGTTTCATGGGATTATTTGTGCCTTGGATGGGGTGTATGAACTGCCATTAATCTCGATTCTTGCAGTCTTGGGGGTGAGGATGGGCCCGAGGGCCAGGGGGCCAGGGGCCAGCGAGGATGGGAGTGGGGAATGCTACTGATAAATTTGTTTTTTACTGAGAACAGTCGACTCCTGTGGATGGAAATCAGAAGAGACTGAGTGTTCCCCACGAAGGTAACCCTACACACATTTAAAGTATGCATTGTGAAAATTAGTCCAGTGTGCGGGATGTTGGTTGGTCGTGGTAAAAAAAAACAGTTACCCCGAGTTCGCCCCGGCAGCAGTAGCCCGCTATATCGACAAATGGGCTTATCCATTCACAGAACTTATTGATACAAGAGTTGATGAGACAGTGCGCCAAAGGAAAGCAATGATTTATAAAATAGTTATTGTGAAATTCATCATTAGATTGTCATCCCCTTGCTTGCTATGTCCCAACGGTCTTGAAACCGTTGTAAAACATTTTTGTTTTCCAGTTTCACAGGATGAAGCCATGCCCAAATTTTATTTCCACGTTAGCCAGTACCTGCAGTTCCCCAAACCACAGTCAGCAGCACGAATAAGAGTGTAGAAGAGAAGGTGACGCTAGCATGCCTTCATGGTGTTTCACCCCAAATGCAACAGGAGGGCCAGAGGAGAGAGGAAGGCAAGGTCAGCAGGTAGCTGCTGGGATCAAAGGCACTAAGGAAATGTGTGGAAATTTTTGGAAGATTTCTTTCTCCAGCCATCCATCATCCCCATCTCCTTTTTTTTTTCCAACTGTACTTACCTGTATCATACTCAATTAATGTTTGCAGCTTCATGCAACAGGTCAACATGAGGCCAGGGAGGCGAGGGAGAGCCATGACTGGCACACACACCACCACATGTGTGGGTGTTGACACCTTCATCGGGACATTCTTAAAGACTCCAGCTCTGATCAAGATACCAGGGAGAAAGTGTGGGTCTCAAACTACACCATAGCTGCCTTGACGGTGGCCCATAACCTTCTCCCGAGACGGTAAATGTTACAGTTAATTTTTGTGGAATTTTTGGGATACATTGGACTGTAATATTTGACCTTAAAATGTATGTTTTTTGTATATGAAATATTCTCAATCTTTACTAATTGTGTGTGCAGTCCTCAGCAGCGAGATGGGGGCACATGGGAATGATGCCACTGATGGGGGACCACCACATTGACAGATAGTGACTACTTAATGGCCCCCCCCCTCGGACCTCCACAACAGCAGCAGGGCCTCCCTCACCAGCGTATCGTCTATTGTAGAAATTTATGTGAAGTTGGACTTTGAATGGAATATTTTTGTCACACGCGCTTCGTTGTTGAATTGGGAAAAGTTTTCTACTGCCTTCTACTTAATATTGACATGTTTCCGGTTGCGCCTCAGTCACTGATGGACCTTCACAGACCACACCACAGTGATTGTCCATGCTCAACGATGGCCACCTCACCCATGGACTGGTCACCCACCCAGTTCCAAGACACGTAAGCAGCCCGAACACAGCAGCATTAGTACTGACTGAACACAGCGACTGGGCTAGCCCGACATCTACACCATCACGCAAGGTGGCCACTACTTCCTCATACACGGCCCTATTGCAGCCTGCAAGATCTGACAGCTGCTCTGCACTCCCAGAGCTGCATTCAAGCCTACCCCCCCCCCCAGCCTTGTCACAACCCAGACCTGCACCAGTATCCACCAGAGGACTTGATGTTTGATTTTCCCAGGATAATTTGGGCAGTTCACTATCAGTGTAATGTTCCGATTTGTTTTTGTACGTTGTATTATGTTTCGAAGTTTAAAGTTTTGAAAGTTTTAAGTTTATTGGAAACTCAAAAACCCTCCTTTGCGGTGATGATGCTCTTATAGATTTATTATAGGATCATTTCAAATTTTTGTGATTATAAAATTTTTGTATGTTCTATCAACCTTTTTGTTGTTAAAACTTTTGTTTCTTTCAAGATAATTAAGAAGGAAAACCTATACATTTGGACATGTTATTTCTTTTTGCCAAATTGATGTATGTGATCTATCTATCTATCTATGTGCTTTCTATCCTATCTATCTAGTATCTATCTATCTATCTTTCTTTCTTTCTGATCTATCGGTGCTGATCTTTATATAGTTCTATCTATTCAGTGTGTTGGGGGTGTGTGTAACCGTCCGTGTGTGTGGTCTGTCGGCATTTGTGAGGTGATTGTCCCTCATTCAATGTGTTGGCCCTTTGCGGTTTCCATAGGGCACTCCATAATTCCAGTAGATGTATTTCGTCGCCTTTTGTTTCAATTGTTGCTGAGACATGTAGCTGTTACAGGCAGTTAGCACTCCTCATTATGGTGCTCGTGACAGCGCGCCTTGGCACCTGCACCAAGTCCCACCTTTCCCCGGCTCTGCCGGGGGCGTAGATCGGCGAGCTCGGTGGGGGGGTTGGTGTGCATGTTTGTGGGGGGTTTGTGGTCTGCTTAGACCCAGCGAAATGTAGAAAAGTTAAGACCACTAGCAGGGCAAAAGGAGGACGCCACGAGCAGAACCCATCACCGCGCCCCAAGGCATAAGCTATGAGAGGGCGCGACAGTGATCCCCCTCGCATGGCCAAACGCACAAGTCCCGCCCGGACCCACACCCTCTCACAAGCCCCTTTTTCCTCTCCATCCCTTTCCGCACCCCTCCGTTCCCTCTCACCCCTCCTCCCACCTCAAATTCCACCATCCTAAGTCCCCCTCTCCTCCCACCCACGCTCCCTCTCCCTTTCCACCACCCGCCCCACCCCTCTCCTTCTTCGCCCCCCCACTCCCGTCCACACTCACTTCCCCCTCACACCCCACCCCCTTCACCCACCTCCCTCTCCACACAGACCCCCCCCCCCCACCTCCTCCCCCCCACCACTCCCCCCCATCCCCCCCAGCGCCCCACTCCACCCTCTCACACCACACCCTTTTGTTTTTGTCAACCCCCCCCCCCTCCACCACCCACCTCTCTCCACCTCCTCTACATTCCTTCTTTGTTCACCCCCCCCATCTCCTCTCTCACCCCACCCCCCCCTCCTCAGAACCCACTTGTCCCTCCAACAGTTTCCCTCTGTCCCCATCACCCCCACCCCCTCTCCCCCTCATCCCCACTTTCCAACTCCCCACTTCCTAACCAGACCTCATCCTCCCCTCTCCCTGCGAAACTCCACCTCTCTCCTCCCCCACCCTCTCCGCACCCCTCTCCTCTTCTTCGCACCCCTCCCCCCTACCCCATCCCCCTTCCACCACTCCCGTGCCTTTTTCGATACCAATTTTATTTCCCCTCATCCAAAATTCAAACTAAACTCCCACCACCCTACCCGAGCAAAAATAACCCCCTCTCCCCACTTCCAACCAGAAATATGAAGAGTAAAAGCAAATATACCCCTATCCCCACTCTCTCCCATAAAAAGTAAAAAGAAAAAATAATAGTGTAATGAGAAAATCAAAAAGGAAAAAATAAATTAAGTAAGAAAAAATAAATACCCACCTCCCCCTTCCCCCAACCACCAAACCCTCCCCCCACTCTCTCCCCCCACCCCCTCTCTTCTCCCCCACCCACTCTCTCCCCCTCCCTCCCCCACAAAGTACACCTTTTCCCCTACCGAGGCGCCGGATAGTTCGTGTTCTAGATCCTATTATGATGAAATTTCCACCACTCAAAAATCCCCAGCCCTCTCTCCCACTTCCGACCACTCTTTCTTTGTACCCCTCTCCCCCTCAAAATCCAATATTAAAAGACCACTATAAAAATCTATTAAACGTAATTCTCCAAATCACCCTCCCCACCTTCTCTCCAACCCCTGACTCTCTCTCTTCTCCCCCTCCACTCTCGCCCTCTACTCTCTTCTCCCTCTACACTCTCCACCTCTCCCCTCCACCTCTCCCCCCCTCTCCTTTTTCCCTCCCCTCTTCTCCCCCGCCGCGTGTCTCCTCTCACCTCCCCTCTTCCCCTCTGCTCTCCCCTCTTACACCACCCCCCCCCTCTCTACCACCCTCACCCACCCTCCCCCCTCTAGCACGCCCTTACCCCTACCCCTGCTTTCCTCCTTTACCCTCCCCCTCTCCTTCCTCCCCATAGAACTCTCATCTCCTAAAAGATATATAAATGAAATAAGTCCCTTCCTAGAAAAAATAAGAAAATAAAATATATATATACTACCCCTGTCCCAAAATAAAAAAAAAATCCACTCCTAAAAAATAATTATAATAAACCTCTCTTTCCCATATACCCCTCCTCCTCACCCCAATCTTCTCCTCCCCTCCACCCCCTTCCCTCTGTCTCTTGCTTAAAAATTCTGTATCTTGCCCCCCCTCTCGAAATAAAGAATCTAGTCTCAAATCCACCCTCTTCTTGCCCTCACTATCTAGACCCCCCCTCTAGACGCGCCTGCGAGATGAGTTGGGGCTATGTTGTGTCGTGCGATAGGGCGGTTATGGGGTAAAAGGAGCAAATTAATAATCTTAATAATATATCAAGGGGGGCAGTTAGCATGTGTGCAGGGTGGTAGTTAGTGTGTGTGACGCCTCATGCTGCCCCCCCCCCCCACGTTAAGGAAACAGACCCAACGGGTCTGCACTTGGTCTAGTATACTTTTAAAACTCTGTGTGTGTGTGTGATTTTGCACATGAAACGTATCTCCTCGAAAACCAGACTCAAAAACGCGGAGATTTTTACCATTTCGGTTGAGAATTTCCTTATGAGTTTGGAACTCCACTGCTTGATCAATTATTTCCCCAGATTTGAAATAAAATTGATCACAAAACTCAAACAAAACTCAATGTTTTAAATCTGAACAGCTCTCACCAGCTGCTGACGTCACAACGCCCACATGCCGACCAGTCCAGGCCCACCTGCCTCCAGCCCTGTAGGTACGCTTGCACCACGCCTCCCGCAGCTGGACTCCCACGCCTGCCCGCCTGCTCACTCCAACCCCCCCCCCCCCCCCCCGTTCTCAAAATGTTCTGCATCGGTGTGGGGGTGTGGATCGGGGGGGGGAAGAGATGAGTGAGGGGGGGGGTGGGGGGGGGGGGGGGAGTTCCGACTTCAACATTGCGGCAGCAGTTATTGTCCTCTGGGAAACCAGCAATTCCTCCGTCGATCGCAGGGACACGGGCAATCGTCACGCGAGAGCTGCCGAGGGTCTCCTCGTCGCCCGAGGTCGGTCCCATCAGAGGCGCCCTCCCCCAACATCCCGCTCACACCCCTCCGAGTTGAGTCCGCACTCTCCCTCTCTCTCCCCCATCACAACGGCCCGCAGCTGCAGCCCCTTACCCTCTCGTCCCCCTCGCTGGCTCCTGTCACCGCCCCCGTCATACCCCCCTCTCCCCCATGGCTCTTCCCCCGTCTTTTCACCGAGCTCCCACCCCCGCCCAAACCCGTGGGTGCAGTAGACGGTCCAAACACTGGCTGGTTTACGTTTAGAGGGTTAAGGCGTTTAGAGGATAACGACGCCAGCTGGGGATTCATGTTGAGGGTCGAATCCCCTGCTGGTTCACATTTAGAGGGTACAAACGCCCGTTGGTTGATTTTAGAGGTTCACAAGGCCTTGGGTTTGCATTTAGACGGATAAAGTTTAGAGAGCGCAAACGTCTGCTGACTTGAGGTGGGACGGGCCAAACCAAAGATGATATATTCTATAATCTTTGCATGCAACGTGGGGCGGGTGACGAGGGGTGTGGGTGATGGGGGCAGGGGGGGGGGAGGGTGGGGGGTGGGGGGGCCCCCGGGGGGTGGGGGGAGTGGGTGGGGGGGGGGGGGGGCGTGGGGGGGGGGGGGGGCGGTTCCGTTGGGGGGGAGGGGGGGAGGGGGCGGGGGAGGGGGTGGGCGGAGGGGGGGGACGGGGGGGGGGGGAGGGGGGGGGCGGCGGGGGGTGTGGGGGGGGGGGGGGGGGGGGGGGTGGGGGCGGGGGGGGGGGGGGGGGTGGGGGGGGGGGGTGGGGGAGGGAGTGGGGGGCTGGGGGGGTGGGGGGGGGGGGGGGAGGGGGGGGGAGGGGGGTGGCGGGGGGCGGGGGGGGGGGGGGGGGGTGGGGGATGGGGGGGTGGGGGGGGGGGGGTTAGAGGGGGGGGGGGGTGGGGAAGGCGGGGCTGGTCGGGGGGGGGAAAAGGGGACGGGGTGTGGGGGGGGGGGGGGGGGGTGGGGGGGGGGAGAGGAGAGGGTAGGGGGGGTGTGGGGAAGTGATGTAGGGGGGGGGGGTGGTAGGGGGGGGGGGGGGGGAGGGGCGGGGGGGGGGGGGGGGGGGGGGGGGGGGCGGAGGGGTGGGGGGAGAAGGGGGCGGGGAGGGGGGGGGGGGTGGGGGAACACAAGGGGGGGGGGGCGGTTGGTTTTGGGGGGGGGTGGGGGGGGGGGGGGTGGGAGAGGGGGGGGGGTTGGGGCGGGGGGTGTGTGTGGGGGGGGGGTGGTGGGGGGGGGGGGGGGGGGGGGGGGGTAGGTGGTGGGGGGTGGGGTGAGGGGGGGGATGGGGGGGGGGGGTGCGGGGGGGAGGGTGGGGGTGGGGGGTGGGTGAGGGGGGTTGGGGAAGGTGGGGGGTTGGGGGGGGGTATGGGTGGTGGGGGGGGGGGGGGGGGTGGGGGGGGTGGGGGGGGGGGGGGGGAGAGGGGGTGGTGGTGGGGACAGGGGTGGAGAGAGACGGGGAAGGGCTCGGGTGGAGTGGGAGGAAGGACTTTCTGGCTTGTATACACTGATACACCCCTCACTCTCCCCCATCCTCCTTCCCTCTCCCTCCTTCGTGCTGTAAATGCCAGCGTGCAGGGAGTGCCGTACGCGCCTCTCGCAAGTCCTTTGATAAAAACCTTGCGACCGAGGGGGAACAAGAGCCTCTCTCTCTCTCTCACGCTTTTTCCCTCGCTCAGAGAGAGAAGAGAATCAATAACAACAAAACGCCACCCACCTCTCTCTCTCTCTCCCCACCTCTCACCCCCACCTCTCCCCCACCCTACCTCTCTCTCATCGCTCCCCCCTCCCTGTTCCCCCCCATTCCTGCCCCCCCCCGTCCCCCCTCCACCTCTCCTCCTCCCTCCCCCCCCCCTCCCTCCCTCTCCCTCCCCCCTCTCTCCCTCGACCCCTCCCCCACCCCTCTCCTTCCACACACCCCACACACCCTCACCCCTCCCCCACACCCTCCTCCACACGCCCCACTCCCCCACACCTCCTTCCACCACATCCCCCTTCCCCCACACACCCTCTCGCCTCCCTCTCCCACACCCCACACCCCTCCCCCAGAGCCCGCCCCTCCCCCACATCCCCCTCCCCCACACGCCCCCTTCCCCACATTGCCTCCCTCCCCCACACCCCCTCCCCCACACGCCCCCCATTCCCCACGCCTCCCTCCACCAATCCCCCTCCCCCCACACCCCCCTCCCCCACCCCCCTCCCCCAGAGCCCGCCCCCCCTCCCCCATCACCCCCCCTCCCCCACACGCCCCCCTTCCCCACGCCTCCCTCCACCACATCCCCCTCCCCCACACACCCCCTGTTGACACCAATGAGCGTAGCTTGACTTCTCCTGACGTAGGTGCTGTCGTAGTTTGTTGCCAGGTTAACGTAGGTTGTCGCCGGTGCTGACCGGTGAATTCCATTGGCGACCTATGTCAACCTACGTCAACCAGCGACCGGTACCGACAGTTACAGCTCCACGAGGTCAGGCGACTATAGTGCGTGGACATTGTGCATTTTGTGTTGGGGACATTGGATATTGGATAGTGCGACATGGATCCAAGGAGAAGGAAGGGGCAGGCCAAGGGCAAGGCCCAACCCCCATCCCCATCCACCAGGCAGGTGGAGACTAGGAAGCCCAGGAGGAGGAGGCCCAGGAGGAGGAGGCCCAGGAGGAGGAGGCCCAGGAGGTGAGCCCAGGAGGAGGAGGCCCAGGAGAGGAGGCCCAGGAGGAGGAGGCCCAGGAGGAGGAGGCCCCCAGGAGGAGGAGGCCCAGGAGAGGGGGCCCAGGAGGGAGGGGCCCAGGAGGAGGGGGCCCAGGAGGAGGAGGCCCAGGAGGAGGAGGCCCAGGAGGAGGAGGCCCAGGAGGAGGAGGCCCAGGAGGGCACCAGGGCGGTGGCCCGTGTCCCCACCCCCACCCCAGCCCGGACCGGCCACCCTGCCAAGACTACAGGTACTGCTGCTGCTGACCCAGACTCACCATCAGATGATGCTCAGGACACTGATGTCTAATGTCCACTGTCCAGGAGGAGATGAAGAAGAGCAGAAGACCCAAGGTAAATCCTTAAAGGGCCTGTCCCACTTAGGCGACTCTTTAGGTGACTGCCAGGGACTAGTTATAATGGAATTCACCTACGACACCTGGTGACAACCTACGACAAAACCTACAACTACCTACGACAGCAAAAATTGTCGCCATTGTCGCCCAAAAATGTTCAACATGTTGAAAATTTTGCTGCAGTCGCCTGTAGTCGCCCAAAAAATTGCGGAATTGTGAAAGGCAATACGGCCCATCAATCAGGGGTGATCTCTGCCTCTTAATCCCATTTTCGTGCCTTCTCCCCTAAACCCTTGACACCCGCTTCTAATCAAGAATTTGTCTATCTCTGCCTTAAAAATATCCACTGTCTTGGCCTCCACAGCCCTCTGTGGCAATGAGTTCCATGGATTAACTACCCTCTGACTAAAGATGTTTCTCCTCACCTCCTTTCTAAAAGAGTGTCGTTTAATTCTGAGGCTGTGACCTCTGGTCCTAGACTCTCCCACCAGTGGAAACATCCTCTCCACATTCACTCTATCTTTGCCTTTCATTATTCTGTATGTTTCAATGAGATCCCCCCTCAACTTTCTAAACTCCAGCGAGTACAGGCCCAGTGCTGTCAAACGCTCATCATATGCTAATCCACTTGATCATTCTTGTAAACCTTCTCTGGACCCTCTCCAGAGCCAGCACATCCTTCCTCAGATATGGTGCCCAAACCCACTGAGTTACTCCAGCTTTTTGTGTCTATCTTTGGTTTAAACCAGCATCTGCAGTTCCTTCCTACACTCTTTGCTGGGAGCGTTCTTTTGCCGTAGGGGATGGATGGGTGAAGTTCTGTGCAGTTTATGAAACACATTTGGAACCAACTAGCACCTGTAAACACACGTGAATCTGAGGATGGACTGATGCGTTGTAGACGATGAGAGACAGTGAGAACAAAGTTGCATTAATCCCGGTGTCAAAATTCAATTTTCAAAAAATGTATGAGGTTGCATTTATGAGTTCCATCACATTCCTGATCTGAGCCTTATAGGTTAAAAGGTCATAAGTGATAGTAGCAGAATTAGGCCATTCAGCCCATCAAGTCTACTCCGCCATTCAATCATGCTGATCTCTCTCTCCTAACCCCATTCTCCTGCCTTCTCCCCATAACCCCCATTGGATGAAGTGGGGGGAGGATTGCTAAATTTAAAATGCATAAGAGCCTAAGATTATGTTTACATTATATTACGAAGATGGAAAACTGAGTGGTTTTGCAACGGAATTTAATGGATAGTTTCAACTTTAAGGAATTTGATACTAACCTCTGACATTAGTTTAGTTTAGAGATACAGCGTGTAAACAGGCCCTTTGGTCCTTCGAGTCTGTGCCGACCAGCAATCTCCCGGCACACTAAAGTGCCTGTCCCACTTGGCTGTCGTTGGCGCGCCCTTTACGCGACCTGGTAGCGTGTGGGTAGCGCGGGACGGGCGCATGGAGAGGCGTGGAGGAGTGTAGCGTTGCGCGCGGTATCGCGCAGCTCTCCAGGATTTTGTTCTGCACGATTGGAGGTAGACACAAAATGCAGGAGTAACTCAGCATCTCTGGCGAGAAGGAACGGGTGACGTTTTGGGTCGAGATTCTTCTTCAGTCTGAAAGAAGGGTCTCGACCGGAAACGTCATCCATTGCTTCTCTCCAGAGATGCTGCTGGTCCCGCTGAGTTACTCCAGCATTTTGTGTCCATCTTCAAATGACGTCACGCGCTGCAGACGGCTGTGCGGTCGCATGATGATGTGCGCGACCATCGCACGACCGTCACTACCGGTCTGTCGCGCAAATGATGGCCATGTTGGACTGGCCCTTAACGCTATCCTACACACTAGGGACAATATACAAATTTTACCAAAGCCAATTAACCTACATACCTGTGTGTCTTTGGAGAATTGGAGGAAACCGGAGCACCCAAAGTAAACCCACATGGTCACATGGAGAACGTACAAACTCCATACAGACAGCACCCGTAGTCAGTATCGAACCAGGGTCTCTGGTGCTGTCAGGCAGCGACTCTACCGCTGCGCCACTGTGCCGACCCTATTAATTTCAGTATTTAACACTAAATAGTCAATGCTGATTTTTCATGACCGGAGTAAAGTTAACACCACCCCTACATCCCAAATTTCTGAATATCTGGGCCTAGGAGGATTTGAATTGAAGACTCCCCTCATGAACCTAGACACTAGAGGGTGAGGCCCCACTGATTGGTGTTCTGAATATGGCAGCAGGTATGATGATAGCGCATTGCTGGCACTGTCACTCCCACACTCTCTACCCCCTCCCTCTCCCACTGTTGTCGTGCCTCTCTACCCTCCCTCACCCCTACTCTACCCCCTCCCTCTCTCTCTCTCTCTCTCTCTCTCTCTCTACTCCCCTCCCTCTCTAACCCCTCCCTCTCCCTCTCTAACCCCCCACCCTCTCTACCACCCCTCCCTATCTAGGGATTGAAGAGGGAAGGTGTGCTGGGGATGAGGGGAAATGAGCCATGCCTGCGCAGCTGGGGGCTATGTGTGAGTGGTGGAATATTGCGTTGGGGGAACGGCTTGCGTTGGGAGGAACGGGCGAGTGGTGGAATCTTGCGTTGGGGGGAGCAGACCCAACGGGTCAGCACTTGGTCTAGTAATACATTAAAAAGGAATGAAAAGACATAGACCATCAGAACCTTTGTCCTAAGGTGGAAATGGGAAAGTGTAGCTTCAAGATAAGAAGAGAAAGGTTGAATGGGGACGTGCGGGGCAAGCTATTTTACACAGAGGGTGGTGGGTGCCTGGATGAACTGCCAGGGGTGGTGGTGGAGGCAGATACCACAGTGGCGTTGAGTAGCTTTTAGATAGGCACGTGGAGTTTATTGTCACGTGCCCCGAGGTACAGTGAAAAGGTTTTGTTGTGTGCTATCCAGTCAGCAGAAAGACAATACATGATTACAATCCAGCCATTTACAGTGTACAGATACATGATAAGGGAATAATGTTTAGTGCAAGGTAAAGCCAGCAAAGTCCGTTCAAGGATAATCTGAGGGTCACTAATGAGGTAGATAGTAGTTCTGCACTGCTAGTTTAGTAGTTTATCTACAGGGAAGGGATGGTAGGGATCACGCACAGACAGATGGGAGATTAGTTTATCTTAGCATCATGTTCGGCAGAGTCGTTGTGGGCTGAAGGGCCTGTTCCTGCGCTGCACTTTCCTAACATCTATGATACATAAAAAAAGGTATGGTCTAAAGTAGGAAAAACAGATATGTAAAACACATTGTAAGAATTATTTGGTTAGTTAAGGGATAATTAACAGTGTGGGCCTATAAATTAAGTCTAGGTTATTGGCAATGGAAAATAAGGCAGTGAGATATGAGTCAAGAGTGTTTTATAGTCAGATAGAACAGCGACATTCTTACTCGCTGCAGCACAACACAATGTGTAAATATAGTACAAAGTAAACAGTATAATAAACCAAATAAAAAAAGTTCAGTGTGTGTGTGTGTGTATGTACGTATACACATACTCACATATTAAAATGTGACTGAAGACGGGTCCCCCCGTGACTGCGTGGCTTTTCTCCGGGTGCTCCAGTTTCCTCCATCACTCCAAAGACGTGTAGGTTTTTGTAGGTTGACTGGCTTCTTTCAATTGTCCCTCGAGTGTGGGATAGAACTTGTTTTGTACGGGCTGATTGTTCGCCAGCGTGGACGGGCTGAAGGGCCTGTTTCCATGCTCTATCTCCAAACATCTGCTGTGTCTCGATGGACATGGGTTCTGAAAAGAAAAAGGGGATAGCAGGATAGTTGATGCATTGGTTTTAATTTTATTTTTAATAGTAAGATTAAATGAGAACTTACCAGTTTGAAGTTTGATCTTTATTTTATGAGGAGTTACAACGAGGGATTACGTGAAGAACCCGTCAGCCGCGCATGCGCGTCAACCTTCAATGCAGCGGTGTGGAGTCACAGACAGACAAACATTGACCTGAGAATAGTAAGATCGAAGAAACTAGAACTACCAGCTGGTTTTATGAAGCGGGGTTGGGAGCGGAGGGCATGTAATCCCTCATCGTAACTCCTCATAAAATAAAGATCAATCTTCAAACTGGTAAGTTCTCATTTAATCTTACTATTTTACTTCGGAGTCACTTAAGTGACTACATGAAGATTTTAAAGCTCTGTGACTCCATGCCTTGGAACGAGTCCATGCGTCACACACTGTATAGTTGACTGGGGAGAGTAGACAAAACTGTAGAGACATGACATAATGAACAAATTGAATGTAATGTGTAACGATAATAAATCAACAACAGTTCCCCTTCTTCCCGCGAGGACATTAACGCAAACCTAAAACTGAGTTAGCAAACACGCTCGTTCCGGCTAAAGGCTTATTATAAAAAGTTTGAAATGTGCGTGCTGAGGACCACCCTGCAGCCGATAATCTCTGGTCTAGTGGGACATCCATGGCCCTCGCCCCCGGCGTTGCTGCAGACCTGGTGGAATGAGATTTGAACATTTTAGTATCAATCCCAGCCTTTATCAAAACTTGCTTTAACCACCTGGAAATAGTCTGAGACCTGCTTACGTGGTTTCCTGTGGCTAATCAATAATGCTGACTCAGACCCCTGAAGTCCCTTGGTGATGGTAATGTACTGCCGGAGGTGAGCTGCTACACACAAATTGGGATCCAAAGGATATGCCATGAACTGTAACTTCAATCCCCTGGTCTACTCTTTTTTATAGGCTCATACCCAAAGAAGGTGAAACTATCAGCCGAGGTGAGCATCCTGTCTAAACGGAGCTTATGCAAGGACTGAACCTCTGAGCTGAAACTAATGCCATCAGCATAGCCACCTTATGCGTGCGTTGGTGTAGAGACAAGGAGGTTGGCGGAGACCATGACCGGAGTAAAGTTAACACCACCCCTACATCCCAAATTTCTGAATATCTGGCCTAGGAGGATTTGAATTGAAGACTCCCCTCATGAACCTAGACACTAGAGGGTGAGGCCCCACTGATTGGTGTTCTGAATATGGCAGCAGGTATGATGACAGCGCATTGCTGGCACTGTTGCTCAACTTTTCATCATAGTACTGTTTCAAGAGGAACTCTAGAACATTAACAATTTGTACTGCCTCATAGGAAATGTCAGCCTGTGCACAAAACAGTTCCCACTTCCTGTTATATGAAGCATATTGTTTCTGAGTTCTGCCTCTCGATGCCGCAGTCAACACATCCACCGTGCGATCAGCTAGTCCCAGTCCAAGGAACGGTCTTCTCAAAACCTGCAAATCATTATATTGAGCTGATCATGTAGAGGATGTATTTCACCAGACACCGGGTTTGTTAACAACGTCCTGCTTTTAGGAACCTTCCACACAGGTTCCACAACCCTGCTCAGAACCAGAGGATACCAGGGCTGAGTCGGCCAGTCAGGGACTACCAGAATGCCGGAGGCAGAGTCCTGCTGAATTTTTTGCAGACAGCGACTGAAGAGGAAAAATGGGGGAAATGCATAGAAATATATTGCACCCCAATGTAGCGAAAAAGCATCTATCGCTACTGCCCCTGGGTCTGGTTCCCATGCAACATACTTGGGTAATTGATGGTTTAGCCTTGGAGCGAACAAATCCATATCTGGTGTTCCATACCTAAAAACAATATCCTTAAACACTCTATGATTCAACACCCATTCTGTGTTGTCATTAAATTTGCATGACCTGGTGCCCTCCACCGTATTGAGTCTACCTGGGAGGTAGATAGCTGAAACCCAAATATGTTGATCAATACACCATTTCCAAATACGACATGCCAAATTATCACAGGATACTGACTTGATACCACCCATGTGATTTATATATGCCACTGCTGTGTTGTTATCTATCTGTATTTGAACGTGCACATGGTGCATATGTGCACAATAAGCTTTCAAGCCACAGAGGGCTGCAAGCAACTCCAGATAGTTAACACCATGCAGCTGCAGAAAAGATATCTCATGCATATTCCACCTGCCACCGCAGCTAGTAACGATGTCAGTGGTGCCCCACCCCAGAGAGCTTGCATCAGTCTGTAAAATAATTGCAAGTGAAATATTGCCAGAACAATGGCCAATATTGGCTATCCACCATTGTAGCTCATTAATGGCTTCGGCCGGTAATTGCATGGTTCTGTCAAAGTGGCCTAAATTATGTTTGAGTGCCTGCACCTTTGCTCTTTGTAATTGCTGATAGTGCAAAGGCCCATATTTGGCAGCTGGAAATGTAGCCACCAATTTCCCAATTAAGCTAGCTACTTGTCGAATTGAAGGCAGCTGCTGAGTGCTTAGTTGATTGCAGGCTTCTATTAACTTGAATCTCTTGCCCGCAGGCAAGGTGATTAACAGGTGATTGGAATTAATAGTAAATCCCAAATAATCCATAACCCTGGATGGGGTCAACCTGGATTTTTCTGGGTGAATTAAGAACCCCAGCTGTTCAAACAGTGATTTGGTGGCTGAAATCGCCAACATAGCCAATTCCACGGTTTTCCCTATAATGAGGATATCATCTAAATAAGCCATAACTATATTTTTCTGCTCTCTTAACAGAGCCAGCACAGGTTTTAATATTTTAGTGAACAACCTGAGAGCTGAGGTTAACCCATTCGGCAACACTTTAAACTGCCATAGCTGCCCCATCCATTTAAACTTTAAGTATTTTCTGTGATCCTTGTGAATAGATACAGAATAATAAGCATCTTTAAGATCAATGCATGCCATATAACATATCCTGGAAATTAGCTGTTTTGCCATTATTAGACTTTCCATTATGAAATGTTTGTACTGCACAAAAGTATTGAGTTGGGTTAAATGCAAAATAATGCGACATCCCCCATCCTTCTTTTCCCTAGGGAAGATATTAGATACAAATTCATGAGGTTTAAGACTGGTCTTTTCAATCACTCTTTTAGTACATAATTTATCAATTTCAGTCTGAACTGAGGTGGTCTCCTCAGTGGGTCTTCCGCTGGTCGAATCGTAGGGGTGCTGACGTCCGAACGGTTGTCTGTTAGGTGGTGGAGCCCTTAGCAGCCCCACAGCCTTGGACTCATCATCCAAATCCTTCACCTGCCTGGGCAGGTCATCTCCAAACAGCAAATTGGCCGGCTGCACATTACTGGCTTTACACAACCCCGCAAACTTGGGGTTGAGAACAGGACGAATGGCATTCTTACGAAAACAATTAATTTCGAACCATGCGTTGCACAACAATGCCATTGCGTCCCTTTGAGCCTCCGATAATGTGCAGCCGTCTACCGACCTGGCGAATGCTGTCAGCCCCGACGCCAGCAAGTTCAGGATTCTCTGTAATTTGACCTCTTGGGACTTTATGCCGCAGCCGATATAGCTCCAGATGGAACTATTGACCATGGGTACCTTCAGGGCAGGACAATTGCTAGGAGCATGGTACCACATGGCTGTCTGCATCATAACCTGCTCCTGCAGCTGGTGGGAAGCCAGATAGTTAATGCTGGCTGCGAGCTCTTCTTCCAGAGGCTCTCCGACCAGCGACGACATAGCAAACTTTGAGACCATGGTCGGTACTTTTCCGCATCCCGCGGGTCTCGCACCGAGCGGTCCCTCCGCCCATGACTGGTGCTCTGTGCTCCTGTCTTCCGACGGGGCCACATCATGCAGCCCTGCACCAGGTGCTGCTGCAAGCGCCCGAGACTCGCTGAGATATGCCTCCTGTCCGGAGGGCACATCATGTTGGAGCATCCTCTCCAAAAAGGCGAACGCTCCCGGCCGGACTCATCAGAGTCCACTGGCCTGTTGGGCTTGCACTTGGCCTTCCCGACCCACGGGGTAGCAAAGTGCTGTCCATGGGCACCGAGCCCAGGGTCGCTGGCTGTGGAGTCAGCGACCGCGATGGTGAAACGGACTGCCGCCCGCTGACCGCACTGCCACGGTCTTCAGAAGCGGTTCTCCCTGCAGCCCGTCAAGACTTCACCTTTTCCATGACTTCTTGCTGTAAAACAGAAGAAGAAAAAACACCCGCGGACTAAGTTTGAGACTTATCTGGCCCTTTTAAAACTACCGCTGGTGGAGCAACGCGCCACCAGCCAGTCAGAGCGCCATGCGTTAGACGTAATGACGCGCACGCACGGCTGACGGGTTCTTCACGTAGTCACTCACGTGACTCCGAAGTAAAATTTAACCAAAGTTCTTATATAAAGAGAAGATTATGAGATTGGAATCTGCATGAGTGACTCCATTATTTGATATGATGGGAGACAGAAAGCTGGAAACTATAGGCTAGTTTAATACTGTGGAGAAAACCCACGCGGTCACGGGGAGAACGTACAAACTCCGTACAGACAGTACCCGTAGTCAGGATTGATCCCGGGTCTCTGGCGCTGCATTCGCTGTAACTCTACCGCTGCGCAACGGAGCCGCCCATGTTTGGCTGTCAAACTTGCTGATGACTCAAAGATAGTTTGGAAAGTGAATCGTGATGTAGATCAGGGAGGATAGACAGGAGTGTGGATGGGTTAAGTGAGTGGGAAAAGATCCCATGGCAAATGGATAATGTCGGAAAAAAAAAGTGAAATTATCCATTTTGCCACAAGAAAACGGAGAAATTCTTAAATGGCGAGAGATTACAGGGCTGTGAGATGCTGAGGAATTTGGTGTTTAAGTGCCTGCTTCACAAATGCCAATTACATAAGTGCAGCATGTAATTAGGAAATCTAACAAAACATGATCAGAATGCAGATAGGCACAAAGTGCTGGAGTAACTCAGCGTGTCAGGCAGCATCTCTGGAGAAAAGGAATAGGTGACGTTTCAGGTCGGAACCCTTCTTTGGACTGAAAGTAGAGGTGGGAGGGTGGGGCAAAATAAACTGTACTGCACATCCACAAACGCTGCCTCGTCTACCTGGACTCTACTAAGGATCCAAAGCTTGCCCGCCTCCACCGCCCGCAGGCCCGGGGCTCCAGGCCTCGGCGCCTGCCCGAACACCACAAGGCCAAGACCCTGACGCCATTGCTGTCAGGAGAAGCAACACCAACAACACCACCTCTCCAGAACTACCGACACTTCCTCACTTCATGGAGGGAATGGGCAGGCGGTATTGTTTTGGATGAGGCATTACGAAAAACTTGCCCTGTTTGCAACCTCTGCTGGATAGGATCGTGGCTGGTGATCAGGTGAGGAGAAGCCAAGGCTTGGGTCCTGATGCCCTCTTGTGTTCAAGAAATGTGTCAAGCCAAGATTCACCCATAATAATAGACCTGACCAACAAACAATTGCCATTGCCCGTGGGATTATACCTCAATTGGAATCAACATCGACAGAACACAGAGGAGAAAATATATTTTAGAGACAACATCTTAAAAAATAAGTTGGTGGAAAGGGAAACGAGAGATATAGACGGTGATATAGAGAGATATAGGACAAACAAGAAAGATATGCAAAAAAGTAACAATGATAAATTTGTTAGTGAAATAGTTCTCACCAAAATACATGGCCTGTTTGCTTTCTCATGGTTACTATTTTTGCATATCTTTCATTCATGAGTTCTATATCTCTCTACATCACCATCTGTATCTCCCGTGTCCCTTTCCCCTGAGTCTGAAGACGGGTCTGGACCCGAAACATCACCTATTATTTTTCTCCACAGATGGTGTCTGACCCGCAGAGTTACTCCAGCTTTTCGTGTCAATCTTTGGTCTAAACCAGCACCTGCATTTCCTTCCTACGCAATCTTAAAGTGTAGAACAGCACAGTGGAGGAACAGGACCTTCAGCCCACAATGTCTGTGCCAGGCATGTGGCCATGTTAAAGTGCACATCTGTCGACACATGATCCATGTCCCTCAATCCCCTGCCTATTCTGAGTGTGTAAATACCTGATAAACATTGCTATCGCATCTTCTACTTTGTGTCCTTTCAAGTGGAACTTTATTACCGACACCAGGCTGGGACTCTATTCCTTGGAGCACGGGAGGATGAGAGATGATCTTATAGAGATGTATAAAATCATGTGCAGAATATCTCTATAAGATCACCCCTCATCCTCCTGCGCTCCAAGGAATAGAGTCCCAGCCTACTCAACCTCTCCCAATAGCTCACACTCTCTAGTCCTGGCAACATCCTCGTAAAAATGAAGTTATGTCTTCTAGTAGTTGACACTTCCACCTTGCGAAAAAGTATTTTTCAATCTACCAGACTATTTCTGCCCCTCATAACTTTATATGCTTTTGTCTGGTGTCACCACTGTCTCCGATGCTCCACAGAAAACATTCCAAGTTGGAATAACCTTCCTTTACAGTTATAGGTCCACCACTGATGTTCCAGCAACCTAGGTTCCAGATCCTTTCTGCATTATCTGATTAACAGAGGTCACAGCCTTGGAGAGGCTCGAGATACCGGCCCACAAAGTCGGTCACGGAAGTCGGCGGTGGGAACGCATCTGCTGGCTCGGGTTGGGCTGGAGTTGCAGAGCTCCGGCTGCAGGGGGGCATATTCCACCCACCGATCAGCCACGGAAGTCTAGATGAGGTCGCGATCGGCTGCCTCACCCGGCTTAGATACCACATTTGGGGGGGGGGGGGGGGGGGGGGGGGGTTTGTCCAGAATAAAGCAGGGGTCGGACCACCAGCTGCCAGAAATCGGTGGTGGACCTATAGTATTCTGTTATCCGTGCAAAATCCTGGTGAACCTCTTCTGCACCCTCTCCAAAGCCTCCATATCTTTTTGTTAATTCAGCAAGAAGAACTGCGTACACACCCTAAACTTCTCCCAACATGATAATGTCATTTCCAATCTCGTTGTATTTTACTTCAGTGTAATGGTGACGATTTATATTGATGATATCATATTGTTTATATTGGTATTAGTTTATTATTGTCACTTGTACCAAGGTGCAGTGTAAAGCTAATTTGTGTGCCAGCCTATTAAATCAGATGAAACTATACACACGTACCAATCAAGCCAGACATAATCAAAACAGGTAGTGCACACAGCAAACTACCAGCATGCAGAATGTTGTTTTACAGCACTGTAGCGTAAAACCCCTGTCCCACGGTATGAGTCCATTCCAAGAGTTCTCCCGAGTTTGCCCTGATTCGAACTCGGAGATTTACGGTAATGGTCGCTTGTCGGTACTTGGGGCTCTCGTGGACATTTTTCAACATGTTGAAAAATCTTCACAAGTCTTCCCGAGCTTACCTGCCGTTACCGAGTCTTCCCAAGTACCTGCTGTTAGCGTTATGAGCCGCTAAGAGACGTCCCCGAGCTCCGACGTACCGCTACGTTCATTCTCCGTGCTTACCACGAGTTTGATTTTTTTTAAACTCGGGAGAGCTCATGGAATGAATTCATACCGTGGGACAGGGCTTTTAACAGTTACACAGAGAAGGTCTAATATGTGCAATGAAGGTAGGGCTGTTAGATTGGGAATCAGCCCAACTTTAGTTCAAGTTTATTATTGTCTATTATTGTCATGCTTACTGAGGTACAGTCAACAGCTTTTTGGTGTGTGCCATCCAGTCAAAGCAAAGACTCAAAGTGTACTGAAGAGAGCTCAGGATGTGTACGTTCCCATTAGAGTGAAGGGCAAAGCAGGCAAACGTAAGGAAGTTTGGCTGACGAGGGAAATTGAGACGTTACTCAAAAACAAGCAGGCTGCATGGGACAGGTATAGGCAGCTGGGATCAAGTGCATCCCTGGAGGAGTTTCGGGAACTAGGGAGTAATCTAAAAAATGAAATCAGAAGGGCAAAAAAGGCCAGATAGCTCTGACAGGAGGCGTTAAGGACAATCCCAAAAGATTTTATAAATACATTAGGGGGAAAAGAGTAACTAGAGGGAGAGTGGGACCTCTCAGGAGCCACAGGAGATGGCCAAGGTCCTCAACGAGTATTGCTGCTCTGAGGAGAAAGACAGTATGACGGAGGAAATTGGAGCAGTCACTGGAAGTGCCTTGAAAGCTGTCAGGGTTACGGTCAAAGAAATATTAAAGGTACTGTCGTGTTTGAAGGTAGACAAATCTCCAGGGCCTGATCTGATATATCCGAGGACATTGCGGGAAATTAGAGAGGAAATTGCGGGAGCCCTGGTTGAGATTTACGAGTCGTCCTTAATTACAGGAGAGGTGCCGGAAGACTGGAGGGTGGCAAATGGTGGGATCTATCGGCCCATGAGCTTAACATCTGTAGTTAGTAAGTTACTGGAGAGTATTCTGAGGGATAGGATATACGGGCATTTGGATGGGCAAGGGCTGATTAGGGATAGTCAGCATGGTTTTGAACGTGGGAGGTCGTGTCTCACAAGTCTGATTGATTTTTTTGAAGACGTGACCAGAAAGGTTGATGAGGGCAGAGCTGTAGATATTGTGTACATGGACTTCAGCAAGGCGTTCGACAAGGTTCTGCATGGTAGGCTGCTCTGGAAGGTTAGATGACATGGGATCCAAGGAGAGATAGCTGGATGGATAGCAAATTGCCTCCATGGAAGGGAGCAGAGGGTGATGGTGGAAGGTTGCTTCTCAGACTGGAGACCTGAGACTATTGGTGTGCCTCAGGGTTCAGTGCTGGGAAGTCAGGGCCACAATCTAACTGGTGGTAGGATGGTACAGTTGCCTCATAACAGCTGGGAAAAAACTGTCCCTGTATCTGGAGGTGTGTGTTTTCACACTTCTATACCTTTTGCCTGATGGGAGAGGGGAGAAGAGGGAGTGGCCAAGGTGTGACTCATCCTTGATGATGCTGCTGGCCTTGCCGAGGCAGCGTGAAGTGTAGATGGAGTCAATAGAAGGGAGGTTGGTTTGTGTGACGGTCTGGGCTGTGTCCACAGTTCTTGCTGTCTTGCAAGGAGCTGTTCCCAAACCAAGCTGTAATGCATCCCGAGAAAATGCTTTCTGTGGAGCATCTGTAGAAGTTGGTGAGAGTTGTCGGGGACATACCGAATCTCCCAGGCATTCTCAGGAAGTATAGGCGTTGGTGTGCTTTCTTGGCTTATGCCAGGAATGTATGGGAAGACCATGGGAAGTCTGATAATAGAAGGAAAGATAGCTGTTTCTGAGTCTACTGGTGTGTGCTTTCAATCTGCCTTGAGTTACAGTATAAGGAGGGACTAGAGAGGCTGGGACTATTTTTCCCCAGTGAAGGGTGACGTCATAAAGGTTTATAAAATCATGAAGGGATGGATAGGATGGAAGATCATAGTCTTTTAGATGGCATTTAGAGGTCTGAAACTAGAGGTTTAATTGTAGTTTAGTTTACAGATACTGTGAGGAACCTTCGGCCCACGCCGACCAGCGATCACCCCGTACACTAGCACTACCTTACACACGAGGGAAAATTTGTGACTTTTACCCGAAGCCAACCAACCTACAAACCTGTACGTTATTGGAGTGTGGGAGGAAACCGGAGCACCCGGAGAAAGCCCTGCACAAGTCACGGGGAGAACGTGCAAACTCCGTACACACAGCACCCGTAGTTAGGATGGAACCCGGGTCTCTGGCGCTGTGAGGCAGCAACTCTACCGCTGCGCCACCGTGCCACACAGGAGAAGCTGTACGCCAGGAAGCCTCACACCACCCAAGACAAAGAAGCCTTCACGATAGGATCCACAAGTCTTGCCCATGTCATTTATTCCCTCCACTGCCGGCTGATCATGGCAGCAATAGATGCCATCTCCAAAATGCATAATAGTTCCTTGCCTCAGCTACTCTGGAAGTATGTCCCAAACTCACAATGAATGATAAATGCACACAGTTTTTGGGAACATCCCAATCTGCAAGATCCCATGTCAAATCACTGACAAGGTCCATATCTCAGGACTATGTTGCTAACAGCATTGTGGAAAGGACTAAAATGGAGCAGTACAGTGGTGGAGCAGCTGCCTCACAGAAAGGTCAGTATGGGAATGGGAAGGGGAGATAAAATGGTTAGCAACAGGGAGATCCAGTCTGCCTTGGTGGACTGACGGTAAGTGTTCAGCAAAATGGTCGCCGAGTCTACGCTTTGTCTCACTGACGTACAGGAGACCACTGGGAACACTGGATGAATAGATGAGGTTAGAGATGGGGCACATAGAAACATGGAAAACAGGTGCAGGAGTAGGCCATTTGGCCCTTCGAGCCAGTACCGCCATTCAATGTGATCATGGCTGATTATCCAAAATCAGTACCCCGTTCCTGCTTTCTCCCCATATCCCTTGATTCCGTTAGCCCAAAGAGCTCTATCTAACTCTTTCTTGAAAACATGAACCTTTGTCTCACCTGGAAGGACTGTCGGTTCCCTGGATGGAGTCGAGGGAGGAGGTATAGGGACAGGCGTTACATCTCCTGTGGTTGTAGGGGATAGTAACTAGCAAGGGGGTGGTTTGGGTGGGAAGGGCCGAGTGAACCAAGGAGTTGTGGAGGGAGCTGTCTCTGCTGAAGGCAGGACGGGGTGGAGATGGGAAGACGTGATTTGTGGTGGGATCAGGTTGGAGGCGAGGGAAATGTCGGAAGATGATGTGTTGTAGGCTGGTGGGGTGAAAGGCGAGGACCAGGGGAATATCCTTTTGCCTCCGGGGGGGGGGGGGAGTAGAGGGAAGCAGGAGCAAGACTACGGGGCACAGGAGAGACATCTCCTGTTTCCTCCCACATCCCAAACAATGCAGATTACTTATAGGTTAATTGTCCCTGGAAATTGTCCCTCGAGTGTAGAGAGTGAATGCAAAAGTGGGATAACAGAACGAGTATCAGCAGGTCATTGATGATCGACATGGCCTTGGTGGGCCGACAGGACAGTTTCCATGCTGTATTTTTCACTCATTTACTTGGAATACAACACTTCGCTCTTCAGATGCAGGATCAAAAAAACAACTCTCCAGGTTGTCGTTGAACCCAAGACTTGTTCAGTCTCATTGTCTGTAACCCGTTTTCACCTAGCTCACAGCTAACAATGGCCTGTTTCCTTTATCATCGTTACTTTTCTGCATATCTTTCATTAATTTGTTCCTCATCTTTCTGCATCACCCTCTATATCTCTCATTTCCCTTTCCCCTGAGTCTGAAGAAGGGTCTCGACCCGAAACGTCACCTATTCCTTTTCTCCAGAGATGCTGCCTGTCCCGCTGAGTTACTCCTGCTTTTTGTGTCTATCTCCAGTTTAAACCAGCATCCGCAGTTCCTTCCTGCACAACCCTCCAGGTCTGTGTCAAAGATAAACTGCAAAGCTTCAAGAAGACAGCAAGGGATAGGGACGGGTAGAATGTTTAAAAATGCTCTTCATGTGTTATAATAATTCTGTGCTTTAAAGTAGGATCAAACTGATCTCGTAACCGGATATCTGCTTATGGGGTGGAATCGGGCAGTGTTTACTCTACTGAGGCTTTCAGAGGTGCATGATGTGTATTTGTTATAAGGCCATTCGGTAGAAAGAAAAGTTCTAAAGTGCCTTCTACAATAAACAACACATCAAAGGAGAAATCTGCATATAAGGAGCAGATAATCTTTGTCCGTTGAGCATTTCCTAGATTGCACCCTTTGGTCACTGTATTTGGTGCTCTTAAATAAAGTCGATTATCTTTCCTGATCTTTGTGTTGTGTTTTAAAGTTCTCTTTAATATCTGCTATGCAGTATTACTAAAAGATAGTTTGAACACCTGGAAAGGAGTAGGTTTCAGGATAGTGCCACCAAAATGCTCACCATTCTCTCAGCATCAATTTTCTGTCAGGTGGCACCTCTTCTAGTGCAGATGTTAATGCAATTATAAACGGTTCCTCAAGGTGGAGCCATTTGCCATGGTCTCCCACTGATGGGTGAATCACTCGTGTGCATCACTCACTCATCCTTGAGTCAATTAGTTTCCAACACTCCTAGATAAAAGTGTTGATAAGCATTGAGGTCCCAATCCCAGAGATACGTTTACCAGTTCAGGTTAGTTTAGTTTCGTTTATCATTACGTGTACCGAGGTACAGTGAAAAGGTCACGGTGGCGCTCCTAGAGTTGTTGCCTTACACGAATGCAGCGCCAGAGACCTGTGTTCCATCCCAACTATGGGTGCTGTCTGTACGGAGTTTGTACGTTCTCCATACGTGTGTTTTCTCTGAGATCTTCGGTTTCCTCCCACACTCCAAAGACGTACAGGTTTGTAGGTTAATTGGCTTGGTAAATGTAAAAAATGTCCCTAGTGGGTGGACAAGGACAAAGGACAAAGGACATTTATTGTCACATACACCATTTCTGATGTAGTGAAATTTGAGTTGCCATTTGCAGCACAGTAGGACGGTGTTAATGTGCGGGGATCACTAGTCAGCACAGACCCGGTGGACCGAAGGGCCTGTTTCCGCGCTGGATCCCTAAACTAAACTAAACTGAACAAAAGCTTTTGGTTGCGTGCTATCCTGTCAGTTGCAAAACTCTGCATGATTCCAGTCAAGTCGTACATAGTGTACAGAAATAACGTTCCGTGCAAGATAAAGTCCAGTAAGGTCCGCTTAAATATGGTCTGAGGGTCACCAACGAGGTAGAGAGCCCTCTCTATTTGGTGATAGGATGGTTTGCTTGCCAGATAACAGCTGGGAAAGGGGCTGTTCTTGAATCTGGAGTCATAGTCATACAGCATGGAAACAGGCCCTTTGGCACCAACTCGTCCATGCTGACTAAGATGTCTTATCCAAACTATCCTATTTGCCTGCCGTTGGCCCATAGCCTTCCACCCAGATGGGTGTATGGAACAAGTTGCCAGAGGAGATGGTTGAGGCTGGGACTATCCCAACGTTTAAGAAACAGTTAGACAGGTACATGGATAGGACCAGTTTGGAGGGATAGGGACCATGCGCAGGCAGGTGGGACTAGTGTAGCTGGGACATGTTGGCCGGTGTGCGCGAGCTGGGGCAACGGTCCTGTTTCCACACTGTATCACTCTATGACTAAACCATTGCTATCCGTTTATCTATCTAAAAGTGTTTTTAAATATTGACACAAAGTGCTGGAAATCCTCAGCAAGTCAGTCAGCATCTCTGGGGAACATGATATGTGAGGATTTGGGGTCGAATCCCCTCTTCCCACTGTTTTGTATAAATCAGTATCTGCAGCTCCTTGTATCGCATCTTTTAAATGCTGCTTGCTTCAACTACTTCCTCTGGCAGCTCATTCCACGTACTCATGTTCTGAACAAACTCATTTACAAATGCTGCATGGTTGCAGACTCCAACGGGGGGAAGTATTTTAATATGAGCGGGGACCTCATTGAACTAATCAGTGAAAGGGCTGGATAGAGTGGATGTGGAGAGGATGTTTCCACGTGGGAGAGTCTAGGATCAGAGAGCACAGCCTCAGAACAATAGGATGTACCTTTAGAAAGATGATGAGGAAGTTATTTAGTTGAGGGAGAGGGGGGGTTGAATCTATGGAATTCATTGCCACAGACGGCTGTGGAGGCTGTCATTGGGCATTGTTAGTGGAGGTTGACTGATTATTGATTAGTAAAGGGCTCCACTGCGGCGACCTATTCAAGTCAAGTTTATTTGTCACATACACATACACGATGTGCAGGGAAATAAAAGTGGCAATGCCTGCGGGTTGTGCAAAAAACAACAGAACAGAAGAGAACAGAATCAGTATTTACATATTAGAAAAAAAACAGCAATTTTAAAAAGACACAACAGTAAATTAGTACAGTAAGTTAGTCTCTGGTGAGATAAGAGTTTACAGTCCTAATGGCCTGTGGGATGAAACTCCTTCTCATCCTCTCTCTTTTCACAGCATGACAGCGGAGGCGCTTGCCTGACTATAGCAGCTGGAACAGTCCATTGCTGGGGTGTTAGGGGTCCCCCATGATCTTGTCGGCTCTGGATCTGCACCTTCTGATGTATAGTTCCCGCAGGGGGGCGAGTGTGGTTCCCATAGTGCGTTTGGCCGAACTACTCTCTGCGGAGCCTTTTTGTCCTGAGCAGAGCAGTTCACAAAGCAGATTGTGATGTTTCCGGACAAGATGCTTTCTACAGCCCCAGAGTAGAAGCACTGAAGGATCCTCAATGAGACTGTGAATTTCCGTCAGCTGCCTGAGGTGGTAAAGGCGCTGCCTTGCCTTACTCACCAGTGAGGCACCATGTGATGTCAGAAGAGTTTGCCCTCGACTCGTACTCGCAGCATGGTCGACACAAGGTCCTAGGAGGTCTTTGTAACTCTCTTACATGCTCGAGAGTAGTCCCCGCGTACTCGAGGCCTCAGCTAGGTCGCGGCGTATTTTTCAACATGCTGAAAAATGCCCGCGAGAAAAAAAAAAAATCGCCATGGAAAAAAATCGATATTTTTTTTACTCGTGGGTTTAGTCGAAGTAGGTCGTCGTAGGTTGGCATGTTAGTTGTAGGTAATTGAGGGTAGTCATAGATAGTCTTCAACGTAGTCAAAGGGAGGTCAATGGAGATCGTCTTCACTCTCCACTATTCCGTGTCCAATTTTCCCGAAGCTAGTGGAAGCTAGTCTTCAACATAGTCAAAGGAGGTCGAAGGAGGTCTTCTACATAGTCGAAGGTCTCCAACATTATACTTTTTCAAAGTCTCCTAAACTCGCCAATTAGGTCGCCGCAGTGGGACAGCCCCTTTAGGGTGTCAAAGAATATGGGAGAGGGCAGGAGAATGGGATTGAAAGGGAAAAACAGATCAGCCATGATTAAATGGAGGAGCAGGATCAATGGGCTTAATGGACTAATTCTACTCGTATAACATGAATATAAATTATATTTAAGTAACTTGAATTAAATAAAGAGTTCTACTAATTGTTCTCAAGCAGCTGCTTTTTCACTTAAGATAATGTGAAGAAGGGTCATGACCTGAAACGTCACCGGTCTTTTTTCTCTAGAGATGCACCTTGACACAGTTACTCCAGCATTTTGTCTCCATCTTTGTTACAAACCAGCCAGTGGGCTGAGGGAGAGCTGAGAAGGGGAGGAGAAAATAAGGACTACCTGAAATTAGAGAAGTCAATGTTCATTTCGCTGGGGTGCAAACTGCCCAAGTGAAATATGAGGTGCTGCTCCTCCAATTTCCGGTGGTCCTCACTCTGGCCATGGAGGAGGCCCAGGACAGAAAGGTCGTATTTTGAATGGGAAGGGGAGTTGAAGTGCTGAGCAACCGGGAGATCAGGTTGGTTATTGCGAACCGAGCGGAGGTGTTGGGCGAAGCGATCGCCAAGCATACGCTTGGTCTCACCGATGTAGAGCAGCTGACACCTAGAGCAGCGGATGCAATAGATGAGGTTGGAGGAGGTGCAGGTGAACCTCTGCCTCACTTGGAAAGATGCTTGGGTCCTTGGGGGACGGGGGCAGAATCCGGGAGGGGGGGGGGGGAGTTGGGGGGGGGGGGGGGGGCAGTAAAGGGACAAGTGTAGCATTTCTTGCGGTTGCAAGGAAAGTGCTTGGAGAGGGGGTGGCTTGGGTGGGAAGGGACAAATTGACCACCTCCTCCAACCTCATCTAATGCATCTGCTGTTCTAGGCGTCAGTTGCTCTACATCGGTGAGACCAAGCGTAGGCTTGGCGATTGCTTCGCCCAACACCTCCGCTCGGTCTTTTTTTTTATTTTTTTTTTAATTTCAAAATATACTTTATTCGAATGATAAATATATACAATACATTATCCTTGCGGAAAATCCATCCGACATTTTCGGAGGCTGTACAATAGATCAATACAGTTTAGACATTTTCTTTTTCCCAAGTTTCCACAAATCAGTCCCCCACTCATGCCACAATAGGCGTGGGGGATACCTTCCCTTATATTGAGGGGCGTCTCCACCATACCGTGCCCCCCATTGTCCCAGCTAGCGGAAGGGCGTTAGACTGTGGCCCTCCCCCCTCCCCCCCACCGAGCCTTGGCGTTGGCTGCACCGAGCTTCAGTGCGTCCCGACCCTCAGCACGTACTCCTGGCAGTCTGCAGCGGGCCAGTCGGCAACATTCCCTGACGGACATTCGCTCTGCTGGGTGTGTGAACAATGCTCGGGCAGACCCAAAGGGCGTCTTTTACCGAGTTGATGACCCTCCAGCAGCACTCGATGTCAGTCTCTGAATGTGTCCATGGGAACAGTCCGTAAATCACAGAGTCCTCTGTGATGGAGCTGTTCGGGATAAAGCGTACCAGGGACCCTTGCATTTTTCTCCAGACTCTTTTAGCAAACCCACACTCTGTGAAGAGGTGGGCAACCGTCTCCTCGCCATAGCAGGCCGTCCCCGAGGGCAGCGTGCGCTGGTGTGGTTGTGAGGTTCGACGGTGCAGGAAGGATTGACTGGGAGGGCTCCCCTCACCGCCAGCCAAGCCAGGTCTTGGTGCTTGTTGGTGAGCGTTCTGGCGATGAGGCATTTTTGCCAGACGAGTGGGCAGTCTGCTCAGGGAACCCACGCCACCGGGTCCATAGAGAGTCCTTTCCCTGCAGTGACCTGCAGGACATTCTGTGCTGACCACTGCCCGATGGACATGTGGTCAAAAGGTATGTTGGTCCGGAAGAAACCCTTGTCCACCGACAACAGATGGGCGGCAATGTCCAGCTGACTGGCACATGCGTGGCAAGCACCTGCGCCAGGCCCATCCTTCTCAACACCGGGGACAGGGAGTAGGTAGAACCTCAGCAGGTAGGACACTTGGTTGCCCACGGTCTTGGCTCAACACCTACACTCCGCCTGATGCAGCCACACACAGGGGGGGGGGGGAAGTGTGGCCATCAGAATTGAGGGCGACGTTGGGCTCGCTTTTACCCCCGTTGTCTGCGACTTGTACATTGTGGCCCCGTCGCAACCCGGTCCATCCTCGACCCCCAGATGATGTGGAAGATGGCCCGGGTGATCCTGTGGCGTATGAGGAAAAGGGAGGAGGAGGGACAGGCACACTTGTTTGCCAAGTACAGCAGCCCCGAGAGCACCTCACACCTGATGACCAAATTCTTTCCCGTTATGGAGAGGGTAAGCGTTGCCTCCACAAGCTCCAGCTTCTCCCCCACCCTGGCTATCCGCTCCAGCCAATTTTTGTTACATGCCTCAGCCCCCCCGAACCAGATCCCCATCACCTTCAAGAATAGTCAGGCTTGATGGTGTGAAGGGGACGGAAGATCTGTCAGCCAGTTGCCAAAGAGCATGGCCTCGCTCTTCCTGCGTTCACCCTGTGGCTCCCCCTGGCTCCCGTGCCGAACTCAAACTGGTCGCAGATAACTAATCAGAGTATCCTGCGAACCGACCCTGGGTCCAGCAGAAGACAGCGACAATCGTCCATGTACAGGGAGGTCGTTTACTTGAATGCCCCCCACTGCCTGGCAATTTCACTCCTCTTATGCCAGCAATCCTTCCTGATGGATTCAGCCAAAAGGTTCAATACATCAACGAAACAAGACAGAGAGAGAGGGCAAAAGCCGCAGCCTGAACTCCAGACCTTACAGGGAAAACAGTCTGATTCCACCCAATGAGTTGGACTGGCACTAACGGATGTTGGTTAGAGCAGTTTGAGCCAATTTCGGATTCCCTCCCCCAAAACCCATTTTGGAGAAGCATGTCCCTCCATGTACGTGTGGGCGAAATCCCTGTCAAGGGAAGGAGGCCTTCTCCTGTCCAGAGCTGACTAGGCAGAGGCAATCCCACCCCTCAGTCCGCACGTAGGCGATGGTATCACCCAGCCCTCTCAGCAACGCTATGGTAGGCTGGTCTGAATTTTTTTTTTCCTGGCCAGGTAACAGCACAGGTTTTGAGTCGTGCGGGTGGATCAACCTGTCACCGTACCGCTCGGCTGCAATAACCATCCTGATCTCCTCTCCCGGTGGGCTCAGTCACTTCAACTACCCCTCCTATTTCTGAATCCATCTTTCTGTCGGCCTGGCCTCCTCGCATGGCCAGAGTGAGACGCACTGTAAAATTGGAGGACACAGCACCTCATATTCCGCTTGGGCAATCTGCACCCCACAGCATGAACATTGACTTCTCCAATTTCAGTATGTCCCGTGCTTTCTCCATCCCTTCCCAGCTTCTCCCCTCAGACCCACTGTCTCCTCCTCCTTCCTTTCTCTTCCCGCCCCCACATCAGTCTGAGGAAGGGTTTCTTTCCTGTATCCTATCGCTCCATAGATGCTCCGCACCCCCTGAGTTTCGGCAGCAGGCTGTTGACTACCCCATTCCCCGCATCTGCAGCTCCTTCCTTCTTGAACACTCTGGGCTGACTGGGTCACACACAGCGGCGCAGCGCCAAATCCACCCGGTTGCCAAGCTAGCCAAGCGTCCGCTTTCCATCCACTTACGGACCAAACACAGGGCGCAGAGGCCGGGCCAGCCGCGTTCGGTCGACCTGTTTTGCCGAGGAAGTAAGACCCACTCCCTACCACCAGCCCGACTCAATCACAGGGCGCAGGCCGGCCAGGCCGCGTGTTCGTTCATCACCTGTTGCCGGGGTAAGTAAACCCACCCACGCCGTTCCCCAGCCCGACCAATCACAGGCGCAGACTGGGTCATTGCCGCCGCGTGAACGTCACCTCCCTGTTGCCGGGGAAGTAGACCCACTCCCTTCCCCAGCCCGAACAATTGACGGGCGCAGCAATACTATCTCTCTATG
>CM069135.1:124795133-124963479 GCA_035221665.1 Okamejei kenojei | reverse complement strand
AGAGGAGAACTAAGAGAAGGGAGAAACAACAAAAAAAAAAGAAGCAAACAAAAAGAGAACGAGAACAGGACACTACCACAACCACCCACACCAACAAAACAAAAACCACAAAAATACAAAACAAAAGAGAAAAGAGGGCAAAATAAGAGAAAGAGAAAAAAAAAACAAAAAAATAACAAAACAATAAAAAAAAGAGAAGAAAAAAAAAAGGAGGAGAAAGAGATAAAGTACGAAAAGACGAGAAAAGAGCACAGGCGACAAAAAGAGAGAAAGGAGGAACGAGACACCACAGAATAGACAAGACGACAAAAAAAAAGAGCCAACATAGAGAACTCGCGCAAGGCACAACGCTAAAGAGGCCCAGAGAAACGAGAAACAGCGAACGCGAACAAAGAGACAGCGCAAGACCGAGCAACACGCCGCCCGAGCAATTCGCAACACACCCATCGTCCCGTATACCCCCATATCCTATAAAAAACTCACGGTAGACAGAGCCGAGACACCCTATCCCGGCGCCCTGTCGCCCACCGCGCACCCCCCCCCCTAGCACCCATACGCCACCTACTGTCCCCCCAGCCGTCCCTCTCCATCCCAACCCGATCCCTAGACCCCCTCTCCCTCCTCCCTCTGCCATCTACCACCTCTCCTCTCCCCCCCTTCCCTATCCCTCTCCCTCTCCCTCTGCCCCTCTCCCTCTCCTCTCCCCCTCTCCCTCTCCCTCCCCCCTCTCCCTCTCCCCTCTTCCCCCCGCTCCCTCCCCCCCTCTCCCTCTCCCCCCTCTCCCTCTCCCTCTCCCCACCTCTCCTCTCCCCCATCTCCCTCTTCCCCCTCTCCCTATCCCTATCCCCCTCTCCCTCTCCCCCTCTCCCTTTTTATATCCCTCTCCCTCTCCCCACCTCTCCCTCTCCCTCTCCCTCTTCCCTCTCCCCTCCCCTCTCCTCTCCCCCTCCCCCTGCCCTCCCTCTCCCTCTCCCCACCCCCCTCTCACTCCCCTCTCCCCCCTTCTCCCTCTCCCCCCCCCCCTCTCTCCCTCTCCCCCCGTACTCTCCCGCTCACCCCATCTCTCCCTCTCCCCCCCCTCTCCCCCCTCCTCTTCCCTCTCCCCCCCCCCCCCACCCCTCCCCCCTCTCTCCCCCTCCACCTCTCTCTTTTGCTCCCTCCTTGCCCTCTCTCTCTCCCTCCCACGCCTCTCTTTCTCCCCTCACATCTTTCTCACAGGCACGCGCACCCTCACAGGCACGTGCGCACACACACGCCACTATTATTTGGTGAATTTGAGTTTATTCATTTGGTTTGCTTACTGGGCTCTTGGCCCTTTAAGACAATGTCCAGTCTACTATTCCACGCTGTATCTTTGGATAAATAATTTGGAAGTGGGATCGCATTGATTTGTTTACAGTCTAACTGGTGATCATTGGCCTGCAAGGATTAGTTGAGCTGTGTTTCTGGGTGGGGGTAAACATGTTCAAATTCCATATGGAATGGTTGGTAAGCAAACTTGTTCTACCGGCTGATAACCAAATTTGTTTTTTGTTCTTCAGTACGATGTTGTGGCACAAACCTGGAGAGATGGCCCATATTTATTTGTCGTTTCCATCAAACCTCTCGATCAAATAATTAAAAGCAACTGGAATCTAACAGGTGAATTCCAAACGATACAAGACTTTTATTTACTAAATGCATCATGACTTTGGATATGCAGTGCATGTCACTTAATTAATTCCCCAGAACCAGGTTAGGATTTTTATTTTAAATGTGGCTTCATCCCATTCTAGATTCTGTTTTCTGCACTAACTCTGCTGGGGAATTTTCAAGAATATTAAAGATGCTCTTAAATTTGTGCCTTTGTTACCAGTGCTGTCGAACCAAATTAATGTAAAAGTTTGGATCCCGTTGTTTTATTTTTATTGGCTAAATCCGCGATATTTGATATTTCCAATATATAAAACTATTAACCCAAATAACCAAACATGTCCAGCTATACTTGTCCACCTGCCTGCGTTTGGGCCCTATCGCTTTAACCTATCCTAACCATGTCCCGGTCTAAAAATTTCTTAATATGTTGCTGAATCTTTGAGCTGATGGGACCAGGTACAAACTGAGCATGACGAGACAGCTATACAATCTGGTTGAAGGTTGACTTCATACCAATCTGGTTGAAAGGATGGTAATAAATAGTGTATCAAATAAAAGGACTCCCAGGCAAAACTCTAGGTTAATTTAATATGAAATCAGTCAAAGAAAAATTAAGGGAAAATGTTGACTTGCTAAGTGAAGAAACTAAATTGATTGAATTTGGTCAATGACTTTTAATAAGGTTTGTGACAAAACTGTTTTAATCCTTGTGGGCGAGGCAGCTGATAGAGAGCACGCAGAAAGTTTAAAATGGCAGAGGGATTGTTCGCTACCTGAAGGAGGAGTTAATTACGATGGAAGGGGACTGGGAGGTTTTGACAGATTAATTCTTGAACTGGAGCGCTATATTCATGTTTGGCTGGACGAGAGGTGATCTCATTAAATTATTAATGGACCGGTCCCATCAGGTATTTTAGGCGTATGCAGGCGGCTGGCCCCCCTACAACATGAATTTGAATTAGAATCTTTACTTTGACAATAGCAAAAAAAAACCGAAGTCGCACCGGCGACTTACCTGCGTCCCTGGGTCAACCTGCGTTATAATGGCAGCAAAACTACGGCTCAAACTTACGTCAGGTGGTCAAGCTACGCTCATTGGCGTAACCCTCTGTCACCGAGTGTTCCGAAACTTTTCTTCTGGTTGACAATCTGCGGCGTCCAGAATGACGCTACGCTCTTTGGGTGGTGAGGAGACAACTCACGACCACAAGGCGACACCTCGGAACCATGTGGCGACAGCCTAGTCTCCTGTAGTGTGCTAAAAAAATAGCCTAAGTGGGACAGGACCAGAGGGAATTGACTACCTTAATGGTTGGAGTTTATAGAAAGGTGAGCAAGGAATGCAGATGATGGATTCTGTAGTAAGAAAGTGCTGAGGAAACGCAGCGGGACGTCAGGCAGCATTAGGAGGACATGGATAGCAATGGGTCAGGACCGGTTGTGATGTGCCGTGTTGCAAGGAGAGGTGCTCTGCTCAGCTGAATTTTTGAACAAAGTTTAATGCGATAGGAGACCAGAGATCGAGGTGTTGCTTTTGGAGGGAAATGAAAGAGTAAGTGAAAAGCAATTGGAAATTCGTATTGAGGTTTGGGTTTCCCCTTTGTAGATTGGTACCATGTGACTGGATTGAAATGGGGGTGGCGCAGTGTAAGTTGCTTCCAAGCGGCTGGCTATGGCTGAAATATTACCTTCATCGTTAATTTTAGTTACCGTGGCTGAAATGCGTGCTTGATTGTTTCAAAAATTATCTTGCGTATTCAAGAGTTTCATAATTCAATCAAGGTATCTTCTGCATGCTGGTATCGATGCAAGGATACCCTGGATTCATCTCGGCACTGAATTTTTTTTCCTGATGATTGTAAGTAGAAGTATTTGTCGTTCGTACTTACTGCATGTATAGTTGATCTATGGTTCTTTTAGTGATGAAAATCTCTCTATTCTTAATCTGTGGTTCCATACATTATGTACTTGGCATCAATTTCATGAGAAACTACCATTTTACATTTATGGTAAATATTGTATTTCATAATGGACAAGTCTCTTTGTAATGTAACGTTGGCATGGATTTTATTTTTGTCTGGTTTGGGGAAAAATTTGTACGTTGTGATAGTTTCAACCACCCCAAATGAATGTCAAAAAGGTATAGGCATATTTCTGCAGGTTAGCTGAAGAAGGAGTCTCGACCCAAAGTCACCCATCCATTTCTCTGCAATGCTGCCTGTCCTGCAGAGTTACTCCAGCAATTGGTGTCCTTCTTGCTGTCATTTTGATTAAGGAAAAATACAATAGCTAACCGTATTTTCAAAAACCTCAACTCCAAGCTTCCCATATATACGTTGGGTTCTTGTTAATCGTGACAATTTCAGCTGTTGACTGAATGCAGATCTGTCCACTCCTTTAGGTATTAGATTATTATAGTCGACGTGTAACCAAGGTACAGTGGAAAAAACGCTGTCATCAAATCTGTAACAGAATACGTATTACATCGAGCTCACTCAAGTACGATAGTTAGAAAGGAAAGTTAACAAAGGGAGTCTAGCCTAGTAGTGCCACAGTTCAAGAGGACAATGTCAATTGTCCGCAAGGGGCTGAGGTAAACTGGCCATTTTGGAACGAACGTTTCAGAAGTCAATGACAAGGGGAAAGAGCTCTTCCTGAGTTGATGGTGTGTTATTTCAATTGTTCTGCATTTCTGCTGACGGGAAGTCAGGTTTAGAAGGAGGAATGACGGGGGTGGTTGAAGTCTTTGATGTTGGCTGATGAAGTGTGCTCAGTTTTCAGAGACTGCGGTATGAATTGCCTGATTTCCTCCACTTACCAGTGCCACACATCCTGGCAAACCCAACTCATAGTAGATAATACAATAGGACTATAGGTGCCAGGAGTGCATTCCGCCTTCCAGCCAGCACCGCATTCAATGCGATCATGGTGAATCACCCCCAATCAGTACCCGTTCTGCCTTCTCCCCCTATCCCCTGACTCTGCTATTTTTAAGAGCCCTATCTAGCTCTCTCTTGAAAGCATCCAGGGAACCTGCCTCCACCACCCTACTAAACCTTTGCTGGGAGTTAGATTAGCCAAAATTCATCTTACAGCTGTCCTAACAGCACAATAAATAGCTCTAGCAGTCAGTTACTAAGCTTTTCCCCCATATTTCTTATAGATTTCATATCATGTCTTTGATACATTTTATATTGTGTGCTGATTGCATTTTCTGATTTTAATTGTAGCTGTATATTTTTCTCCCCATAGTTTTATATGACAATGTGCATCATATACATACTTTACGGAATATTGTGGCTCATCTGGTCTGCATGTTATTGGAAAGATTTGTTGAGAATCCAGTTCTGGATTGCTGGAGTTATTTTTCTTGGCATGCTGGAAAAAGCTGTGTTCTATGCAGAATATCAAAACACAAATACTCGTGGAGTATCTGGTATGTTTACTACTTGATCTGCCTAATAAATGAAAGTGAAATTGGATAACATGTTAAACTGAAGTTGTTAGCAAATTAAAAGTGTGAGAGAAATAAAATGGTAGTCCATTTTTAATCATATTTTAATGTTTAATCCTATTGAGTGAAGCGGGTTCTGATGCAGGCCGAAGTGCATCTTTGTTGGTCTTCAATATTGTACTTGAATTATATTGCCCAAGTCGTTTTTCATCACTGGACACATCATTTAAGTGAAAGGGTTTATGATTATACTGAATGTTTCTTCTAGTGTGAATTCAACAAGGCTCATCCCAACAATATTTCTTGATTTTCCGGAACTCTTTATCTATGATCTCTCATCAATTGATGGGAATGCAAGATTTTCGTGGTGATTTCATTAAATATGTTGTTGTTATCTTCATTTTGTCATGAAATAACATCAGGCTTGATGTCAGTTTCATTCACATCTTGCATTGATGAGATAATTCCTGCCACTCCTTGTTCAGATAGCGTAGATGTGTTTTGCATTTTAGGTCATTCATAAGTAATAGGAGCAGAATTAGGATATTCAGCCCATCAGGTCTACTCTTGCCATTTCAATCATGGCTGATTCTATCCTCTCCCTCTCAACCCCATTCTCTGATTCTCCCATAACCCTGACACCCGCGATTAATCAAGAATTCTATCGATCTCCGCTTTAATATATGCAATACTTGACCTCCACAGCGTCATTCTAAGTAACAGGAGCACGTTGGCTCAACAAATACTTTTAAATGAATATAGTTTTAAATATTGTAACTAAAAACCGTTGTTCATTCTTTACTCTTTTCAGTGAAATTGAATTTGTTTTATATGTTGTCTCTCTTTCTGAAAGTACATCCTTTAATTTCTGAGGCTATGGCCTCTTGCCCTAGACTTCCCACCAGTGGGAAAACTTGCTCTCAATCCACTCATCAGGGCATTTACTATTCAATAATGATTCGTGTGGTTCCATCTCCTCATCCTTCTAATCTCCGCTAAGTACAGGCCCAGTGCAGTCAAATATTCATCATACATTCACCCAGTCATTCCTGGAATCTTTCTCATAAACCTCTTCCTGAGGGTCCAGACCCTCTCCAAACGCCGCACATCCTCTCAGATTCTTCTTTTTGAATATAGGGAATGTTGGTTGTCATAAAGTAACGTTAACTAATTTAAGTTAACAGTGTCTTGCTACGCTGTGCCATTAGTATGGCAGTATTTCTGAGAACCCTCAGAATTAAAGGACGTTCCTTTAGGAAGGAGATGAGGAGGAATCTTATTTTGGTTTGAGGGAGAGGGTGGTGAATTGTGTATATTCTAGTGTTAATGTGCAGCATCGCTGGTCAGTGCGGACTCGGTGGGCCGAAGGGCCTGTTTACCAAAACTAAACTACTTTAAAAAAATGTTGTCCTCTGAAATTCTCCATTTATGTATTTGTTTTCTTGCAGTGCAAGGTCTCCTGGTCTATTGCGAGGTATTTCTTGCCGGTGAAATGAAATTGGCTGGCTCCTTGTGTTCATTGTAGCTTGGATATGGAATAGTGAAGTGAGTACCTCCTCAAAGCCCTTCAGTTACGCCATGGCTGATCTACAGCAGTGGTTTTCCTTGCTGATTCTTCAATCTTTCCTTATTGGCACGTGTACTAGCTACATGAAATACTTTTGTTTGCTTACAATCTGGTGAATCACACAGCAGACCTCACTGAGCAGTATATAAAGCGTAGCCACGTTTCTGCCGTGTCAAATGGGGACAAAAAGATTATCAAATGTCTTGTCTTCTCCACTCGGGTGTGAACCAGGCCAGCCCCCTTCCTATCCACTGCCCCTATCATTCTCAGCGGCCACCTCTCAATTTCTTGCTTTAGTTGTATATTACCTGATTTCATGTGGGTTTTTTTTATTTTCGTTATTTTATTTGTTATAGAGAACTTGATTTTTGAAATCTTTTCCATTGGGGGGATTTATGCCATGTTAAGATCGTGTTCTTGCCCTTAGCTCTGATCTTGTTGCAGAGCAGCTGCTTTAGACGGTGCGGTGCTTGCAGGACAGCTACTCCCCTGAACCTACTCAGTTCACTGACGCTTGAGAGCTGTGCAAAAGCAAACCTCAGGCTCTCGATATTGCTCCTCATCAAATACAATTTAGTTTAGAGATACAGCGCGGAAACAGGCCCTTCGGCCCGCCGGGTCCGTGCCGACCAGTGATCCCCGCACAGTAACACTATCCTACACACACTAGGGACAATTTTTAAATTTACCAAGCCAATTAACCTACAAACCTGTACGTCTCCGGAGCGTGGGGGGGAAACCGAAGATCTCGGAGAAAACCCACGCAAGTCATGGGGAGAACGTACAAACTCTGTACGGACAGCACCCGTAGTTGCGATGGAACCGGGTTCGGCTCTGCATTTGCTGTTTGGCAGCAACTCTCCGTGCCCCTATTCGGATTTTCTCTCGCTTTTGGTGTTTAGATTACAATTTGAAAATTCAGTGCTCAGTGAGTCTGAGTGATACAAAAGTTGAAACAGGCTACGGCCCACTTGCCCACACCGACCAATATGCCCATCCACACCAGTCCCACTTGCCCACCTTTGGCCCTATCTTTATAACCTACCAGTCCATATTCTTTTGCAAATATATCTTAAATGCTTGGATAAGAACCTGCCTCAACCTATCCACCGGCAGTCTTCCATATACCCACACTATATTACCATATAATCATATAACAATTAAGCACGGAAACAGGCCCTCTGGCCCTTCCAGTCCATGGCCGACATTTTGTTTTTTCACCTAGTCCCATCTACCTGCCACTCGACCTACTATCCCTTCACGTCCATATTACCTACTCCCACTTTACTCTTAATTGTTAAGAGCGTTCCTGCCTCCACCACTTTCTGCAGGAGCTCATTCCACACAGCACCACCCTCTGAGTAAAGAAGTTCCCCTCTTCGTGACCCGACTTCTGAACCCTTATTTTCATGTCATGCCCTCTTGTTTGAATCTGCTGCTTTTGAAACACTCTTTGTTAAAATGGAAATTTGCCCTCAGGTTCCTGTAAAATCTTTTCCCCCCTCCCTTCAGCCTATGTCCTCTGGTTCTCAGATTCCTCTACCGTGGGCAAACAAAAACGATGTGCATTTACCTGATCTTATTCCCTTTGCCACTTGTACCTTCTATAACATAGCCCTCTCCCTCAGTCTTCTGCATTTTTAAATGTGGTGGGTTTATGCCTGCTTCAGTCCCACACCATACTTGTGTTTGAAAAACACTTTCCCTCCAATAATTCCTATCAACGCTATTCTGGGGCCGGCTCGGTGGTGCAGCAGTAGAGTTGTTGCCTCACATCCCCAGAGACTGGCGTTTGATCCTGACTACGGGCGCTGTCTATACGGAGTACGTACGTTCTCCCCGTGACCGCGTGGGTTTTCTCCACGTGCTCCGGTTTCCTCCCACATTCCAAAGACATGTAGGTTTTTAAGTAGGCAAAAATGCTGGAGAAACTCAGCAGGTGAGGCAGCATCTATGGAGAGAAGGAATAGGCAACGTCTCGGGTCAAGACTCCTGTAAATAAATTGGTTTCAGTGAAGGTTTGTAAATGGTCCCTTGTGTGTAGGATAGTGCAAGTGTACGGGTAGATCAATGGTTGGTGTGGACTCGATGGGCCGAAGGGACTGTTTCCATGTTCTATCTGAACTAAACTAAACTAAATTACACTAAATCCTCATATGTTGCAAAACATACTTGGCTAATAAAGTATGATTATGATCTGTATTTCCAAGTTGTTGATCATTCTTGACTATCCTGCTCAGAAAAGTTGATATTCCTTCATACCCCATTTGAAAGTTAGATTGCATGTTTTAAACCCTCCCTCGGTTGCCTCTGTTCAACCAAAATAATAAACTGATTCTAGGAAGTATATTTTCACAAAACAAAGTTTGGAGGGAGGTTAGGTACACACACGTTGAGTACCTGAGGGAGAGTTTATTTAGTAAATAACTGCATTTGTTGGAAGTCCACTACGAATATGCTTCCATATTTTAGTTTTATATTGTCATGTTATACAGTGAAAAGTTAAAATAGACTTTTGGCTCAGTGGGTCAGCGCTGGAGAAATAGGATGATTATGTTTCGGCTCAGAAAACCCTTCTTCGAGGGGAAGAAAAATGGAGGTAGAGAAAGGCCGGGACAAATCAGGCAAACAGATGACCAATGATGGGTGGAAAGCCCACAATCGGCTGGAGAAGAGGGAATGGATACAAGGGTGTGAACAGTGGAATGGTAGGGGGGGGCGGGACCACCAGGGTGGGTGGAAGGAGAGGGAGGGCTAACAGGTACGTGAAAATTAGAGAAATGATCCTTCATTCCACAAGGTGAAATCCAATTTTTTTGTTTTCTTTGAGAAAGATTTACCTTGCCATACTTTTCATACTGAGCCCCAATATGAGGGGTCTGCAACCTGACAAAGGTTCTGACTGTGGAGTGCGCACAGCTAAAGTTGTTGGACAACTTGTTGAATTTGATCTTGTTTGTATGCACGTCGAGTGATATTGCATAGTCGAAACAGGGCGGGGACACGTGAAGCTGGGCAATCTCCCACCCCTCCATTGACTATGATGTTTCGTTTTTAGAGATACAGCGCGGAAAAACAGGCCCTTTGGCCCACGAGTCCGCTCGACCAGCGTCCCCGCACATTAAACTTATCCTACACACACAGGGATATTTTTTAATTAAAAAATATATACCTAGTCAATTTAACCTACAAACGGTACCACATTGGGGTGTGGGAGGAAACCGAGATCTCGGAGAAAACCAGGAGGGAAATGTACACAACTCCGTACAGGACATGCAGTCTTAGTTCAGGGTCGACTGGGTTTGTTCTGGTACTGTTTAGGCAGAACTCCACCGCTGCGCCGCCGTTGTTGCGTAAACTGGGAAAATATTCTTCAATATCCATGTGCTGCACAAGGAATCATTTGTTTGTTAGTTGGTTTGGAGATGCAGCATGGAAACAGTCCCTTTCAGCCCAGTGACCCCACGCCGAACATTGATCACCTGATCACACGAGTTCCAAATTATCCCACTTCCGCATCCACTTTGTGCTCACTAGAGCCATTTACAAAACCCAATTAACCTGCAAACCTGACGTCTGTGGATGTGGGAGGAAACCAGAACACCCAGAAACCCGTGCAGTCAGATACACAGACAATAGGTGCAGGAGTAGGCCGTTCAGCCCTTCGCGCCAGCACCTCTATTCAATGTGATCATGGCTGATCCTCCCCAATCAGTACCCCGTTCCTGCCTTCTCCCCATATCCCTTGATTCTGCTAGCCCCAAGAGCTTTATCTAACTCTCTTTTGAATGCATCCATTGAATTGGCCTCAGCTGCCTTCTGTGGCAGAGAATTCCACAAATGCACAACTCTGTGAGAAAACGTTTTTCCTCGTCTCAGTGCAAAATGTCCCACGCCTTATTCTTAAACTGTGGCCCCTGGGTCTGGATTCTCCCACATCGGGAAAAATGATTCCGGCCATTATAGGTGTCCCACTTACAACCTTTTATATGGTTCTATAGGATTCCCTCTATCCTTCTAATTTCAGTTGAATACAAGCCTGGCGCTCATTCGACAGCACATGTCAGTCTCCCGCCATCCTGGTGAATTAACCTGGGATCCTTACAGTGCACTTCCTCAATTAGCAAGAAATGTCCTTCCCTCAAATTAGAGAAGGAAATTTTCACAGGGAGTATGGGAAAAATTATTGCACACAGTCGCCACTATTTTTGGGTTGCGTTGAACCTCGGTCAGGGTAGAATCCGTGTCTCTGGCGCTGAGGCAGCCGCTCTGACAGATGCCCCACTGCGTCGCCCCTAGTTTAAGTTCATATTTCCGTTGCAGAAACACTGAATCAGTCCATCAGTGGTGGAAGAAGGCTTTTGGAAACGGTATATTTACACCAGTGTAGGGGAAGTTCAGTTTCAACCAAAACCAAGTGTTGATGACCAGCACTGCTACAGAGGTTGATAGATGTTTAGACAATAATGGAATGGGGTTGGTGCAGTAAAGTAGCCATAAAATGATTGAATGATGGGGCGACACAGTGGCGCAGCGGTAGAGTTGCTGCCTTACAGCTCCAGAGCCCTAGGTTTGATCCTGACTACTGGTGCTGTCTGTATGCAGTTTGTACGTTCTCCCCGCGATTACGTGGGTTCCCTCTGGCCGCTCTGGTTTCCTCCCACACTCCAGAGACATACAGGTTTGTAGGTTAATTGGCTTTGGTAAAAAATTGTAAATTGTCCTTAGTATGTAGGATAGTGTGAGTGTACGGGGTGACCGCTGGTTGGTGCGGACTCGGTGGGCCGAAGAGCCTGTTTCCGCGCTGTAACATCTAAAAGCTAGAGCGGGCTCAGAGAGAAAATTGGCTCACTGCTTCTATGTCATCTACTCTCTTGCCAGGTTAACGGTTATCAGTAAATGTGTGTTTGAAATGCATATCCTTTTTCTACTTGTGAACAGGCCTCGATTGGGCACAGTCATGCACAGAGTGGTTGGTCTGGGAGCCCTCTACCTAGTTTTCGCAGCCGTCGAAGGAGTCTTGAGAATTACAGCGGTAATGTGAAACAACTAAACCTAACTCCCGAACCTTGCACTGAAAAATTCCGCCAACATTAAGTGTTGTCGGAAAAGCCTTTGATTCGCGCGCACTTTCAAAAAGGATAATTTTCTTGTTTACCCGAGTTAGGGATATCTTGTTCACGAAGAAGCTAAGAGGAATGCTGAGCAAAGTAATTAGGTCAGCAAATTCCATGTCAGACAAAGCGCCAAGCAGTTTTAATCCATTTTGCAATCCTCGTGACAACAAAAAACTCTTTAATAGATTCTGGAATTTGGAAAAGAACCAGCAAAACTGATCCAAAGCAACGGAATGTGCAGGAAAGAACTGCAGATGTGGGTTAAATCAAAGGTAAACACAAAATGCTGGAGTAACTCAGCGGGGCAGGCAGCATCTCTGGAGAGAAGGAATGGCCCTTATGAAGGGTCTCGACCCGAAACATCACCCATTCCTTCTCACCAGAGATGCTGCCTGTCCCGCTGAGTTACTCATGCATTTTGTGTTTACCAAAGCAACAGAACGTAAATAGGAAAGGATTTGTAGAATATACTTTTTCAGCTTTGGAAATTACCTCAGCGAGGTAGTAAAAGGTGTTTATTAGAATAGAAAAGATAGATTGAAATACTTTGAGAAGATATCCATTCAAATTAGTAAAATCTAAATTTAAGTGTGATATTAATGTTCATGTCATGATTTGTGTACAATGGCTTACAAATGTGAAAACTGAGGTCATTTTAACACTTGGAAATTTAGGATTATTTGTAAAAAAATGGAAGCGACTTCAGACTTCACTTTGATATTTTCATATAATTATATTTCATGATGTGGTTGTGACCAGAATTGCACATACCTTGTTTAAGTTTATTATTGCTATCCAATCAAGTCAGATGATAATATACCAACTAATACGTACAAAAGGCATAGAGCAAAGAGAACGATAGTTCTCAGCATAGTAACTAACCAGTTCCTGAGGGAAAAGTGCAATGTGGTAGGTTGGAGAATTGGAACTGTGCCCTAGCTTGTGAGAATCGGGACTGTGCCCAAGCTTATGGGATTGCACGTGCCATATCAGAACCACTCTACTAGGGAAGGAGTGAGAAGTTGTTATGCAAGTACATGACCATTGAATTGAAAATTGAATTCTCCAACTTGGTAACCTCTACAAAATACTCCCCGCCCCCGAGCCCTGGATGACCTTGCAGGTATCTCTCCCCCACCGCCTCCACCTACATTCCTAAACAATTTGCACTTTGTTAATCCTCTGTCATCACAGTTGTGACTCTCTATCCTTTTGTCTCACACCCTCTATCAGTTAATCTCTGGCCTTTGTCCAACCCCTGGAACAGCTGGAGAAGAGGTGTCCAGGCAGAAATGTCAGAGTGGGCTCAACTAGGGACATCTCGTAAGAACTGCCAACAACCGAGTGAGGTGGAGGACATTTGTCAATGGACTCTGCTAGGAGGCCTCTGCCTAGAGGAACAAAGGGCTTAAGAAGAATCCTCTGTCTTCACAATTCCCAACTCTTTATCCTTTTGTCTCACCCCCTCTATCATTTAATCTCTGCCCTTTGTCCAACCATCTGCCTATTTGGGAAAAAAAAGCCCTTGCCTGTTTTCACTTACGCCCTGCCACATTTTGTCCTGTCCCTCCACTTTTCTAGCTTTCTTTCTTCCCCCCACCCCCACCCATGCAATCAGTCTGAAGAAAGGTCCTGAACCAAATCGGCACCTATCTATATTATGTTTATGTCATTGGAGCAGAATTGGGTCATTTGGCCCATCGAGTCATCTCCACCATTTAATCATGGCTGATCTATCTCTCCCTCTCAACCGCATTCTCCTGCCTTCTCCCCATAAACCTTGACACACTTACTATTGAAGAATCTGTCAATCTCTACATTAAAAATACCCAAGGGCTTGGCCTCCACAGCCTTCTGTATTCTCCACAGATGCTCTATGACCAGCTGGAGTACTCCAGCATTTTGTATTTTCCTGGGTAAACCAGAATCTGTAGACCCTTGTTAGACTCAAAGCTGGAGTAACTCAGAGGGTCAGACAGCATCGTTGGAGAAATGCTTTACTTCCCTCCAGAGATGCTGTCTGTCCCGCTGGGTTACATAGAAACATAGAAAATAGGTGCAGGAGGAGGCCATTCGGCCCTTCGAGCCAGCACTGCCATTCATTGTGATCATGGCTGATCGTCCCCTATCAATACCCGTGCCTGCCTTCTCCCCATATCCCGTGACTCCACTAGCCCCTAGAGCTCTATCTAACTCTCTCTTAAATCCATCCAATGACTTGGCCTCCACTGCCCTCTGTGGCAGGGAATTCCACAAATTCACAACTCTCTGGGTGAAAATGTTTTTTCTCGCCTCAGTCTTAAATGGCTCCCCCTTTATTCTAAGACTGGCCTGGGTTCTGGTCTCACGCCAACATTGGGAACATTTTTCCTGCATCTTGCGAGCTGGTCCAGTCCTTTATAATTTTATATGTTTTCTATAAGATTTCCCCCCTCATCCTTCCTAAACTCCAGTGAATACAAGCCTAGTCTTTTCAATCTTTCTCATATGACAGTCCCGCCATCCCAGGGATCAATCTCGTGAACTTACGCTGCATGCCATCAAATCACAAGGATGTCCTTCCTCAAATTAGGAGACCAAAACTGTACACAATACTCCAGAGATGTGACGTCTCACGAGAGCGGATACAGCTGCTGCCCAACTGCAGGTTACATAGAAACATTAGAAAGTAGAATTAGGTGCAGGAGTAGGCCATTAGCCTTTCGAGCCTGCCTCCGCCATATTCAATATGATCAGGGCTGATCATCAATTCAATCAGTATCCCGACCTGCCTTCTTCCATACCCTCTGATCCCCTTTGCCACAAGGGCCACAGCCAACTCCCTCTTAATATAGCCAATTGAACTGGGCCTCAACTACCCTCTGTGGCAGAGGAGGTTCCAGAGACTCACACTCTCTGTGTGAAAAAAAAAAGTCTTTCTCAGCTTGGTCTTGAAGTATTTTCCCCCTTATCCTTAAGCTGGTGACCCCTTGTCCTGGACTTCCCAGGGAACAATCTTCCTGCATCTAGCCTGTCCAACCCTTAAGAATTTGTATGTTTCTTATAAGATTCCCCTTCTCAATCTCTAAAATTCCAGAGAGTATAACCAAGTCTATTCCAGTCTTTCTTCATAAGACAGTCCTAATCCCAGGAAATCCAGTCTGGTGAACCTTCTCTGCCACTCCCTCTATGGCAATAAATGTCCTTCCTCAGGAAGGACATTACTGCAGCATTTAGTGTTATCTGTCGGTTTAACCTGCATTTGCAGTTTCTCCCTACACAGCTCATCTGTAGACCCTTGTTTCCATTCGATAGATATTGGCCGCTTGCTGATTTCCAATTAAGGGGGCACAGTTTAATTTCCATGCTTTATTTGAAATGTAATTCCCTATTCCTATTTTCTAATTTAAAATCTTCCTTTAGACTCAGAATGACTCTAATTATATAATTTATTGTCACTGTGAATCCAATTCTCAGATAATCTAATATTTCCTTTCTCTAACACTGCAGGATCGGAGAAGCGTTCCAGTGTTGGTGGCTGTGATATTTTTAGCAGTGATCGATTCCTTTTTTGTCTGGTTCATATCCTTCTCAAGTACCCGATGTTCCCTCAAAATATGCTAATCTTCATCTGAACTGTTCCTGTGTAAGAGATCGTAGACTGAACTCCCTTACTCACCAACTATAAAATAGACATCTTCAGACCTGATGAGTTTACAGTTCCCAGGCAGCGCAAAAACGCTTTGATTCATCGTTTGTGAAGAATTCCCAGACTTAATCTTTAGTTTATGCTCGTTTAGTGTGGTCACGGTGGCGCAGCGGTAGAGTTGCTGCCTTACAACGCTTGCAGCGCCAGAGACCCGGGTTCCATCCCGACTACGGGTGCCGTCTGTATGGAGTTTTTCCATTCTCCCCGTGACCTGCGTGGGTTCGTGGGTTTTCTCTGAGATCTTCGGTTTCCTCCCTCACCTCCAAAGACGTACAGGTTTGTAGGTTAATTGGCTACAAATGTAAAAATTGTCCGTGGTGTGTGTAGGACAGTGTTAATGTGAGGGGATCGCTGGTCGGCGTGGACCCAGTAGGCCGAAGGGCCTATATCCGTGCTGTATTGCTAAACTAAACTAAACAACCACTATCTTAAACTGCTGCTTTGATTCCAGTTTTCTCTCTGTGTTGCTATCAATTGGATTATTTTCTCCATAACGTGATCTGCTCTGCTGATTAGGCATATCAACCAGTTTGCATGTTATGTGTTGTAGCTGCTGCTTTTAATTTTCAATTGTTTGTTCTCTTTCTCTAACTGGACTTGTTTAACATTTTAACTTTCTTGGAAAATAAATCTGATCTCATGCTTTTGGCCAATTTATCCTTGGCTTTGCTTGATTCGGGCTTGTGTTGGTCGATATCCTTTATAAATTACAGCTTCCAGTCTCTTATCAGAATCGCAGCTCTAACCTAAACCACACCAGCATCTGACTGCGCACTGCTAATTAATAGATTATAAAGCAGATGTTGCTTCAGTGGCCTGGTGCAATAGCAATGCAAGTTTGTCTTCATTTCCAGATGCCAACAGTTCTCAGAAGTAGGATACAATGTAAATTTATCAGATGTACATTTACCTTTAGCAAGCACAGCAAGATGGGAATAGTTTCTACCAAAGATACTAGAAGAGCTCCTCTAGTATCTTTGGTTTCTACTAAAGTTGTAAGCTAATTTTGGGCTAAAACGTTAATCGGCATGGTCCAAGCATTTTACACAGATCTTTCATCATCCATTTATCATTGTGTACCAGGAGGCAGAATTAAAATGGGCAGCACGGTGGCGCAGCGGTAGAACACGACCTTACAGCACCAGCGACCCGGGTTCAAACCTGACCTCTGGTGCTGTTTGTGCGGAGTTGTACGTTATCCCCATGAGCACGTGGGTGGAAGCTAAAAACAGGAGATGAGGAATTGCTTTAGACAGAGGGTGGTGAATCTGTGGAATTAATTGCTACAGATGGCTGTGGAGGCCATCAATTAATATTTTTAAGGCGGCAATTGACATATTCTTGATTAGTACGGGTGTCGGGGGTTGTGGGGAGAAGGCAGGAAAGTGGGGTTGAGAGGGAAAGATAGATTAGCCTTGATTAAATGACTTGATGGGCCGAATGGCCTGATTCTGCTCCTATCACTTATGATCTTCTAATTGGCCGAAGAGATATGGCTGGTTATTGGTTTGTCTTTCTTTCCGGTGGAGTCGGATGGTTTTGCAGAGACAGCATTGGTGGAATAGACAATAGACGCAGGAGTAGGCCATTCGGCCCTTCGAGCCATTCAATGTGATCATGGCTGACCATCCTGTGCCTCGAGGTACATGCTGCAGATATTCCAGGACTCAGAACCTTATTGGAGGGTGCAAACCTCTGATGTCTCGTAAACCATGTGGAGTAGTCCACGTTTTCCCAGCCAAGATGTTTCATCAGGGCGGCACGGTGGCGCAGCGGTAGAGTCGCTGCCTCACAGCGCCAGAGGCCTGGGTTCCATCCTGACCACGGCCATTGTCTGTACGGAGTTTGTACCTTCTCCCCGTGACCTGCGTGGGTTCGATCCAGACTATGGGTACTGTCTGTACGGAGTTTGCAAGTTCTGCCTGTGTCCGCGTGGGTTTTCTCCAGGTGCTCTGGTTTCCTCCCACACTCCAAAGACGTGTAGGTTTGTAGGTTGATTGGCTTGGTATAGTCATCCATTACTTCTCTCCAGAAATGCTGCCGGTCCCACCGAGTTACTCCAGTACTTTGTCTCTTTTTCTAGCTGTTTTCTCCCAATCAGTTCAGTGGGAATGACAGCTGGTCTAACCTGGTCCTTTTTTTAGAAAAGGACATGCCTAGTTTAGTTTATTGTCACGTGTACCGGGGTACAGTGAAAAGCTTTTGTTGCGTGCTAACCAGTTAGCAGAAAGACAATACATGATTACAATTAAGCCATTTACAGGGTACAGATACAGGCTAAGGGGATAACGTTCAGTGCAAGGTAAAGTTAGTAATGTCGGATTAAAGATAGTCATGTGTCTCCAATGATACAGCTAGTAGTTCAGGACTGCTCTGGAATTGTAGTAGGGATGGTTCAGTTGTCTTGTTCTATGAAAAGTGAAGATGGTCAAAGATTGGGATTAGAGTGGGAATGAGTGATGGTTACATTGAGCTTGATTGTGATGTCTCCCACTAGTCAATAGCTTCTGTGGCCTGGTTTTGCGTATTAGGTATGCATTAGTGAAATGCTGACGGAGAGGGGAATCTAGGTTAAAAGGAATTTTAATGGTTTGGATTTGTTTTCTCATGAGTACATTTCAATGACGCATGTAGTGATTATTATCCTTTTTAAATGCTCTTTTGATTACTGAAAACATTTTCCTTAGCTTTTGCTACATATTTGTTAGCCTGGCTCAAACAATTAAAATGCTGAAAGTGAGGAAAAATACAGTGAAGCTTTCACTATACAGACATTTTACCAACACATTGATATTTGCTATAATAGGTAAGTCACCTTCAGTATATCCAAGTTATTCCAGTGAATTTGTCAATATGCTATAATAATCTAATTGTCTTCAATTTCTAGCATCAATTGGGTTTATGGCATGGACTACAAAGAAGTTCAGATTGACACCGTGTCAGTCAGTAAGTTATTTTTTAATATATTTTTTTTCCTGTGGACGTTCAGCCTTTTGAAATGCTGAGTGTAATAACGCTGTTGCTAGTGATTCACAATGGGAGATAGTGGTTGCCTTAACCCCGAGAGGGTTCATGATCCCGAATCCTTGCCACTGTTCTGCCCCACTGTGTTAGATACCATCTTCCAAGATGGCGGCCAAACCAGACGATTATTTGTATGGGAAGGAACTGCAGATGCTGGTTGAAACTGAAGATAGACACAAAAATGTTGGAGTAACTCAGTGGGACAGGCAGCATCAAGGGTGCTTTCGACCCAAAACGGCACCCATTCCTTCTCTCCAGAGATGCTGCCTGTCCCACTGAATTACTCCAGCATTTTGTGTCTATCTCCAGACAATTATTTGCGTGCTCACCACAGACGCAGATCAACCAACACATATTACAATCACCACGCTCTTAAATCTCTACTCCTACAGCAACATTTCTTACTTTTAACTATAAATCTTCTTAAACTCCTTTCACTAAACGTTATTCCCTTATCATGTATCTACACACTGTAAACGGCTCGATTGAAATCCTGTTTTGTCTTTCTGCTGACTGGATAGCACGCAACAAAAGCTTTTCACTGTGCCACAGTACATGTGACAATAAACTAAACTGAACTCAAAATTTGATATTAAACCAATGGGTTCGCAAAATCAGTTTTTCTCTCTTCTCCCCCCCCCCCACCCCCACCCCCAACCCCCATGGCAACTTCCCCCAAAATAAACATAAGCATCTATTGTTAAGAGATGGCAGAGTGAGATAACAACTGGGACCGCCAAAAGGAGATGCAAGGAACTGCAAATGATGATTTACAAAAAAATGCTGGAGTAACTCAGTGGGTCAGGCAGCATTTCTGATGAACACGGTCCAAAGAAGGGTCCCGACCTGAAATGTAACCTCTCCGTGTTCTCCAGAGATGCTGCCTGACTCCAGTTACTCCAGCACTTTGTGTCTTTAACTGGTTCAGTAATTGAATTTCTCCCCCCCCCCCACCCCAGAAACAGAAATTATTTCTTTTCTCTCCCCCCCCCCCCCCCCCCCCCCCAAAAAACCTGGTAGTCATAACTGAGCCTTTTTCCTCTATTTTTCCCTCTTCTGCAGTTCCTGTTCCTGGGGACTTGTATTGCTTGGACCACGAGACTTGCATTTATTTCCTTTTCCCGCAATTTATCCTTTTCCCCGATCTACCAACTAATCAGGATGTGCTGAAATCAGGAAAATTGAAATTTGGTCCACTGTACTATGGCTTTGGTTGGGATCGGGCGTTAATATGGATCTGAATTTGAGACCACCTTGGATTTGAGACCACCTTGGGGCGGCACAGTTGCGCAACGCTAGAGTTGCTGCCTTACAGCACCAGGGACCCGGGTTTGATCCTGACTGTGGGTGCTGTCTGTATGGAGTTTGTACCTTCTCTCGTGACCATGTGGGTGTTCTCCAGGTGCTCTGGTTTCCTCCCACACTCCAAAGATCTACAGGTTTGTAAATTGTCCCTCTAGTGCAATGATAGAATTAGTGTGCGGGGATCGCTGATCGGCGTGGACTCAGTGGGACGAAGGGCCTATTTCTGCGATGTATCTCTGAAAAGACGTACGGGTTTCTAGGTCAATTAGCTTTGGTCAGTTGTAAAATTGTTCCTAATGCCTGCAGGTTAGTGTACGGTGTGATCGCTGGTTGGCATGGACTCGATGGGCCAAAGGGCCTATTTCTGTGCTGTCTAAAGATTTATGACGTTCAGTTACTTTCATTTCAGAGGGGAATTGGTGAAAGTTAATAAGGTGATCTTGCTGCCCCTTGCTTGTCATGATGTGAATAGAGGAGGACTTCAATCTTGGTTTTTAATTGGGATTTAGTTTATTTTTCAAATATGCATTACCTCAAATATTTCACAAATTTGGTGTAGTGGCGTTAAAATTCCTGGAGAGTGAAACAGCGTCACGCACAGGCCTCCATGCTTACCGAGATGCCTCGTCTCAAATAATCCCATTTGTCCACGCCCGTATGTGAAGTACTCTGTTTGATTGAATTGAATGTAGGATACAACATAGAAACAGACCCTTCTGCCCACTGAGTACATGTCAACTACCCATTCATGCTAGTTTAGTTTAGAGATACAACGCAGAAACAGGCCCTTTTGGCCCACCGGGTCCGAGCCGACCAGCGATCCCCGCACACTAATACTATCTTACACCCACTAGGAACAATTTTTTTTTTGTACATTTACCAAGCCAATTAACCTACATGCCTGTACGTCTTTGGAAGTGTGGGAGGAAAGCTGTTCTAAGTTACCCCACATGTTTCTCTACTCTTTACGCACTAGGAGCAATTTACAGAGGCCAATTAACCCACATGCCTTTGGGATGTACAGTAGGAGGAAACCAGAGCACCAGGAGGAAACCCATGCACACAGCATCCAAGGTCAGGATCAGACCCAGGTCTATGGCTCTGCGGGGCAGCAGCTCGACCATTCGTTAAAATTGTTATTGTTAGTTATAATTTGCAACTATCCTCATTTAGAGTTTAGTTTAGAGATACAGCATGAAAACAGCCTCTTCGGCCCACCGAGTCTGTGCCAACCAGCGATCCCCGCATATATTAACACTATCCTACACACACTCTAGGAACAATTAACATTTACACCAAGCCTATTAACCTACAAACCTGTACATCTTTGGAGTGTGGGAGCAAACCGAAAATCTCGGCGAAAACCCATACAGGTCAGGGGGAGAATGTGCAATCTCCGTACAGACAGCACCCCTAATCGGGATGGAACCCGGGTCTCTTGCGCTGAAAGCGCTGTAATGCAGCAACTCTACCACTGCGCCACCGTGCCGCCCTTTTCCTATTCAAGCTCCCAATTTGTACATTGTTGTCTGGATTGAATCAAATATCACCTGTATTTTAAAATTGGCAGGATTGGATGGAACTATGGGTGGATGATGCTTTCTGGAGACTTCTCTTCTCTGTGATTCTCTTAGTTATAATGTTCCTCTGGAGACCATCAGCAAATAATCAGAGGTAAGCCTTTCTAATACATTTCGTGGAGAGTTGAATTATTTATTTCTCCTCTACTTCCTTCCTTTAGTTCTGTTGCCAAGATGTAATTGCATATGGCCTGTTTCCTCTAAGAATATAGAAATTAAGAATTGGAATCAGAAGTAGGCCTTTTAAGGGCCTGTCCCACTTGGGCGTCATTTGAGCGTAATTTACGCGTCACGCCGAACGACACGCGCGAGGTGCAGCGCACGTGATGGTGCGCATTACACGCGCACGGTGCGTGGTGACGTCGGCAGTGTCACGCGCCGCGCCCCAGGATTTTGGGATGTACAAAATCTTTGCGCGCCATCTGCGTGACGCCCAAGTGGGACAGGACCTTTAGCCACGAATAACATGCCAACCTACTATGACCTACTTCGACTAAACCCATGAGTAAAAAAAGTATCGATGTTTTCCATGGCGACCTTTTTTCACTCGTAGTCGTAGCTAATCGAAGCTGGTCTTCAACATAGTCGAAGGAGGTCTTCAACTTGACATTTTTTCATTTTTTCAAACTCTCCTAAACTCGCCAATTAGGTGGCCGCAGTGGGACAACCCCTTAATGCTGTAAGATTGCAAGCTTTCATTGTTGCCATGCTGTCCTTACCAAGCTCCATTGAAGTAAATACAAAGGCTCCCTCCCCCCAGCCCCTCCCTACGCTGTAACTTGGTGATTCTGACGCCACTGGGGGTAAGTAGTCAAGCGATTTATTGTCATGTGTCCCAGATAGAACAATGACATTCTTACAGCAGCACAACATAATGTGTAAACATAGTACACTGTAAACAGGATCATAAACGAGAAAGAAAATGTCATGTGAGCATAATCCCTGGGTCACTAATTTTGAAGGATTAGGCAATGTTGATTATATTGAGATTGTGAACTTGTTCTTTATTCGGATTGTGACATTTTCCTCTCATGCTCGACTTCAGATATGCATTTACCCCTCTTATTGATGACCCAGACGATGAAGTGCATGAGCTGATTGGAGAAAACATTGGTTAGTGTGCATCTCTATTCAGAAATATGTTATCACTTATTACTTCTGAGAATTGATGCTTGTTATGGCCTCCATTTTTCACGATTCCACACACCGTGAATTGTGGGCGCACCTTGGCGCTGTGGTAGAGTTGCTGCCTTAAATCCGGACTACGGGTGCTGTCTGTATGGAGTTTGCACGTTCTGCCTGTGTCTGCATGGGTTTTCTCCGGGTGCTCTGGTTTCCTCCCACACTCCAAAGACATGCAGGTCTGTAGATTAATTGGCCTCTGTAAATTGTCCCTAGTGTGTTGGATAGAACTACCATGTGGGTGATCACTGGTTAGGGTGGGCTGAAGGCCCTGTATCCACACTGTATCTAAACTATAAACTAAACAAATAGTGTTACAAAAATATTAGTCAAGATTACTCTCAAACTTGTTTGTTGCAGTAAAAAATATGAATAAAGATGTGCAGTTTGACTTTTTTTTACAATAGTAATGAGATATAAACTCATGTTTCTTGTCTTTTTTAGGCATGAAGCGAAATACACAATTGTTCATTAATAATCCATGTTTTTGTCTGTGTACCGTTTAGCCGATGGAATGAAGAAGCGAACATCCCACATGGGGGTTAATGGATTAGCAAACCCGCCTTCCAAATTGGTGAGTAGTTTTGTTCATTCTTCATGGCATGGGCAAAATACCAGTAAGAAATCGGACGTAAAGTATTGAATGTGGACAGGTTTAACTTAATTTAAGTGTAGGAAGGAACTGAAGATGGTGGTTTAAACTGAAGATAGACACGAAATGCTGGAGTAACTCAGCAGGACAGGCAGCATCTCTGGAGAGAAGGAATGGGTGACGTTTCAGGTCGAGACCTTTCTTCTGACTCTCAGTGTCTGAAAAAGGGTCATGACCCGAAACATCACCCATTCCTTCTCTCCAGAGATGCTGCCTGTCCTGCTGAGTTACTCCAGCATTTGTGTCTTTTGTTTTTGAAAACCAGAATCTTCAGTTCCTTGTTTCTACGGAAATGTAGAAACAAGAAACTGCCGATGTTGGTTTACAAGAAAGAGACAGAAAGCGTTGGAGTATCTCAGCGGGTCAGGTAGCATCTCTGGAGAACATGGATAGGTTCTCCAGGAATGTTGCATTTGTTCATCCATTAGTGGTTTTGCATTCAGTCATACGGGATCCAAGATGTTGAATTATTTTCCTAAACCCCTCAGTTTGATAAATGATGCGCTCCTTAACCAGGGGCCAGTCCAGAACCAGGGGCCACAGTTTAAGAATAAGGAGTGAGCCATTTAAAACGGAGACAATGATACACATTTTCACACAGAGTGGCGAGTCTGTGGAATTCTCTGCGGTGGAGGCCGGTTCTCTGGTTACTTTCAAGAGAGAGCTAGATAGGACTCTTAAAGATAGCGGAGGGAAAGGATATGGGGAGAAGACAGGAACGGGGTACTGATTGTGGATGATCAGCCATGATCACATTGAATGGTGGTGCTGGCTGGAAGGCCTACTCCTGCACCTCTTGTCTATTGTCTTTTGTCTATATGTATTTGAAGGGCTGAATAGCCTGCTCCTGCACCTATTGTCTATTGTCTATTAAAACCTATTCTAATCTTTGGCTCTTTGAGAAAGTTCTCGCTGAGAACAATATTAGTTTAGTTTAGAGATACAGCACAGAAACAGACCCTTCGGCCTACCCGCGATCCCCGAATGCTAGCACTATCGTATACATTAGTAACAATTTAGCTGAAGCCAATTAACCTACAATCTCGTACGTCCTTAGAGTGTGGGAGAAAACCAGAGCACCTGGAGGAAACCCACTCTGGTCACAGGGAGAACGTACAAACACTGTACAGACAGCACCGTTAGTCAGGATTGAACCTGGGTCACTAGTGCTGTGAGGCAGCAACTCTACCGCTACACCACCTGATATTCTGCACTTCCCCCTTGCTCTGTGTATTGTACTTGAGTTTAAACTGATTGTATCTATGGTATATTTGATGCAAAATAAAGCTTGCCATGGTACATCAGTACATGTGACAATTAAGAACCTTAAACCTACACCTGAAATGTGGTTTGTTTGATTATTAATAGGATGAAGATTTAAAGTGGGTGCAAGACAATATTCCTTCGATAACAGATGTGTACGTATCAGCATTTTATTCCACCCACTCCACATTATTCTACGTAATCTAATCTTTTGATTGTTTGTGTTCTATTAAATGTTTAGTACTTTGCTGTGCACGCTGCCATTTCCTTGTGGCAACACGCCCAGTTGTTACTGAGGCTCACCGCCCATTCTCAGTGGCATTAACTAAACGCAAAGTGCAATTGTGCCCAAAGCTATCAGTTGATTGAAATGAATCATTTAATGCAATTCAATAGCATATTGGATCAAAGCTTGAATTGTTAATTTCATTCTTTACGACTGCTCCTTAAGTTCATTTGATCTCTGGATTTCATCTTCCTTATCAGAAGCACTAACACGGATATTTGCTGCACGGACGCAGGTGTTATTCTCCCCATCCTCCATCTCATGACAGTGATCTTGTGTCCTCTCACCCGGCCGTGTTCATTCTCTCATTATTCATTTGTTTGTTTGAATGCTATCTTGTTTTCCACTCAATTTAACTCAGCTGGCTTTAAAGGCCAAATCTTTTCAGCTCGAACTTGCCATTTAGTTGCAATACTTCAAATATGCTGTTAGTCCAGCATGCTGAGGATTCTCGTTGTGCCAGACCAGCAGTTTAAGGATAAGGGGGAAGTCTTTTAGGACCAAGATGAGAAAAGCATTTTTCACGCAGAGAGTGGTGAATCTCTGGAATTCTCTGCCACAGAAGGTAGTTGAGGCCAGTTCATTGGCTATATTTAGAGGGAGTTAGATGTGGCCCTTGTGGCTAAATGGATCAGGGGGTATGGAGAGAAGGCAGGTACAGGATACGGAGTTGGATGATCAGCCATGATCATATTGAATGGCAGAGCAGGCTCGAAGGGCAGAATGGCCTACTCCTGCACCTATTTTCTATGTTTCTGGACTATTGGATAGTCATTCATACCCCAATATCCTTAGAATAGTACAGCACCAGAACAGGCCCATCGGCCAACACATCAATGGATATTTTTACGGCAGATAGATAGATCTTTGATTAGTACGGGTGTCAGAGATTATGGGGAGAAGGCAGGAGGTTGGGGTTGGGAGGGAAAGATGGATCAGCCATGATTGAATGGCGGAGTACACCTGATGGGCCGAAGGACTTATTTCTGCTCCTATCACTTTTACCCTTGTGTGTAGGAAGTAACTGCAGATGCTGGTTTAAACCGAAGATAAACACAGAATACTGGTGTAACTCAGCGGGACAGGCAGCATCTCTGGAGATAATTGTCAGTCTGAAGAAGGGTCTTGACCTGCAACGTCACCCATTCCTTCTCTCCAGAGATGCTGCCTGCCCGCTGAGTTACTCCAGCATTTTGTGTCTACCTATGACCTTATGATCTGTGCAGAACACATTGCGAAGATAAACTAATAGTCATACAGCATGGGAATGTTATACATTATGTTTTGATTTTAATCAATAAAAGTAACATTTATAGAATCACTAGACAAAGTGGAACCCATTGGATCCCATGTTCACATGGGAGGACTGGTCCCCCAACGCAATATTCCACCTCTCCACCAATTCAAATATTGGTGGCCAGTGGGGTGGGGGCTTTCTGGAGTGCTAGTATGTGTGTTGTGGGCTGAAGGGACTGGTTTCCAGAGGGCTAGTATGGACATTTTGGGCCGAATGGATTCTTGGGCTGGCAGCTCAGTCACTCAGGCCTGATGGGCTGGCAGCTCAGTCACTCGGGGCTAGTGGGCTGGCAGCTCAGTCACTCAGGCCTGATGGGCTGGCAGCTCAGTCACTCGGGGCTAGTGGGCTGGAAGTTCACTCACGGCCATTCCTTGAAATTGCATTTCAAGCAGAGTGCAAGCCACCGCATTCAATTGCATAGCTTTTCAAGCAGAGTGCAGGCCACCCACCCCATTCAATTTCATAGCTTTCCAAGCAGAGTGCAGGCCACCACATTCAATTTCATAGCATTTCAAGCAGAGTGCAGGCCACCACATTCAATTTCATAACATTTCAAGCAGAGTGCAGGCCACCAAATTGCCAATCAGCTCATTGCATCGTCATTGAGGACGAACAAATTATTTATTGCAAATACAGTTCAGTTGATTCACAGCTTAGAATGACAGTTGTGGCCTCTCCTTCGCGATCTTCCAGACTGAATGACTCGCGTCCAGGAATCCGGCGTTTTATAGTCCTGCCCCCCCCCCGGTAGGGGCATTACCTTAATTGTGGTGATTGACATGAGAGAGGACCAATCAGCTGTTCTCAAAATTTTTTAAACACTCATAACGTTTTTTATTTTTCATCCATCGGAAAAATCCTCGGGGCTGCCTCAGCGGAGGAGTACGGCGAGTAAGGTGGCCAAAAAATCACAGCGATATAGGGTAGCGTTTTTTTTTCTAAGATCAATATACAGCACAGACAGGAAGTGGTCAAGATGAGACTTAGTTATATAGATAGAGCCGTACGGCATGGAAAAGGGTGCTTTGGCTCAACTTGCCCACACCGACCAAGATGCCCCATCTATACTAGTCCCACCTGCCTGCATTTGGCCCATACCCCTCTAAACCTGTCCTATCCATGTACCTATCCAGATCTCCACTGCCTGAACATGGTTCCTATTCCTCCATTCCTTGCATGTCCACGTGTGTCTAAAAGCTGCTTAAACGCCACTACTGTCTGCCACCATTCCTGACAATACGTTCCACCGGCACCCTCCGTGTAAAAGTAAAACCAGCCCCACACATCTCCTTTAAATTCGCTTTTTCAGAAAAGAGGTTGCACAGCATTATAATAAACTTTCTCGTGAACCCGATACTTAAAGGGAAGGTGGAACCTGGGCCAGGGTGAGTGTTGGGGCTTGGAGCGAGCTGTCACGCGTGTCTGATGCCGAATATTGTCGTTGATGACCCCACTCTTATTCATTGCCATTGATGAGGATCATTGCCAAAAGCTGATACAACTTTTTATTTTTCAGTGCACTTCCTTTGTTGCTGGATTCAGATGAAGTAAGTACACGCTGCCTCGAGGATTCATTAGATCTAGTCAGTTGGTGCTTCGCTCTCCTGGGTCATTAAATTGCTTGTATTGCTCAATTGCCATCTGGTCTGTTGTTGAAGTGCACAGTGCAGCCCACGGTGAATGCTCTGCTGTGGGTAGCATGGTACTTATGTCAACGCGCCAGTCATTGGAACTCGCTGCGTGGGTAGGTCTGGTTGCAAAATACTTAGCGGTATGTTCTGCTGATTATTCACGGCACTGTTTGTACAGTGTAAGGCAAGTCCTTTATTTCCTGGACGTAACACCACGAAGCGTTCTGCACATAAGCAAGAGCCTGTCTCAACTTCTTTGAGAGCAGTACAGTAGAGCTGCAGCCTCACAGCGTCAGAGATCTGGGTTCGATCTTGACCTTGGGTGCTGTTTGTGCGTGGAGTTTGCACGCTTTCCCTGTGACCACGTGGGTTTCCTCCAGGGGGCTCCGGGACAAGACAACTTGTTCTGTTTGATCTTCTGTTTGTGCGCGCCGGGTTGATTGCATTCGTTGAAACAGGGTGGACCACGTGAAGGTTGCAATCTCGCACCCCGGAGTGGATGCAAAAGTGGGATAACATAGAACTAGTGTGAACGGGTGATCGAAGGTCGGCGAGGACTCGGTGGGCTGAAGGGCCTGCTTCCAGTCTGTATGTTTCAATCCTGAAAAGATGAAGGTGAATTAGGGATCCAAAGTTAACAAAATGCATCTTGTTATGCATTAGGATGGTAATTATTGTAGAGAAAAAGGCCAAAACATTGGGGCGGCACCTTTTTGAAGGAAGAAGAAAACTAATATTTGGCTCTTTCCAAATTAGGAAATAATGACGATCAAATATGAAATATCAAAGATGGAGTGAAGATGGTGTGGAACGTGAGCGTATTTTCCTGTCAATCTCAGTCTGGAGTGCTTGACCAAACCTCTGCGCAGCAAACAGACAGGCCAGTGAAGGGAGACGTGACACAGATTACTGGAGTAATCAATGGCCAGTGGAGAGGGCACCAAATGTTCCTTTACTTCATGTGCAATGCTCACTCTTTAATGTGAAACTGAGATGGAAAATTGTGCAAAAGGAAATCCAACGTGAGGAACTGTAAGCAAGCTTTGCTTCAATTCTCTATTGAAGTAGTCGGAGTCTTCCATTTTCCCTTATTCCTCCTTCCCCCTCCCTTCATGTACTAGAGGGCTCTGCGATTTGGTGCAGATGTGGAATTCTTTGTTAGGAATAACTTAAAGTTCTGTCCACAGTCTATGAAAGTTTTAATATCATACATCTGCTCTGGGCATTGTCTATTCCTAAGAGTATTTGCACGATATACTGTATGAATAAATTCTAAATACAGTTTCCTTTATTTTAATCGTAGACATTATATTATGGTTTAATGCATATTGCTGTTGGAACACTGGAATCTATTGTTTTTGTAAAAAAAAAAGGTTTCGACCACCTCACAAAAGATGACTGACTAGACTCTGCACCTGAAAAGTGAATCTCTGTATTATATTGACTATACATTCCATTTAATACAGTGATCATCTGAAAATAATTGTATCATGAATATCCAAGTTAGTCTATCAGTTATTGAGAGAGCCAGATCCCTTAAGTGATGTTTGTAAAAAAATATTTTGTGAATTATGATTTTATGACATTGTACCTTAGATGTTTTTCTTTAATTTATCAAATTTCTTTCTGGAACTTTTATTTGAAAGATCAGTGTATATATTAAAAATGCTATTAGGTGCTTTGATACTGGATTCGCCAGTCTATTACTGAGCAAATTAGGTGGTCAGTTGATCGGGTGGCCTTGTGCACATGTTGCTCTTGCAGGAGTAACAGCAATATAGCACTTGTCAGAGTTTGCTTTTTGGTGCCTTCCAAACTAAGATAATTAAAAATATATATATTTTAATATCCTTCTGTCCCATGTTGAAAATGAGTGGGTGTTTCATTAAACCAGTGCTTGGAATATCTTAAAAATGTCCATCTACAATTCTGTGTAAGTTTTAAATTCGTAGATACACTTGAGTGATATTCACTGTGTTATTGAGCGCTGGTCAAAGTGGCCCTTTGATCATTGAGGAGGTTTTGGATTTCCAAAGGCTGTTATTTTTCCTGTCCTCCATTTTGTATCTTCCCTCAATAAGCAAAAAAAGCCTCAATAGGGAATTGTTACCTTCTGTTTTCACTCGGTGGTACTTTGAAACTCCAATGCACCGTCCTTGCTGTGGATGTTGAACGTATTCCTAAAAGTTGTGCAGGCCTTGCCTTTTAATTACAGTTTTAGGCACTACCTGTAGGTGTGCGACCAACTTTGGAAGCAGCTCTGTTCTCACAGTTAGTTTAGTTTAGAGATACAGCAAGAAAACAACCCTTTCAGCCCATCGAGTCTGCACCGACCAGTGAACCACATTAACTTTATCCGACACACACTAGGGACAATTTACATTTATGCCAAGCCAATTAACCTACTAATCTCTACGTCTTTGGAGTGTGGGAGGAAAGCGAAGATCTCGGAGAAAGCCCACGAGGTCATGGGTAGAGCGTACAAACTCCGTACAGACAGCGCCCGTAGTCGGGATGGAACTCTGATCTCTGGTGCTGTGAGGCAGCAACTCGACCGCTGCGCCACTGCGCAGCCCACATCTTAGAAACAGAAAGTAGATGCAGGAATAGGCCATTCGGCCCTTTGAGCTAGCACGGCCATTCAATATGATCATGACTGATCATCCAGAGTCAGTACCCCGTTCCTGCTTTCTCCCCGTATCCCTTGATTCTGTTAGCTCCAAGAGCTATATCTAACTCTCTCTTGAATACATTTGTTGTCTTTATTGTTCATAAGATGTTTGTGTCATTGGAAAAGGTAGATCTTTGCCTACCTCTACTAGCTTGTTAGAGTTTCTCAACATCTGCTATTTGTGTCCACTTTTCCACTCAAGACTCCACCCAGGTCTGCAGCATCCGTCATTTGCTGTTGTGAATGGAGCTGAACGTGACTCTGTTAGTGAACACCCCCTCATGTTATTAGACTTTAGACATACAGCGTGGGAAACGGGCCCTTCAGCCCAACGGGTCGGGGCCGACCAGCAATCACCCCGTGCTCTATTACTATCCCACACACCAAGGACAATTTACAATTTACAGAAGCCAAATAACCTACAAACGTGTACGTCTTTGGAGTGTGGGAGGAAACCGGAGCTCCCAGAAAAAACCCACGCTGTCATAGGGAGAACGCACAAACTCCGTACAGACAGCACCCGTAGTCAGGATCGAGCTCTGGTCTCTGGCGCTGTAAGGCAGCAACTGTGCAGCCCTATGAAGGACATTGATGAAGAAGCAGAATTTGGTTGGGCCGTGGGCACTGCTCTTTAAAACGAAACATCTTGCCACGATGCCCAGAGACTGATTAACCCCCTAACAGCCACCTTCCTTTGCTCTAGGTGTGACTGCTGCCAGTGGAGTGTTTTCCCTGCAACCCTTTGATCACAATTCCACCAGGGGCTAGTTGATGCCACTCACAGGGTGAATGCTGCCGATTTCACAACCATTTCTGCCCTCGTCTCATATTCAGCTCATTATCCCTGATTTAGGCTCCACCAGTTCAGAAACGAGGAAACTGGATGTTGATGGGAAAGTGATGCGACCAAGTGGTCTACACAAAAGAGGAACAGTGCTGGTCTACACAAAAGGACACAAAGTGCAGGAGTAACTCAGCGGGTCAGGCAGCATCTCTGGAGAACATGGAGACCTTTTGGGTCGGAAGCAGCATCTGAATAAGGGTCCTGACCCGAAGCGCCACCTATCCATGTTCTCCAGGGATGCTGCCTGAGCAGCTGAGTTACCCAGCACTTTGTGTCCAAGTCTACCACCCAGCATACATTGTGTAAGTTCCCCACCTTGGTGTGTGAATATGAAATAGCATGGATTCATCAGATGAGAGAGGTTGACAGGCTTCCTTGTTCTGATCCCTGGAGACTTGATGGCCTCCAGAGACTCTTGCGTGCTCCAGTGGTCATAGTTTTGTTTCCATCCAGCTGCTCTGCCACTTCAGGACGTTTTTCAGTGAGATGGGACATACCCAAGGTGAAGAAGGGGTTTCAACTGATGAGCATGTTCTGATTCATACCAAGGCCACCCCACTATATGGCTCGTCTATGAGGCAAGACATCTGAGCATATTTTCAACTCTTAAGTAAGTTGTACAGCATGGAAATGGGCCCTTCAGCCCACCTTGTCCATGCAGACCAAGACTTCTCAGCTGCACCTCGCTGCATGTGACCCAGATCTGAAACCTTTCCTATCCATGTGCCTGGCCAAATGTCTTTTAACCGTTGTTATAGTACCTGCCTCAACTACCTCCTCTGGCAGCTCGTTCCGTACACCCACCGCCCTTTGTGTGCAAAAGGTGGCCGCCCAGATTCCTATTAACTCTTTACTCTCTCACCTTAAACCGATGTCCTCTGGTTTTTGATTGCCCTACTCTGGGTAAAAGACTCTGTGCATCTACCCAATCTGTTCCCTTCATGATCTCATACTCACCCTTCAGTCTCCTGTGCTCCAAGGAATAAAATCCTAGCGTGCCCAACCTCTCCGTGTAGCTCAACCCCTCGTGTCCTGGCAACATCCTCCTAAATCTCTGCACTTTCTCCAACATAATGACATGCTCATGAGGAAGAATTTGCATGATTCATTGGGCTGAACGTGAAGGGGTTTTTTTTTTTTGCTTTTATTCATTTAATTCCATCCACTTTTCATCTTTGTACCACTTTAATACAGCCTGCGAGTCCTGCCAGAGCATTTCAACAATATTGTTAGAAATCGGTGAAACTGAATAGACTCGAGGGTGGTATGGATGACACTTACAACATCAAAGTCAAGTCAACAGAGTTTATTGTCATGTGTCCCTGACAGGACAATGACATTCTTTCTTTGCTTAGCACAACAGAACATAGTAGGCATTGACTACAAAACAGATCAGTGTGTCCATGTACCATGTAAATACACACATGAATAAATAAATTGATAAAGTGCAAATAACAGATAAAGGGGTATTAATTTTCAGAGTTTTGACCGAGCCAAGTTTAATAGCCTGATGGCTGTGGGGCAGTAACATATCACTTTGAGTAATTCTCCCAGCTCCAGAGGCCCGGGTCGGCCGTGACCGAGGATGCTGCTTGTGTGGCGTTTGCATGTTCCCCCTGTAACCCTGTGAGTTTCCCCCTGGGTGCTCAGGTTTCCTCCCACATCCCAAAGACGTGCAGGTTTGTAGGTTCATCGGCTCTGTAAATTGCTCCTTGATGAGGAAGTGGGATAACATAGAACTAGTGTGATCAGGTAATCAATGGTTTGTGTGGACTGACGGGCCTATTTCCAAGCTCTTTCCCTAAACTACACTAAATGTGCCTGTATAGTTAAATATGCTGGTAACTAGTTGTTTAAACAACCTTAAATGTATTTTCTAAAATACTGATTGTATTGTGCTAATTACAGGATTGTTCTGTTCAAGAAAACGTGCATTTTCATTATTTTCCTTTCAAAAACATTCAGAATCGGAATCGCACTTTATTCGCACAGTATGTTTTGCAACATACGAGGAATTTCATTGGCCAGGTCAGTCAAACAATTTAAAAATAACAGATCACTCAAAAACACATTTTAACATGAACATCCACCTTAGTGACTCGTACACATTCCTCACTGTGATGGAAGGCGAAATAAAGTTCAAGTGCTTCCTTTGTTCTTCCTCGGTCGGGGGCCTCGAGCCTCTGTTGACGGGACGATCTTGACTCCCGTGGCCGGTGGTGTTCGGGCCCTATGCGTCGAGGCGATCAAGCTCCCGCATCGGGGGGTTGTTAGCACCCCCGCGCAGGGCGATCGAACCTCACGTTGGAGCTCCCGACTAGCCTCTCCCCAGTCCTTGATGGTAAGTCCGCGTTGGGAACAATCCCAGGCAAGGGATCAGCTCCGATGTTAAGTCCGCGCCCCGCGGTGAGGCTCACGACAGTCCGAGGAGGCTTTCAGCTCCATCGATATTAGGCTGCAGAACCTGGAGAATGTGATCCGAAAATTGATCACGTCTCCGGGAAGGTAAGAAACTTGAAAAAACGTTTTCCCCGGTCCCCTCCCCCCTCCCCCCACATAAAACATACCAAAGAACATTAAAACAAAACTTTAAACAAACTAAAAATAACAAAATGAAAGAAAAAACGAACAGACTGCCGGCAGGGCTGCCATCTCCCCAGCGCCCCTGGTGGTCTATGCGGGGATAGAAGTTACACTTGCAAACTGTCTCTTCTGTTCTTGCTGAATCTGAAATTAAATTGTAATTCCATGATGTGTAATTGTAATTTCATAATCCATGCAATTATGATTTCACCCTCTACAGTTAAATATAATTTTAAATTGTGCAAAGGAAAAAATTGTTCTATTAAACATAGTTAAGAAAAATCACAATTCTGGACTCCTAACTTGAGAAAGGTTGCTGAAATTGTTTTGATTGTAAATACCGATACCGCAGTCTGTCTGAAACAGCAATGTATGTGCAGGTGATAAGGGAAAGGTGAGGTCCCAGGAAAAAGAGGGAGGGGGGGAGATTTTACTACTTGAGGTTGCGGAGTCAGCTTCAGCACTAATTTCCATCCTGCACTCAAACTCACTTGGACCATCTCCGACATCTCCCTACCGTTTCTAGATCTCACCGTCTCCATCACAGGAAACAGACTATTGACCGACATCTACCACAAACCTACTGACTCCAAAAGCTATCTTGACTACGCTTCTTCCCACCCTGCATCCTGTAAAGACTCTATCCCCGACTGCCAATTCCTCCGTCTACGCCGCATTTGCGCCCAGGATGAGGCGTTCCATACCCTCGTTCTTTACAAAAAGGGGGTTCCCCTCTTCCATTATAGATGAGGCTCTGACTAGGGTCTCCTCGATATCTCGCAGCTCCACTCTTGCTCCCCCTCCCCCCCCCCATTTGTAACAAGGACAGAGTCCCCCTTGTCCTCACCTTCCACCCCATCAGTTGTCACATACAACATATAATCCTCCAACATTTTCGCCACCTCCAACGGGATCCCACCACTGGCCACATCTTCTCATCTCCACCCCTTTCTGCTTTCCGCAGAGACCGTTCCCTCCGTAACTCCCTGGTCTACTCGTCCCTTCCCACACAAACCACCCCCTCCCCAGGTACTTTCCCCTGCAACCGCAGTAGATGCAACACCTGTCCATTTACCTCCCCCCTCGACTCCATCCAAGGACCCAAACAGTCTTTCCAGGTGAGGCAGAAGTTCACCTGCACCTCCTCCAACCTCATCTACTGTATCCGCTATTCCAGGTGTCAACTTCTCTACATCGTTGAGACCAAGAGCAGGCTCGGCGATCGTTTTGCTGAACTCATCCGCTCAGTTCATCTTAACTTACCTGATCTCCCGGTTGCTCAGCACTTCACCTTCCCCTCCCATTCCCAATCTGACCTTTCTGTCCTGGACCTCCTCCATTGTCAGAGTGAGGCCCAGCGCAAATTGGAGGAGCAGCACCTCATATTTCGCTTGGGTAGTTTACACCCCAGCGGTATGAACATTGACATCTCTAACTTCAAATAGCCCTTGCTTTCACTTTCCATCCCCTTTCCCTTCCCAGTTCTCCCACTAGTCTTATTGTCTCCAACTACATTCTATCTTTCTCCGAAGAAGGGTCTCAACCCTAAACGTCGCCCATTCCTTCTCTCCAGAGATGCTGCCTCACCTGTTGAGTTACTCCAGGAATTTTTTGTCTACTTTCGATTTTTCCAGCATCTACAGTTCTTTCTTAAACAGGTTTGTAGGTTAATGGCTTTGGTAAAGATTGTAGATTGACCCTAGTGTGTAGGATGGTGCTAGTGTACGGGCATCGCTGGTCGGCGCGGATTCGGTGGTCTGGTCTGCATCCCAGAGTACTTGAGGTAACCTTAGAAATCGTGGATGCATTGGTGATCGTTTTCCAAAGTTCTCTCGACACTCAGGATCAGTTCCTGTGGACTGGAGGGTAGCCAATGTAACCCCACTTTTTAAGAAAGGAGGGAAAGAGAAAACGTGGAATCATAGACCAGTTAGCCTTGCATCGATAGCGGGGAAGATGCTGGAGTCGATTATTAAAGATGTTATAGCAGCGCATTTGGAAAGCAGTGACAGGATCGGTCAAAGTCAGCGTGGATTTAGTTTAATTTAGGGAGACGCCACCGGGTCCAACCGACCAGCGATCCCCGCACATTAACACTATCCTACATCTAATCGGGACAATTTTTACATTTACCAAGCCAATTAACCTACAAACCTGTACGTCTTTAGAGTGTGGGAAGAAACCGAAGATCTCAGAGAAAACCCATGCTGGTCACGGGGAGAACATGCAAACTCCGTACAGACAGAACCCGTAGTTGGGATGGAACCCGGGTCTCCGGCGTTGCATTCGCTGTAAGGCAGCAACTCTACCGCTGCGACACCGTGACCGCCGTTTCCCTATGAAGGGGAAATCATGCTTGACTAATCTTCTGGAATGTTTTGAGGATGTAACAAGTAGAATGGATAAGGGAGAGCCAAAGGATGTGATGTATCTGGACTTTGACAAGGTCCCACACAAGAGATTAGTGTGCAAAATTAGAGCACATGGTATTGGCAGGCAGTGACTAGTGGGGTGCCGCAAGGCTCGGCGCTGGGACCCTAGTTATTTACAATATATTAACGATTTAGACGAGGGAATTAAATGTGGCATCTCCAAGTTTGCGGATGACACAAAGCTGGGTGGCAGTGTGAGCTGCGAGGAGGATGCTATGAGGCTGCAGGGTGACTTGAATCAGTTGGATAAGTAGGCAGATGCAGTATAATGTGGAAGAGGTTATCCACTTAGGTGGCAAGAACAGGAAGGCAGATTATTATCTGAATGGTGTCAGATTAGGAAAAAGGGAAGTGCAACGAGACCTGGGTGTGCTTGTACACCAGTCACTGAAAGTAAGCATGCAGGTACAGCAGGCAGTGTAGAAAGCGAATGGCATGTTGGCCTTCATTGCGCGAAGGATTTGAGTTTAGGAGCAGGGAGGCCCTACTACAGTTGTACAGGGCCCTGGTGAGACCACACCTGGAGTATTGTGTGCAATTTTGGTCTCCTAATCTCAAGGAGATTCTTGCTATTGTGGAAGTGCAGCGTAGGTTCACAAGGTTAATTCCTGGGATGGCGGGACTGTCATATGAAAGAATGGGTCCACTGGGTTAGTATTCACTGTAATTTAGGAGGATGAGGGTATCTTATAGAAAAGATATAACAATTTTAAGCGATTGGACAGGCTAGATGCAGGAAAAAAATTCCCGATGTTAGGGGTGTCCAGAACCAGGGGTCACAGTTTAAGAATAAGGGGGATGCCATTTAGAGATGAGGAAAAACTTTTTCACCCAGAGAGTTGTGAATCTGTGGAATTCTCTGCCGCAGAAGGCAGTGGTGGCCAATTCACTGGATGTTTTCAAGAGAGAGTTAGATATATCTCTTAGGGCTAAAGGAATCAAGGGATATGGGGAAAAGGCAGGAATGGGGTACTGATTTGAGATAATTAGCTGGCTCGAGGGGTTGAATGGCACAATCCTGCACCTATTCTTCTATGTTTCCATGTAATCCATAAGTTCCTAAGTGACAGGAGTAGAATTAAGCCATCCGGCCCATCAAGTCTACTCTCACTCATGGCTGATCTATCCCTCACAACCCCATTCAAGAATCTGCTTATCTCAGCCTTAAAAAGACCCATTGACTTGCCCTCCACAGCCATCTGTAGCAATGAATTCCACAGATTCACCACCACCTAACTAAATCATTTCCTCCTCATCTTCTTTCTAAAGATACATCCTTTAATTCTGAGACATGGCCTCTGGTCCTAGACGCTCCCACTAGTGCAGGGGTTCCCAACCTTTTTTGTCCCGTTTACCGCTGGCAACTTTAATAGCACATACCAATGTTATTTCACTTATTTATGAACAACTAGTGATGAACAGATACCGGTATACCAGAACCAAACACAGTCAGTCGATGAGAAAAAATATGTACAAATCCAGTCTCAATAAATGTACCCCCTGGGTAAGTGAAATTTACCCCCTGGGGGTAAATATACCCCAGGTTGGGAACCCTTGCACTGGTGGAAGCTTCCTCTCCACATCCACTCCATCCAGGCCTTCTCTGTACCCACCTGTTACTTGCCAAGCTCTGACCACCCTTTTCTAGTTCTCTCTCACCTAATCTAATCAGCCTGAGCTGAAACATTGCCCATCCTTTTCCCCTCACGGATGCTGCCTGACCCACTGAGTTCCTCCAGCATGTTATTTTTTTTGCATAGGATTCCAGCATCTGCAATTCCTTGTGAAACCGCTCAATTCACTCTTAAGATGATGTTATAGAAGCAGAAAAGCTATTCTGCCCATCAAGTCTATTCCTCCATTCAATCATGGCTGACCTATCTCTCCCTCCTAACCCCATTCTCCTGCCTTCTCCCCATAACCTCTGACACCCGTACAAATCAATAATCTATTTATCTGTGCCTTAAATATCCACTGACTTGGCCTCCACAGCCGTCTGTGGCAAAGAAATCCACAGATTTACCACCCTCTGACTAAATACATTTCTCCTCATCCTAAAAGAACATCCTTTAATTCTGAGGCTATGACCTCTCGTCCCAGACTCTCCCACCAGTGGAAACGTCCTCTCCGCATCCACTCTATCCAAACCTTTTACTATTATGTACTTTGCAAAGAGGTGTCCCCTCAGCCTTCTAAACCCCAGCGAGTACAGGCCCAGTGCTAACAGATGCTCATCATATGTTAATCCACTCATTCCTGGGATCATTCTTGTAAACCTCCTCTGGACCCTCTACCGAGCCAGCACATCCTTCCTCAGATATGGGGCCCACATTTGCTCACAATATTCCAAATGTGGCCTGACCAGCGCCTTATAGAGCCTCAGCATTACATCCGTTTTTGTATACAAGCCCTCTTGAAATAAATTGAGTTTGCTTTCTTTACTACTGATTCAATTTGTAGATTAACCTTTTGGGAAATTAGCTTTCCCAAGTCCCTTTGCACCTCCGATCTCTGGATTCTCTCCGCATTTAGAGAATAGTCTATGCCTTTATTCCTTCTACCAAAATGCATGACTCCACACTTTGCTGCACTATATTCCATCTGCCACTTCTCTGCCCACTCTCCCAACCTGTCCAAGTCCTTCTGCAGAGTCCCTGCTTTCTCTACACTACCTGCCCCTCCACCTATTTTATGTCATCCGCAAACTTGGCCACAAAGCCTTCAATCCCCTCGTCCAAATCATTAATATACAACGTGAAGAGCAGCGGCCCCAGCACCGACCCCTGCGGAACTCCGCTAGTCACTGGCAGCCAACCTGAAAAAGCCCCCTTTATTGCCACTCTTTGCCTTCTGCCATCCAGCCAACCTGCTCTCCATGCTAGTATCTGCCCTTTCATACCGTGGGCTCTCACCTTCCTTGGCAGCCTCACGTGTGGCACCGTATCAAAGGCTTTCGGAAAATCTAAGTAAAAAACATCTACTGTCTCTCCTTTGTCTGTCCTGCTATTTACTTCTTCAAAGAATTCCAGCAGATTTGTCAAGCAAGACCTCCCCTTCACAAAGCCATGCTGACATCAGCCTATTTTATCGTGGACTTCTAAGTACTCCGTAACATCCTTTATATTGGACTCTAAATTCTTACCAACCACCGGTCAGACTAACCGGCCTATAGTTCCCACTATTCTGCTTTGCTCCCTTCTTGTACAGCGGGCTAATATTGGCAATTTTCCAATCATCTGGCACCACTCCGTGATATTATTGAAATATCACTATCAATGCCTCCACAATCTCTAAAGCCACCTCTTTCAGAACCCTAGGGTGCAGTCTATCCGGTCCAGGTGACTTATCCACCTCCAGCCCTTTCAGCTTCCCAAACACCTTCTCCCTAGTAACAGCCGCTCCACTAACTTCCACCCCCTGACTCTCTTGAATTTCACGCACCTTGCTGGTGTGAAGACTGATGCAAAAAAGTAATTCAACTCCTCTGCCATTTCTTTATTCCCCATTACCACTTCTCCTGCACCATTCTCCAGCGGCCCAACGTCCACTCTTGCCTCTTTCTTACTCTTTATATAACTGCAGAAACTCCTGCTGTCCTCTTTTATATGATTAGCTGGCTTACCTTCGTATTTCATCTTTTCTCCCTGTGTTGCCTTTTCAGTTACCTTCTGTTGTTCTTAAAAAGCTTCCCAATCCTATGGCTTCCCACTACTCTTTGCTATGTTATATGTCATCCCTTTTAGTTCTATACTGTCCTTGACTGCCCATGTCAGCCACGTCCACCTCATTCTCCTCTTAGAATCTTTCTTCCTCTTTGTAATGAAAAGATCCTGCATCTTCTGAATTATTCCCAGGAATTCCTGCCATTGCTGTTTCACCGTCATCCCTGCTAGGGTCCCTTTCCAGTCAACTTTGGCCAGCCCTTCCCTCATGCCCCTTAGTCCCCTTTGCTCAGCTGCAATACCGACACATCCGATTTCACCCTCTCCCTCTCAAATTGCAGATTAAAATTTATCATATTGTGGTAGCTACCTCTTGGTGGTTTCTTTACCTTCAGTTACTTATCAAATCTGGTTAAGTTATCTTAACTTAAAGCAATGCAGGATCGCGCCACATAATTATTTTGGATGTGTTATTTGTACAGTACTTGCCTTAAGATAAATACAAAATACTGGAGTAACTCAGCGGGACAGGCAGCATCTCTGGAGAGAAGGAATGGGTGACGTTTCGGGTCAAGACCCTTCTTCAGACTTTCTTAAGGTAAAATGTGTAGGAAGGAACTGCAGACACTGGTTTACACCAAAGATATGCTGGAGTAGCTCAGCCATTCATCATCCGTTCCTTCTATCTGGAGATTAGTTACTCCAGCAGCTTTTGTCTTGCCTGCAGATAAAGGTTTGCTGGAACCTTTGTCCTGACCAGCAGAGGGCAGTCACCAGCTGTTTCTGAAGCTGAACATTCAATGTGATGACCTTGCAGAGGAGGGCCAGTAGAGGACACTGCGGGCCCATCGTGTAGGGTCCGTCCAAAGAGCCAACTTCAAGTAGACCTGTTGCGTAGGAAGGAACTGCAGAGGCTGATTTTACACCAAAGATATACACAAAGTGCTGGAGTAACTCAGCGGAACCGGAGGCATCTCTGGATAGAGTGAGGCCCAGTACAAATTGGAGGAACAGCACCTCATATTTTGCTTAGGCAGTTTACAATCCCAACGGTATGAAGGTTGACTTTTCTAACTTTCCTTGCTTTCCCTCTCCATCCCTCCCCTTCCCAGTTCTCCGACCAGTCTGACTGTCCTCGTTTGCATTTTTTTAATCGCCGCTTCGTTGCCATCTTCTCCTAGCTAACAATAATTAATTCTTCATTTTCCTTGAACCTCATCTCCTTTGATGTTTCATTTTCACACCTTACTCTTCCTTATCTCTGTATCACCCGCTCCCCTAACTCTCAGTCTGAAGGGTTTTGACCAGAAACGTCACCCATGTCTTCTCTCCAGAGATGCCGCCTGTCCCGCTGAGTTACTCCTGCATTTTGTGTCTACAAGTAGACCTCTGTGTCCCCAATTAGTCTTGGGTTGTCCATCCTCTCTCACCTGGGGGTGAATGCCTGGACTTTCACTCCACCGCTGTGGATTATAATGAGCCCCAGGGTGCAGAAAGGAAACATCCGCGAGGCACTGCAGAACCTTACAGGAATGGACCCAGCGGCCATCGTAAACGAGGATGGAGATGGTGACCAACGAGAACAAGGACTCAGTGGCTGACGAGATCAAGGACTGGCCCAGATGCCGGTGAGAACAATGACCTGGCTTTACTATGGAGGAAGGCCCAGTGGATTGCTGCCAACCAGGAGAAGCTTGGAAACTTCAAAGACCAGAGAGTGGAGGAGGGAACTGCTGGCAGGGATGGACGCGAGGAGTAGGGCCAGGGTGTCGGCTGCAAGAGGCCTCCCCCGGGACACAGGGGCAGACGACAGAGGAGAGGGATGTTGGGTCCACGCTCAATCATCAATTTTGACCACCGGGTGGCGCCATACTGGGCAGCCTCGCCAACAGCCTGACTCATGGGGGATTCTGCAGGGTGTTGAATGCATCCTCAATAAGGAGTGTAACATAGTTGTATAGTAGTTTATTAAGGATATTTGTTTGACTTATGGTGTGACTTAGACTTAGTTCCTCCCACACTGTTGAGTGCATCGGGCAGCAAGGTTTTGTCTTACACCCACGATAGGTTTCCGTTCCGAGCTTCCAATTCCTTCTGGAATGTTCGCCTCCATGTGAGTTTTGGTCGATCTCTTTTCCTTCTTCCGTCCGGTTGCCATGTCATTGCTATCTTAGTTCTGGTGACATTCTGAGTACATGTCCTGTGGGTGTAGGGAAACTTTCTTTATCTCTTTCCTCGACGGAGTGGCGATTTTTCCCATTCGTATCTCCGTCTGCACTGCGGCCTAACATCGTGGAGCTGGCAGTCCCTTTGTTAAGGATCGACTGCGGGAGCTCCAACCGCAGGAGCTTCGACCATGGGAGCTCCGACCGCCCCGATCACAGGAGCTTCGATCGTTCCGATCGCCGACTGCGGGAGCTCTGATTGCCCCGATCGCGGGAGAAAAGGAGGAAAGAAGATACAAGTTATTTGCCTTCCATCACAGTGGGGAATGTGAGGTCCCTGAATAAACCCTGGGGATTCTCACACGACGTTGTGGTGGCTATTTAAGTTTATGTTTGATTTTTATGTGAGTATGTATCTTGCTGCTTTTTTTTGTAATACTGGACTGTTGGCAAATTAAATTCTTTGTATGTTTACATACTGTATGTTTACAGACCTTGGCTAATTAAATTAATGACAATTAAATTACAATTACAATTTATAAAATGCTGAGTATTGGACAATACAGCTCACCCCCTCCATGACACACTGGTCAACTTGAGGAACACCTTCAGCAACAGACTGGTTCCACCAAGATGCAGCACAGAACGCCACAGGAGATCCTTCTCCCTCTTCTGTCCTGGGGTAGACTGAGATTGACCCCCCCCCCCCCCCCCAATCTTTGCACATCCCAAATCTTTATCCTTTCCACTCGTCACTTTCATTTCATGTATTTTGTGTTTTAATGAAGATTGTTGGCAGATCAATAACCCTCCCGGGATAAATAAAGTTCCATCATATTGTATCGTACTCTTTAATCAAACAAAACAAAGCGCTGGAGGAAATGAGTAGATACGGCAGTATCTCTGGAGGACATGGATGCACGATGTTTTGGATCAGGACCCTTCTTCAGGCTGATAGCAGTTGGGGTAGAATGCTGGAAATGTGGTTTGGACGGACCAACACTTGGTAAGTGGATACAGGTGAGAATGGTTTGGTTGGCAGATGAGCGGACAAAGGCCAGAGATAACAGCAGAGTCATGAAGGGCGCAATAAGGAGAGGTGTGAAATGTAAAGCTGGAGGAAGGGATAGAGGTGAAAGGGTAATTTGGCAAAGAATATTGTGGAAGTGAAATTCCATGCATTCTTCACACTTCACGGTGACATATTTCTGAAACTAATCCCAAAAGAGAACAATGACATTCTTACTTGCTGCAGCTTAACATACTTTTAATCGCAAAACAGCTAAATATACATTAATCAGTAGTACAATACTTTATTAATCACTAATACAAGGTAACTATATCATAATAGTGCAAAAATAGACACAAAGTGCTGGATTTGAACAAAGCATTGAAACTGATGTCTAATCTGTGTTTAAGAAGGAACTGCAGATGCTGGAAAATAGAAAGGTAGATAAAAATGCTGGAGAACTCAGTGGGTGAGGCAGCATCTATGGAGCAAAGGAAATAGGCAACGTTTCGGGCCGAAATGTTGCCTATTTCCTTCGCTCCATAGATGCTGCCTCTCACGCTGAGTTTCTCCAGCATTTTTGTCTACCTATAATCTGTGTTATTGGGTGAACCTTTAAACTCATGTGAAGATAGACATAAAGTGCTGGAGTAACTCAGTGGGTCGGGCAGCATGTTCTGGAGAACATTAATAGGTGTAAGAAGGAACTGCAGATGCTGGTTTAAACCAAAGATGGACACAAAAAGCTGGAGTAACTCAGCGGGACTGGCGGCATCTCTGGAGAGAAGGAATGGGCGACGTTTCGGGTCGAGACCCTTCTTCCGACTGGTTGGGGATCAGGGAAACGAGATATAGACGATGATGTGGGGAGATAAAGAACAATGAATGAAAGATATGCAAAACGGTAACGTTGATAAAGGAAACAGGCCATTGTTAGCTGTTTGTAGGGTGAAAATGAGAAGCTGGTGAACTGTACACTGCAAGGGCCAGGAAGCGAGCAGGCAAGATCATCTCTGACCCCTCTCACCCTGGCCACAAACTCTTTGAATCACTTCCCTCTGGAAGGCGACTCCGGACTGTCAAAGCTGCCACAGCCAGACATAAAAACAAGTAGTTGTTCTACTCAACAGCCAAAAATCTGTAGCCTCCCTTTGATCTGGTATTTTGTTGGTTCACATACTTGATCAATGGTGTTTTATCATTAATGTTTTATTATTATGAATGTTTAGTGTTTTCTGAGTCATTCGTAACTGTCACTGTATGTCATGGTGTTACTTGTGGGCGGAGCACCAAGGCAAATTCCTTGTATGTGAATACTTGGCCAATAAACTTACTTACTTATATGACCATGTTGATAATATGATTATGACCAGACTAATCTTCTGGAATTTTTTGAGGATGTGACAAGTAGCATGGATAAGGGAAAGCCAGTGGATGTGGTGTATCTGGACTTTCAAAAACCCTTTGACAAGGTCCCACACAAGAGATCAGTGTGCAAAATTCGAGCACATGGTATTGGGGGTAGGGTATTGACATGGATAGAGAACTGGTTGGCAGACAGGAAGCAAAGAGTAGGAATTAACGAGTCCAGTGTAGGTTCACCAGGTTAATTCCCAGGATGGTGGGACTGACATATGATGAAAGAATGGATCAACTGGGCTTGTATTCACTGGAATTTAGGATGAGAGGGGATCTTATAGAAACATATAAAATTCTTCAGGGATTGCACACGCTAGATGCAGGGAAAATGTTCCCAATGTTGGGGGTGTCCAGAAACAGGGGTCAAAGTTTATGAATAAGGGATAGGCCATTTAGGACTGAGATGAGGAAAAAAAATTTTCACTCAGAGAGTTGTGAATCTGTGGAATTGTCTCCACAGAAGGCAGTGGAGGGCAATTGACTGGATGCTCTCAGGAGAGTGAGATATAGCTGGTAGGGCTAATGGAATCAAGGGATAGGGAGAGAAGGCAGGAACGGGGTACTGATTGTGGATGATCAGCCATGATCATATTGAATGGCAGTGCTGGCTCGAAGGGCTGAATGGCCTCCTCCTGCACCTATTCACTGTGTTTCAGATTCACAATTCACATTTATTGTCACATGCAACAATTAAGGTACAGTAACATTTGAGTTACCATGCAGCCATACAATTAAAAGAACACAACACAATTAAAAAGAACGATAGAACTTAACATAAACATCCTCATGCTTCATACTAATTTCTAATAGTGTTCACATTTCCAGAATTGGAGAGGGTGCAAAAGAGGTTTCTCAGAATACTGCCGGGATTACAGGGTATTAACTATAAAGAGAGGTAGGACAAACTTGGATTGTTCACTCCTGAACTCCGAAGGCTGTAGTAGACTAGAGCACAGTAACAAGCCCATCCGCCCACAACGTCTGTGTCACACGATGCCATCTTATATAATCCCCTCTGCCTGCGTGTGATCCATATCCCTCCATTGCCTGCATATCCATGTGCCTACTCCTCCTATTTCCTTCGCTCCATAGATGCTGCCGCACTCGCTGAGTTTCTCCAGCACTTTTGCCTTCCTTCGTCCTCCTAAACTCCACTATTATCTCTGCCTGCTAGAAGTCCAAGAAGTGTAATATAGTCGAAGTGTGTGTGTGTGTTCCTTCCTACGCATGTATGTATATACAGTATATGTGTGTGTATATATGTGTGTCATACATTATATATAAAAACATATTTATAATATGAATATATAATTTTATGTGCTATCAGGTCTCCCCTCAGCCTCCGAAGTTAAGGAGTAATCAATCCAAGTCTGAAGAAGGGTCTCGACCCCAAACATCGCCTATTCCTTCTCTCCATAGATGCTGCCTCACCCGCTGAGTTTCTCCGGCATCTTTTGCCTACCAAGTTTGGTGGCTGTGTGGAATGAGCTTCCAGCCTTTTGGTGGCTGTGGGGAATGAGCTTCCAGCAGAGGTGGTGGAGGCAGGATCGATTTTAACATTTAAAAGTAAAGTGGATAGGTATATGGACGTGAAGGGAATGGAGGGGTATGGTCTGAGTGCAGGTAGATGGGACTAGGGGAAAACAAATGGTCGGCACGGACTGGAAGGGCCGAGAGGGCCTGTCTCCGTGCTGTAATTGTTATATGGTTATATGGTTATATGGTTATATGGTTATAAGTCTGTCCAACCTCACTTTATAGCTAATGCCCTCTAATCACCGCCTTCTGGTAAACTTCTACCGCACCTTCCCCAAATCTGGGCGTATGAGGAGATCAAGTTCACCTTATGGCTGAGGAAAATGTAGGAGCAAGGTCACAGTTCCATCTCATTTCCAAGTTTGTGTGTTCTGTTTTGTGCTTATTTATATATCATTTGATTTTAATCAATCTTCTCCTTATCGAATCCACACACAAGATTAGAAGTTGTTCAGCCAGAGCTGGACACACGTCTCGGCGTCTGCACACGATGGTGTCTGTCTTGTCGCTTCTTGTGCGTGGTGGTGGAAAGATTGGTGGAAACAGGGCCGCGACGTTAGCGCTCTTTCCTTCACCCCGTTTTAATCAATGAAAGTAACATTTATAGTCATAGAGCATGGAAACGGGCCCTTCTGCTCAACTTGCCCATGCTAACCAAGATTCCCCATCAGCACTAGTACCACCTGGGTAGGCACAACATGGTGGCGTAACTCAGCGGGACAGGCAGCATCTCTGGGGAGAATGAACGGGTGACGTTTTGGGTTGAGACCCTTCTTCAGACTTTCTTAAGGTAAAATGTGTAGGATGGAACTGCAGATGCTGGTTTACACCAAAGATAGACACAAAATCTTCTTCCACCTAGAACCACCTGCCCGTGTTAAGCCAATGTCCCTCAAAACCTCTCCTATCCATGTCCCTGTCCAAATGTTTTTTAAATGATGTTATAGTATCTGCTTCAACCATCTCATCTGACAGCTCGTACTATATACCAACCACCCTATGTGTGGGAAAGTTACGCCTCAGTAAATTTCCTATTCATAGAAACATAGAAACATAGAAACATAGAAATTAGGTGCAGGAGTAGGCCATTCAGCCCTTCGAGCCTGCACCGCCATTCAATATGATCATGGCTGATCATCCAACTCAGTATCCCGTACCTTCTCTCCATACCCTCTGATCCCCTTAGCCACAAGGGCCACATCCAACTCACTCTTAAATATAGCCAATGAACTGGCCTCAACTACCCTCTGTGGCAGAGAGTTCCAGAGACTCACCACTCTCTGTGTGAAAAAAGTCTTTCTCATCTCGGTCTTAAAGGATTTCCCCCTTATCCTTAAGCTGTGACCCCTTGTCCTGGACTCCCCCAACATCGGGAACAATCTTCCTGCATCTAGCCTGTCCAACCCCTTAAGAATTTTGTAAGTTTCTATAAGACCCCTCTCAATCTCCTAAATTCCAGAGAGTATAAAACCGAGTCTATCCAGTCTTTCTTCATAGACAGTCCTGACATCCCAGGAATCAGTCTGGTGAACCTTCTCTGCACTCCCTCTATGGCAATAATGTCCTTCCTCAGATTTGGAGACCAAAACTGTACGCAATACTCCAGGTGTGGTCTCACCATGTACAACTGAAGTAGAACCTCCCTGCTCCTGTACTCAAATCCTTTTGCTATGAAAGCTAACATACCATTCGCTTTTTTCACTGCCTGCTGCACCTGCATGCCTACTTTCAATGACTGGTGTACCATGACACCCCCTCACCCACATTATACTGCATCTGCCAAACATTTGCCCACTCACCCAGCGTCACCTTGCAGTCTCCTAGCATCCTCCTCACAGCGAACACTGCCCCCCAGCTTAGTGTCATCCGCAAACTTGGAGATATTGCCTTCAATTCCCTCATCCAGATCATTAATATATATTGTAAATAGCTGAGCACTGAGCCCTGCGGTAACTAGTTGCTGCCTGCCATTGTGAAAAGGACCCGTTTACTCTCTTTGCTTCCTGTTTGCCAGCCAGTTCTCTATCCACATCAATACTGAACCCCTAATACCGTATGCTTTAAGTTTGTATACTAATCTCTTATGTGGGACCTTGTCGAAAGCCTTCTGGAAGTCCAGATATATCACATCCACTGGTTCATCCACGCTACTAGTTACATCCTCGAAAAATTCCACAAGATTCGTCAGACATGATTTACCTTTTGTAAATCCATGCTGACTTTGTCCAATGATTTCACCACTTTCCAAATGTGCTGCTATCTGGCAGTTTCCCCACTACCGATGTTAGACTAACTGGTCTGTAATTCCCCGTTTTCTCTCTCCCTCCCTTCTTAAAAAGAGGGGTTACATTTGCTACCCGCCAATCCTCAGGAACTACTCAATCTTTCCCTCCTGGTTTTTGATTCCCCTTCTCAGGGAAAAGGACTCTGTGCAGTTACCCCATCCATTCAGCACATGATGTTATTTGGGAAGAGGTGGAACAGTGGAAGATGTCACATGAAGGCTCCGTACTGCCACAGTTCACCAGAGGGAAACAAGAAACTGGAACAAGAGCAAAACACAGTACTAGAAGAACTCAATGGGTCAGACAGCATCTGTGGAAGGAAATGGGGAGACAACGTTTAAGGTTAAGTCCCATCTTTAGTTTAGCTTTAATTTAGTTTATTGTCACGTCTACCGAGGTACAGTGAAAATATTTGTTGCGTGCTATCCAGTCAGCGGAAAGACAATACATGATTACAATCCAGCCATTTACTGTGTACAGATACATGATAAGGGAATAACGTTTAGTGCAAGGTAAAGCCAGCAAAGTCCGATCAAGGATAGTCCGAGGGTCACCAAAGAGGTAGATAGTAGTTCAGCGCTGCTCTCTGGTTGTGGTAGGATGGTTCTGTTGCCTGATAACAGCTGGGAAGAAACTGTCCCTGAATCTGGAGGTGTGCGTTTTCACACTTCTGTACATCTTGCCTGATGGGAGAGGGGAGAAGAGGGAGTGGCCGGGGTGCGACTCGTCCTTGATTAGGCCTTGCCGAGGCAGCAAGATCAGTCTAAAGAAGGAGTCCAACCCAAAACTTTCTGCCAATTCCCTCAATAGATGCTGTCTGACCTGCTGAGCATATTGACTGGTTGCATTGCAGTCGGGTTTGAGAACTCAAACACCCAGGAACAAAAAGGCTGCAGAAAATGGTGGACATCGCCCAATGCAGCATGGGTACTAATTCTCGCACCATCAAAGGGATATAGAGAGTTGCTGCCTCAAAGGGACATGAAAGACAAACACCACTAGGCGTACCTCACTACTATCATAGGGAAGAGATACAAGGACCTCTAAACATTGACCACCAGGTTCAAGAGAATGCTTCATCCCTATAACTATCAGGCTCATAAACATTGCACAGCGCTCACCTATCTCAACAACTATGCGTGGGAAGGAACGGCACACGCTGGTTTAAACCGAAGATAGACACAAAAAGCTGGAGTAACTCAGCGGGACAGGCGGCATCTCTGGAGAAAAAGGGGGTCACGGTGGCGCAGCGGTAGAGTTGCTGCCTTACAGCGAATGCAGCGCCGGACACCCGGGTTCCATCCCGACTGCGTGAGCTGTCTGCACGGAGTTTGCACGTTCTCCCCATGATCTGCGGGGGGTTTTCTCCGCGATTATCGGTTTCCTCCCACACTCCAAAGACGTACAGGTGTGTACATTAATTGGCTTGGTAAATGTAAATATTGTCCCTAGTGGGTGTAGGATAGTATTAATGTGCGGGGATCGCTGGTCGGCACGGACCTGGTGGGCCGAAGGGCCTGTTTCCACGCTGTACCCCTAAACTAAACTAAAGAAATGGGTGACGTTTCCATTCTCTCCAGAGATGCTGCCTGTCCTGCGGAGTTACTCCAGCTTTTTGTGTCTATCTTCAACCTATTACCTGCCAGGCCTGGACCTGCCCCTCCTCTCTTCCAGTGTCCCCCCCACCCCCATAATGTCTGAAGAAGGGTCTCCACCTGAAACATCACCTATCCATGTCCTCCAGAGATGCTGCCTGCCCCGCTGAGTTACTCCAACACTTTGTGTCTATCTTCACACTCTTTTGGTCTAGTTACCTGGTATTATTGATGAACAATTCATGGTATTACTGGGTATTGGTTATGTATTTATGTTTTGAATTAACGGACATGTTAAGCTGCAGCAAGTAAGAATCGTGTTGTTCCCATTAGGGACGTGCGACGATAAAACATTCTTCACTCTTGGTTGTTAACTAGTATTATTAGAATCATAGAGTGATATTTGAACAACCGGGTGGTGCCAGCAATGGCTGCCTCGCCAACAGTCTGTCTGTGCCTTCCTGCTTTGTTGTTTAATAGTATGTATTAAATGTATATATTTAGTGTTCTTTAGCTTGTTTTATTGGGGGGTGAGAGGTGGGTTGGGGAAAACTTTTAAAATCTCTTACCTCGATGGAGATGCGACTTTTTTTCCCGTATCTTATCTCCGTCTGCACTGTGGCCTAACATCGAGGAGCCAGCAGCCTCTGCTGGAGACCGACTTCGGAAGCTCCAACCGCGGGAGCCTGCGGACTTAGCATCGTGGAGCCCACCCACGGTCCCTGGTTAGAGGCCGGCTTTGGGAGCTGCGAGCCGCAGGAGCTTCGACCACCCCGACACGGGGGATTTGACCGCCAGCTGAGGGAGCTTCAATCGCCCCGACTGCAGATGGTTCGACAGCCCCGACCGCGGGAGAATAAGGAGCAAGAGGTTTAAACTTTTTTGCCTTCCATCACAATGAGGAATGTGGGGAATCCGCTGTGGTGGATGTTTATGTTAACTTTTATGTAGTTGTGTCTTGTTGCTTTTTTTAGCGTGGCTGTATGGTAATTCACGTATCACTGTACCTTAATTGGTATTTGACAATAAACTGACCTTGAAACCTTGAAACCTTAACACAGTGTGGAAACAGGCCCTTTAGCCCAACTTGCCCACACCGGCCAACATGCCCCAGCTACACATGTCCCACCTGCCTGCGCTTGGTCCATATCCCTCCAAACCTGTCCTATCCATGTAAGTATTTAACTGTTTCTTAAACGTTGGGATAGTCCCAGCCTCAACTACCCCCTCTGGCAGCTTGTTCCATACACCCACCACTCTCTGTGTCAAAAAGTTACCCCTCAGATTCCTATTAAATCTTTTCCCCTTCACTTTATTGCTATTGAGGGAGTGCAGCGTAGGTTTACAAGGTTAATTCCCGGGATGGCGGGACTGTCATATGCTGAGAGAATGGAGCGGCTGGGCTTGTACACTCTGGAGTTTAGAAGGATGAGAGGGAATCTCATTGAAACATATAAGATTGTTAAGGGCTTGGACACACTAGAGGCAGGAAACATGTTCCCGATGTTGGGGGAGTCCAGAACCAGGGGCCACAGTTTAAGAATAAGGAGTAAGCCATTTAGAACGGAGACGAGGAAACACTTTTTCACCCAGAGAGTTGTGAGTCTGTGGAATTCTCTGCCTCAGAGGGCGGTGGGGGCAGGTTCTCTGGATGCTTTCAGGAGAGAGCTAGATAGGGCTCTTAAAGATAGCGGAGTCAGGGGATATGGGGAGAAGGCAGGAACGGGGTACTGATTGGGGATGATCAGCCATGATCACATTGAATGGCGGTGCTGGCTCGAAGGGCCAAATGGCCTACTCCTGCACCTATTGTCTATTGTCTATTCCAACCTATTATTGATTAAAACCTGGTGTTGTATTACTGATTATTGTATTTTAATTTGTGTTTTGCGTTTATGAGCGTGTGCAGCTACAGCAAGTAAGAATGTCATTGTAAGTTGACCAGATATTGGACAATTAAACACCCTTGACTGGCCACCCTGGACTCTCTGTCATCTCGTCTCACCCCTGCCTCCACGCTTCGGCCCACTTGTTCAGTCACTCGCGGCGTGCCCCGGCATCAGCTCCACTTTGCTCACATTCCTTGCGATCTTCATTGTCCTTCTATTAATAAATAGTTCATGCAAATGGAGCTCTTGTTGTCCGGGTGATGGGGACTAGCGGAAAGGTCCAGGAGATGGAATTTGGGGAATTTGGCGGCTGAATCCGCCAGTGGCGGAGAGAATAAATGTGGGAATCGGGTTGTTGATTAAACCGCCGCTAGTTCGCTCTGTTGATGGGGACGCTGGGCATAATAGGTCGGGCAAAGGTTCGTGGAACCATGTGTAGGAAGGAACTGCAGGTGCTGGTTTAAACCGAAGATAGACACACAATGCTGGAGTAACTCAGCGGGACAGGCAGCATCTCTGGAGAGAAGGGATGGGTGATGACCCTTCTGCAGACACAGGCACGATATATTGTACCCGGCAAGGTGGAGCAGTGGTAGAGTCGCTGCCTCACAGCGCCGGAGACTCGGGCTCAATCCTGACTACGGGCGCTGTCTGTGCGGAGTTTGCACGTTCTCCCCGTGACCGCGTGGGTTTGCTCCGGTTTCCTCCCACACTCCAAAGACGTGCAGGTTTACAGGTTCATTGGCTTCAGTAAAGTTGTACATTTTCTAGTATTGCTGGACAGTGGGGACTCGGTGGGCCGAAGGGCCCGTTTCCACGCTTTATCTCTAAACTAAACTGAAAACTAAGTCCCAAGAAACGCCTCCTAGTCTCATGTCCACACACTCCATGGATGTTGACTGACGCCCCGAGTTCCTCCAGAACTGTTAATAGCATCTCATTCGGGCAGAACACAGAGTGCTGGAGGATCTCAGCGGGTCCGGCAGTATCTGTGGAGGGAAATGAACACAGTGAGCGAGAAGAAGGGTCCCGACCCGAAACGTAGCCTGTTCAAATCCCAGAGCAGATGCTGCCCGAGCCGCTGAGTTGCTCCAGCACTTTGTGTTTTGCTCCTGTTACTCTCATTGCCTCCCGTGAGCTGTGGCAGCTTGGAGCCCTGGTGTGACAATTCCCACTGACTCCGGTGTCCAGGCCAAATCTCTCCTCGCTCCTTTCCGCACGATTAAAACTAAAATATTACATTATGTCTTGCTTCGTCTCGGCGGCCTCGGAGTACAGCAAATGCGAAGTCTTTTAATAGTCATCAAAATCAAAAGCATACCTTTTCCACCTACACCGATATATACATATTGAGTGCCACTTAAAACATCACCAAGAAATTAAAGCCTTCACGTTTAACAATTTCAAAATATTTCAAAATATTTACAAATATACAAAGCGTTTACAAATCTCACCCCCTCCGCCCCCTCCTCCATCCCTTGACCTGGAAGGGCCCCAAAAGTTCGCAAAGTTGAAAACTTTCTCTTCTTTCCATCCGAGGCCATTTTCACCAAGTTCCCCGAAACGTCCCCCATCCCTTCTCTCCAGAGATGCTGCCTGTCCCGCTGCGTTACTCCAGCATCGTGTGCCTGTCCCCAATCTCGCCCGCTTTGTCCGTTCGCGTTACATTCTAGATACAGAGAACTGCAGACGTTGGTTAACAACAAAAACAGACAGAAAGTGCTGGAGGATCTCAACGGGTCAGGCAGCATCCGTGGAGAGAATGTACAAGCGACGTTTCGGGTGTCTCGACCCCAAACCACCGATCCCTTTTCTCCAGAGATGCTGCCTGAACCGCATCATTACTCCAGCACTTTGTGTCTTTTTTATTTATGCACATGAATTCTACATATTCACACCGACCCGCCTGCAAATATGAATGTTTGCTATTTCAGAATGATATTCATATCTTGTACAATAGTAAGTCCTGGCGGAACTCAGCGGGCCAGGCAGCATCTATGGAGGGAATGGACAGGCGACGTTTCAGGTCGGGGCTGGTTTTTATAGAACATAGATAGACAATAGACAATAGGTGCAGGGGGAGGCCATTCGGCCCTTCGAGCCAGCACCGCCATTCAATGTGATCATGGCTGATCTTCCCCAATCAGTACCCCGTTCCTGCCTTCTCCCCATGTCCCCTGACTCCGCTATCTTTCAGAGCCCTATCTAGCTCTCTCTTGAAAGCATCCGGAGAACCTGCCTCCACCCCCTCTGAGGCAGAGAATTCCACAGACTCACCACTCTCTGTGAGAAAAAGTGTTTCCTCGTCTCCGTTCTAACTGGCTTACTCCTTATTCGTAACAGTAGATAGAACAGTACAGAACAGTACAGAACAGGAACAGGCCCTTCGGCCCACAGTGCCTGTGCTGTACATGATGCCAAGTTAAACTCACCTCTGCCTGCACGTGATCCATATCCCTCCATTCCCTGATATCCACGAGCCTATCTCAAAGCCTCTTAAACGCCAGTATCGTATCTGCCTCCACCCCCATCCGTGGCAATGCGTTCCAGGCGCCCTCCACCCGCTGTGTCCCATGCACCTCACCTTCAGGCTATGCCCTCTGGTATTTTAGTTCCCAGACTGGAGACAAGATGACTCTGACCATCTACCCTACCTCTGTCTCTCGTGGTTTTATATTCTTCTATCAGCTCTCCCCTCAACCTCTGGCGTTCGGGATACTAGTGGCGAAAGACAACGTCGACTTATTGTAGAGATAGACACAAAAAGCTGGAGTAACGGCGGGACCGACAGCATCTCTGGAGAGAAGGAATGGGCGACGTTTCAAGTCGGCAGTCATGGAGTGATACAGCATGGAAACCGGCCCTTCGGCCCAACTTGCCCACACCGGCCAACATGTCCCAGCTACACTGGTCCCGCATTTGGCCCATGTCCCTCCAAACCTGTCCTATCCATGTACCTGTCTAACTGTTTCTTAAACGTTGGGATAGTCCCAGCCTCAACTACCTCCTCTGGCAGCTTGTTCCATACACCCACCACCCTTTGTGTGAAAACGTTACCCCTCAGATTCCTATTAAATCTTTCCCCCTTCACCTTGAACCTATGTCCCCTGGTCCTCGATTCCCCTACTCTGGGCAAGACTTCTTCAGTCAAAGTCAAGGGAGAGGGATTTCTTGATCAGTGAGAGGGAATCCTCTGCCTCAGAGGGCGGTGGAGGCAGGTTCTCTGGATGCTTTCAAGAGAGAGCTAGATGGGGCTCTTAAAGATAGCGGAGTCAGGGGATACAGGGAGAAGGCAGAAACTGATTGGGGATGATCAGCCATGATCACATTGAATGGCGGTGCTGGCTCGAATGGCCTCCTCCTGCACCTATTGTCTATTGTCTATAGTGCGGGTGTCAGAGGTTATGGGGAGAAGGCAGGAGGGAGAGATAGATCAGACATGATTGAATGGCGGAGTAGTCTTGATGGGCCGAATGGCCTAATTCTGCTGCTATTACTTATGATCTTGTGAGGGAGACACGGGGATACGGAAGGGTGATGGCTGTCGGTCTAGTCCGTGTATGAAGGAATGATGATGCGATGTTTGGACAGCATGACCTGCAGTGTGAGGTGGAGGCGACGCTGCTGCTGCTGCTGCTGCTGCTGTGAGTGAGTGGGCGTGGACGTTGCTACTCTGTCGGGAACCCCGGCACCATCTCTCACCCTCCGGGAGAGAGCGAGCAGTCCCGGCAACCCCGAGCCCAGCAAGTGGCAGCGTCTAGTGCAGTGGCAGCGCCCGTCTCATCCCGACCCCCGGCCATGGGCTCCACGTGAATGTGGCCGCAGCTCCAAACGCCAGCAAACTTCCTCTCCTCTCTCCCTCTCTCCCCCTTGTCCGGTGCCAGCCATCCAGCCAGCCAGCCAGCCAGCCAGCCAGCCATCCAGCCAGCCAGCCAGCCATCCAGCCAGCCAGCCAGCCATCCAGCCAGCCGTCCAGCCAGCCAGCCAGCCGTCCAGCCATCCAGCCAGCCAGCCAGCCAGCCAGCCATCCAGCCAGCCAGCCATCCAGCCATCCAGCCAGCCGTCCAGCCAGCCAGCCAGCCATCCAGCCAGCCAGCCAGCCAGCCAGCCAGGGAAAGATTGAAGGACGCGGAGCCAGCCACGCGTGCAGAGGCCAGGAGGAAAGGAGGAAGGGATGGATCCTGGAGTCCGGCGCAGCCTTCTGCTGTACCTGCTTCTCTCCTGCCCCTACCCGTCCCGGCCAGCGCAGGCAAGTGGTCTGTCTCCCTGTCTCGGTCTCTCCGCCCGCCTTGTAGCGAGGGGGCACGGCGCGATAATAGCCGGCATGGGACGGGGAGCTCACTGGAGTCAGGCAGCATCTCTGGAGAAACACGGACCCTTCTTCTTCGGGCTCAAGAAGGGTCCCGCCACCAAATGTTATCATGTCTTTCATTCATTTGTTCCATATCTCTCCACATCACCGTCTGTCTATATCTCTCGTTTCCCTTTCTCCTGACTCCGTCTGAAGCAATGCTCCCGTTCCCCTTTCACCAGAGATGCTGCCTGTCCCGCTGAGGCACTCCAGCACTCTGTGTCTTACATTTTATCCCTGTTTGCTTGGTGTCGCCTTCTCCTAGCTGACAATGATCATTTTCCTGGATCTCCATCCCCTTTGATGCCTCGTTCTCACACCTCACCTTCCATATCTCTGTGTCTCCCTCCCTCTCTCCTGGCTCTCAGTCTGAAGAAGGGTCTCGACCCGAAACGTCTCCCATTCCTTCTCTCAGAGATGCTGCCTGACCCGCTGAGTTACTCCAGCACACAGTGTCTATCTTCGATTGAAACCAGGCATCTGCAGTTCCTTCCCGCACAGTTATCTGTCCACGTTGTCGGTTGTAATTCTTTGTCCTGTTGTCTAGAATAGCGAGGGTGCCAGGAGTTATGGGGAGAAGGCAGGAGAATGGGGCTGAGAGGGAGAGATAGACCAGCCACGGCGCGTAGGTTCGATGGGCTGAATGGCCTAATTCCGCTCCTATAACGCACGAACTCCAGAGATGCATCCGCAGTTCCTTGTTTCTACGGCAGGTTATTTGTTGTCAGTTTGCTCGTTTACGAAGGATCTGCAGATGCCGGTTTAAACCGAAGATAGACACAAAATGCTGGGGTAACTCAGCGGGACAGGCAGCGTCTGTGGAGAGAAGGGATGGGTGACGTTTCGGGTCGAGACCCTTCTTCAGACTGAAAGTAACCTGCGGCAGGGATATTGAAGGTTGCGAGAGGTCCTGGTGTCCCGCTGGTTCAGCCCATGCTGTCTGTCTCACAGACTGTGTTACAGACAGATGTCCGTGCGTCTGAACAAAACATCTCCAACATCGGGTGCATTGTAACTTGCTGGTCTGATGGCTGGCTGATCAACAAGCAGCCTGGGTCTGTGGTGTTCACGCCGTGTGTTAGCGAGTCCACAACCCGGCTTATTGTAACCAAGTCCCAGGCTCTGATGATCCCATGTCTACCTATCACCTGCCCCGTCCTCTCCCAGCCCCACCTGTACAATCAGCCTGAACAAGGGTCCCAACCCCAAACGTCACCTGTCCATGTTCTCCAGAGATGCTGCCTGACCCGCTGAGTTACTCCAACACTTTGTGTCTCTCTCCAGAGATGCTGCCTGACCCGCTGAGTTACTCCAACACTTTGTGTCTCTCTCCAGAGATGCTGCCTGACCCACTGAGTTACCCCAACACTCTGTGTCTCTCTCCAGAGATGCTGCCTGACCCACTGAGTTACCCCAACACTCTGTGTCTCTCTCCAGAGATGCTGCCTGACCCGCTGAGTTACTCCAGCACTTTGTGTCTATATTAGAGATGCTGCCTGACCCGCTGAGTTACTCCAGCACTCTGTGAAACGTCACCTCTCCATGTTCTCCACAGATGCTGCCTGACCCGCTGAGTTACTCCAGCACTCTGTGAAACGTCACCTATCCATGTTCTCCACAGATGCTGCCTGACCCGCTGAGTTACTCCAGCACTCTGTGAAACGTCACCTCTCCATGTTCTCCACAGATGCTGCCTGACCCGCTGAGTTACTCCAGCACTCTGTGAAACGTCACCTATCCATGTTCTCCACAGATGCCGCCTGACCCGCTGAGTTACTCCAGCACTCTGTGTCTTTTTTTTGTAAACCAGCATCTGCAGTTCCTTATTTCCACAAACCTAAAACCAAACCTTCTAGCTCCTTGATCCACCAATGTCCAAGTCCCTATTCTACTTGAGGCAGGTCCTCTATTTCACCTGTACCTGTCCTAGTGGCCACCATTGTCACGTTCTTGGACCTCCCTTCATGAAGATCTGCTCCTCGTCCTGATGTAGTGGTCTTCAGAACCACAGGTCTATGCCTGTCATGGGTTCTGGTCCTCTATCCCAGCACTGGCCATCTCTAACTCTCATTCCACGCGCTTCTGGTCTCCCACTCCACTGAGCTCTTGTCCTTATTCCAGGTCACGCAGCATCTGTGGAAGGTCCAAAGAAGAGGTCCCGACCCGAAGCATCACCCATCCATGTTCTCCACTTTTTGTCTTTTCATCTCTTGCCTTTGCCATTCAACCCCCCCCCCCCCACCCTCCTGACCCCCACCTGTACCCACCTATCACTTGCCAATCTTTGTCCTGCCCATCCACTCATCTAGCTTTCATCTCCCCCCCCCCCCCCCGCCACTGTAATAACTGAACAAGGACCCTGATTGAAACATCACTTATCCATGTTCTCCAGAGATGCTGCTAGACCCGCTGAGTTACTCCAGCAATTTGTGTTGACTTCTTAAGTTCTTATGGTGACTCCACTATCAGCTAGTGCATTCCCAGTTCCAAACACCCTCTGGGGGAAAAAAACATCTTTAGATCCCCTCTAACTTTTTTTACTTTAGTTTAGAGATACAGCGTGGAAACAGGCCCTTCGGCCCACCGGGTCCGTGCCGACCAGCGATCCCCGCGCTGCAACACTAGCCTACACACACAAGGGGCAATTTTTACATTTACCGAGCCAATTAACCTACAGACCCCAATTAACCCACAAACCTGTACGTCCCTCGAGTGTGGGAGGAAACCGAAGATCTCGGAGAAAACCCACGCGGATCACAGGGAGAACGTACAAACTCCGTACAGACAGCACCCGTAGTCGGGATCGAACCCGGGTCTCCCGGGTTAGGCAGCAACTCTACCGCTGCGCCACCGTGACTCTCTTACCTCTTACCCTAAAATCTCATCTTACGGTTATAGATACATCTGCTGTGGTAATTTCCCATTATCCATTTTATTTATTCCGCTCAATGTTTGCACTCCCAAGTCAGGGTTCCATTTTGCTATTCTTGATCGGATTTTGCTGGCTTTACCTTGCACTGAACATTATTCCCTTACCATGTAAATGGATCGATAGTAATCATGTATTGTCTTTCTGCTGGTAGACAAAAATGCTGGAGAAACTCAGCGGGTGAGGCAGCACCCATGGAGCGAAGGAAATAGGCAACGTTTCGGGCCGAGACCCTTCTTCAGACTGATCAGACTGTCTTTCTGCTGACTGGTTAGCGCGCAACCAAAGCTTTTGACTGTACCTCGGTACACGAGACAATAAACTAAACTGAACTGAACTGAACAGACCCTGTAACTCTCCTGTAACATTCCATCCTAGTAGCTTCTTGGTGACTCTCGTCTGCACCCTCTCCAGTGCAGTTACATCCATCCTAGAGCAGGGTGGCCAAAACTACACCCAGCCAGGGCCTAACTAACAGAACACACAGCGTAGACAGTACAACACAGGAACAGTCCCTTCCTCCCATAAAGTCCACTTCAAACATGATTCTGTTAAACTAGCCTCCTCTGCCCGCATGTGATCCATATCCCTCCATTCCCTGCATACCCACGTGCCTATCTAAAAGCCCCTTCCACATAGGATTACTGACTTCCTCACTCCCAAATAAGGGACAAAACGTCAAAATACGAGACAAATTCCCGACGGCAATTCGTTGGCCGACTCGGCTGTGGCTGGGTGAATGATGAGTCGGCCCGGGTGCTGGACGGCACACAGAGCCCAGCCAGCGGGCCAGCTGAGGCGTTTTGGCCCGGGCCGCGCGACATTGCGCGCAAAGTCCGGCGCCCCGTCCAACTCGTGAACCGATGATCGGTCATGAGAAGGAGGGGTGGGGTAAGCGAAGGTCCGAAGGTCGGACAGCTGGCCGGGCTGCCGACCGACGGGGCCACGGGCGAGGCGCTGCTGCTGCTGCACTCCATGGGCTGCACTACGTCGGGACGGGTGAGGCGGGGCCGGACGCGGCGCTCCGACCCGACAGTCCTCACGACCCGAGTAGTAGCAGTCAAATTCGGGACAAGGGCGGTCCCGTATGGGACAAACCAATTTAGCCCAATATACGGGATGTCCCAGCTAATACGAGACAGTTGGCGACCCTACTTACACGTCACTATCATACCTGCCTCCACCAGCCCTGGCAGCACATTCTAGGCACCCACCACCCTCTGTGTAAACACTTGCCCCGCTCATCTCCTTTAAACGTTGCCCCTGTGGCCTTCAAAATACGCCCTCTAGTCTTTGACGTTTCCACCCTGGGGAAAAATGTTCTGATTGTCTCCTCTATCTATGCCTCTCATCATTTTTATAAAGTGCTATCAGGCCTGCACTCAGCCTCTCAAACTCCAAAGAAAACAATCCAAGTCTGTCCAACTTCTCCCTGTAGCTAATCCCCTCTAATCCAGGAGCATTCTGGTAAACCTCCTCTGCACCCTTACCACAGCCTCCACATCCTTCCTGTAATGGGCCACGCAGTACTTCAAATGGACTCTAGCAAAAGGCCTATAAAACTGCAAGTTTGCACGATCAGTTCCTGCTTTTATATTCTACAGTACTAGCCCTGTCCCACGGTGCGAGTTCATTCCAAGAGCTCTCGCGAGTTAAAAAAAAAATCAAACTCGTGGTAAGCACGGAGAATGAACGTAGCGGGTACGTCGGAGCCCAGGGACGTCTCTTAGCGGCTCGTAACGCTAACGGCAGGTACTCGGGAAGACTCACTAACGGCAGGTAAGCTCGGGAAGACTCGTGAAGATTTTTCAACATGTTGAAAAATGTCCACGAGAGCCCCGAGTACCGACGAGCGGCCATTACCGTAAATCTCCGAGTTTGAAATCAGGGCAAACTCGGGAGAGCTCTTGGAATGAACTCGTACCGTGGGACAGGGGTTTATGTCTACCTTAGCTACCTCCGCTACTGCTACCAGGAGTCTTTGAACACCAAGCTCCCACGCTGGGTCCTTGAATATCATGGCTACTTTCCCGAGGCAGCCTCAGGTGGGACACGGGGAACTGCACGTGCTGGAATCTGGAGCAAATGGAATGTGTAGTATGGGGTGTTTAAGGAAGAACTGCTGATGCTGGAACAATCGAAGGTAGACAAAAATGCTGGAGAAACTCAGCAGGTGAGGCAGCGTCTATGGAGCGAAGGAACGGGTGACGTTTTGTGTTGAGACCTCAGGTCTTCAGAGTGTGGGATTGCAGTTCGATCAGTTCAGATTAAAGCAGCACGTTGGCGCAGAGGCAGAGACGCAGCCTCACAGCGCCAGAGACCCAGGTACGACCCTGACTATAGGTGCTGCCTGGACCTTCTCCCTGTGACCGCGTGGGTTTTCTCCAGGTGCTCCGGTTTCCTCCCACACCCTGAAGGCGTCTGGGTATGTGGGATAATTGGCTTCTGTGAATTATAAATTGTCCCTAGCGTGTAGGATAGTGCTAGTGTACGGGGTGAGTGCTGGTCGGCACGGACTCAGGGGGCGAAGGGCCTGTTTCCACTCTGTAGCGTTCCAGTCTGAAACTCTAAAGATGCTAGCAGTGTATGCTATAGACTCTGCATGTTCATTATTTGTCCAGGTAAATTGCAGTATATTCCCTGAACAACACAGCGAGACGGTCCGGATTTAATCCCTGTGCTCTTCCTGCAATCTACAGGGCTGTCTGAGCCGGCAGAAGGTGCTGGTTGCCATCCGGCAAATGCAGCAGCTGCTGAAAGGGCAGGAGAGCCGCTTTGCTGACGGGATCCACACCATGAAGGCCAAGCTGTCGTCCTTGCAGCTCTCTGTCTCCAGATCCTCCGCAAACCAGCGCTCAGGTACGCTCCACTTCCAGCGCTCAGGTACGCAGCATGGAAAAACAGGCCCATCGCCCACCGAGTCCTCGCCGACCATCAACTCCCCATTTACACTCATCCCACACTGATCTAATCCAACATTATGCTCCCGATCTCCCAGTTGCTCAACACTTTAACTCCCTCTCCCAGTTAACTCCCCCTCCCATTCCCACACTGACCTTTCTGTCCTGGGCCTCCTCCATTGTCAGAGTGAGGCCCAGCGCAAATTGGAGGAACAGCATCTCATATTCCACTTGGGTAGTTTACACCCCAGCGGTATGAACATTGACTTCTCTAACTTCAAGTAACCCTTGCTTTCCCTCTCTCTCCATCCCTCCCCTTCCTCGTTTTCCCACCAGTCTGACTGTCCCCCTGATTACATGTTATCTCTATTTGCTTCATTGTCACCTTTCCCCAGCTAACAATGATCTACTCTACACTCCCTTGAACCTCATCTCCTTTGATGGCTCATTTTCACACCTTACACTTCTGTATCTCTGTGTCTCCCTCTCCCCAGGCTCCCAGTCTGAAGAAGGGTCTCGACCCACAACGTCACCCATTCCTTCTCTCCAGAGATGCTGCCTGTCCCGCTGAGTTACTCCAGCGTTTTGAGTCCACCTTCGGTGTAAACCAGCATCTGCGGTTCCTTCCTACACATTACTCTCTCCACATTTGTTATCAATTTCCCCCAGATTCCACCACTCCGTGTACACTAGGGCGATATTTGAAGACTGCAGCCTTTAAACAGTTTTTAGAGATACAGCATGGAAACAGGGCCCTTTGGCTCACCAGCGAGCACCATGTACACTAGCACTATCCCACACACTAGGCACAATTTACAGTTTTTACCAAAGCCAATTAACCTACAAACCTGTACGTATTTGGAGTGTGAGAGGAAACTGGAGCACCCGGAGAAAACCCACGTGGTCGCAGGGAGAACGTGCAAACTCCGTACAGACAGAACCCATAGTCAGGATTGAACCCGTGTCCCCGGCGCTGTGAGGCAGCTAATCTACCTCCGCCCACCAGTTATACATTCGTTCTATGGGGTCAACAGCCATGGCGTACGAGAGTGCAACGGACATCTCTATCTGCTGCAGCCCTGCTCCTGAAGGTAGAAACAAGGGACAGCAAATGCTGCGTTTATACACAAAAGGACGCAAAGTTCAGGAGTAGCTCAGTGGGACAGGCAGCATCGTTGGCGGACATGGGTGGCTCTCTGCACTTCAACTAGTTTCCCCTCCTTCTCGACTCTGACAAAGCATCTCCAGTCACAATCATTAATTCACCCTATCTATGCCTCTCGTGATTTTATAAATCTCAAAAGCAGCTGACTTACAGCGCCGGAGACCCGGAGTTCGATATTGACCTCGGGTGCAGCCTATGTGGAGTTTGCACGTTCTCCCTGAGATCGCGTGGGTTCCTTCTGGGTGCTCCAGTTTTCCCCCACAAGCTGAAGTTGCAGAGGTTTACAGGTTAATTGTCCCTCTGCAAACTGCCCCTAGTGTGTAGGGAGCAGGTCCGAACGTGGGATAACAGAACTAGTGTGAACGGGTGATCGCTGGTCTCGGTGGCTGAAGAGCCTGTTTCCATGCTATATCTCTAAACTAAACTAAACTAAACGATAAGGTCACCCCTCAGCCTCCAACGCTTCAGGGGAAAAGGTCTTAGCCTGTCCAGCCTCTGTAAAAAACATGTTTGCACATTTTACAGTTAATGACATCCTTCCTATAGTGGGTTGACAAAAAAGCTGGAGAAACTCAGCGAGTGAGGCAGCATCTATGGAGAGAATGAAAAGGGTAGCTAATGTTACCCCACTTTTTAAAAAGGGAGGGAGAGAGAAAACGGGGAATTACAGACCAGTTAGTCTAACATCGGTAGTGGGGAAACTAGCAGTTTAAGTCAGTTATTAAAGATGGGATAGCAGCGCATTTGGAAAGTGGTGAAATCATTGGACAAAGTCAGCATGGATTTACGAAAGGTAAATCATGTCTGACGAATCTTATTGAATTTTTTGAGGATGTAACTAGTAGAGTGGATAAGGGAGAAGCAGTGGATGTGTTATATCTGGACTTTCAGAAGGCTTTCGACAAGGTCCCACACAAGAGACAAGTATACAAACTTAAAGCACACGGTATTGGTGGTTCAGTATTGATGTGGATAGAGAACTGGCTGGCAGACAGGAAGCAAAGAGTAGGAGTGAACGGGTCCTTTTCAGGATGGCAGACAGTGACTAGTGGGGTGCCGCAAGGCTCAGTGCTGGGACCCCAGCTATTTACAATATATATTAATGATTTGGACGAGGGAATTAAATGCAACATCTCGAAGTTTGTGGATGACACAAAGCTGGGGGGCAGTGTTAGCTGTGAGGAGGATGCTAGGAGGATGCAAGGTGACTTGGATAGACTGGGTGAGTGGGCAAATGCATGGCAGATGCAGTATAATGTGGATAAATGTAAGGTTATCCACTTTGATGGCAAAAACAAGAAAGTAGACTATTATTTGAATGGTGACCGATTAGGAAAAGGGGAGATGCAACGAGACCTGGGTGTCATGGTACACCAGTCATTGAAAGTAGGCATGCAGGTGCAGCAGGCTGTGAAGAAAGCGAATGCTATGTTGGCATTCATAGCAAAAGGTTTTGAGTACAAGAGCAGGGAGGTTCTACTGCAGTTGTAAAGGGTCTTGGTGAGGCCACACCTGGAGTATTGCGTACAGTTTTGGTCTCCAAATCTGAGGAAAGACATTCTTGCCACAGAGGGAGTACAGAGAAGGTTCACCAGACTGATTCCTGGGATGGCAGGACTTTCATATGAAGAAAGACTGGATAGACTCGGCTTGTACTCGCTGGAATTTAGAAGATTGAGGGGGGATCTCATAGAGACTTCCAAAATTCTTAAGGGGTTGGACAGGCTAGATGCAGGAAGATTGTTCCCGATGTTGGGGAAGTCCAGGACAACGGGTCACAGTTTAAGGATAAGGGGGAAGTCTTTTTGGACCGAGATGAGAAATTTGTTTTTCACACAGAGAGTGGTGAATCTGTGGAATTCTCTGCCACAGAAGGTAGTTGAGGCCATATTTGGCTATATTTAAGAGGGAGTTAGATGTGGCCCTTGTGGCTAAAGGGATCAGGGGGTATGGAGAGAAGGCAGGTACAGGATACTGAGTTGGATGATCAGCCATGATCATTTTGAATGGCGGTGCAGGCTCGAAGGGCCGAATGGCCTCCTCCTGCACCTATTTTCTATGTTTCTATGTTTCTAATAGGCGACGTTTTGGGCCAAGACCCTTCTTCAGACTGATGTGGGGGTGGGGGCGAGGGGGTAAGGGAAAAAGAAAGGAAGAGGTGGAGACAGTAGGCTTGTGGGAGAGCTGGGAAGGGGAGGGAAAGGAGGGAGAAAGCAAGGACTACCTGAAATTGGAGAAGTCAATGTTCATACCGCTGGGGTGTAAACTGCCCAAGCGAAATATGAGGTGCTGCTCCTCCAATTTGCGCTGGGACTCACTCTGGCCACGGAGGAGGCCCAGGACAGAAAGGTCAGATTCGGAATGGGAGGGGGAGTTGAAGTGCTGAGACACCGGGAGATCAAGTTGGTTATTGCGAACTGAGCGGAGGTGTTGGGCGAAGCGATCGCCAAGCCTGCGCTTGGTCTCACCGATGTAGAGAAGACTGAGCGCAGGTGTTCCTTCCTACAGTGGGTGACCAGAACTGGACACAGTTCTCCCAATGTGGCCCTACCAATGTCTTTACCAGCTGTAACATAATGTCTCTAATCCTGTACTCGACACCCTGACCCATGGAGGCAAGCATGCCAAATGCCTTCATATCGCTACTTTCAAGGAACTATGTATCTGCACCCCTTGATCTATCTGTTCTACAGAACATCTTGGGCCCTGTAATTCCAATTGTAATCCAACTCTCTTCTCCCCAAAGATAGACACAAAATGCTGGAGTAACTCAGCGGCACAGGTAGAATCCCTGCAGAGAAGGAATGGGAGATGTTTTGGATCTAGAACCTTCTTCAGACTGAGAGTCAGGGGAGCGTGAGTCTAAAGATATGGAAGGGTAAGGTGTGAAAATGACAAATCAAAGCAGACGATCATCAAGGCAACGCAAAATGGTTCATTGTTAGCTACGGGGAAGGTGACAACGAGGCTTACAATCAGAAATTCTCCGCACATTGTTATCAATTCCCCCCAGATTCTACCACTCCCCACACTAGGGTGATTTTCCAAGACTTTAGACAGATTTTAAAGACACAGCCTGGAAACAGACCCTTTGGCCCCACTGAGTCGGAGCCGACCAGCGATCCCCCCGTACACAAGCACTATCCCACACACTGGGGACAATTTACATGTAATAGATGCCAATTAACCTCCAAGGCCGCGCGTCTTTGGAATGTGGGAGGAAACCGGAGCACCCGGAGCAAACCCACATGGTCACGGGGAGAACGTGCAAACTCCGTACCGACAGCGCCCGTAGTCAGGATGGAACCCGGGTTCATGACGCTGTAAGGCAGCGATTCTAGTGCCGCCCAATTAACCTACAAACCCGCACGTCTTTGGGATGGTCTTTTTCCACAGCAGGAATAACTAATGACCCCACTCCAGTGAATATAAATCCACCAGCGGCTATTTAAACACAGCATAGCTATTTAAAATAACCAATTCACCGCGAGCAGGTGTAAAAATACTGCGTTATATGAACCGCAGCATGCCCGACAAATTTTTCTCATCACATTTTGAAAGCACGTCTCTCTTGCGCGCACACTTCAAAATAAACACAGCACCATGTGTCCTCGTGGGTCGACAATCCAACTCACCGTTTAAATATTATTCTACGTGGTTTGTGGCCGTTCTCACAGCCCCAAGGTTTCCTTTTAATAGAATCACAGAACTGGTGTGGCACAGAGGGAGACCATTGAATCCGTGCTAGCCTCTTGCAGAACAGCCTATTCAATGGCATCCTCCTTGACTGAAGGACAGCTCGATTGCAATGATGTAAAGTCCTTCGGCTGACTGGTTAGCACACAGCTAAAGCTTTGCTCTGCACCAAGTAATAACAAACTAGTCAAGTCAAGTCACTTTTATTTCTATAGCACATTTAAACAACAACTCTCGTTGGCCAAAGTGCTTTACATTGGTGGAGGTACTAACGTTATACAACTGCGTACTGCGCATGTTGTTCCATTGTTTAAAAAGGGTTCAAAGAATAAACCGAGCAATTGTAGACCTGTTAGTTTGACGTCAGTGGTGGGCAAATTAATGGAAAGGATACTTAGAGATAATATATATAAGCATCTGGATAAACAGGGTCTGATCAGGAACAGTCAACATGGATTTGTGCCTGGAAGGTCATGTTTGACAAACCTTCTTGAATTTTTTGAAGCGGTAACTAGGGAAATTGATGAGGGTAAAGCAGTGGATGTTGTCTATATGGATTTCAGAAAGGCCTTTGACAAGGTTCCCCATGGAAGGTTGGTTAAGAAGGTTCAATCTTTGGGTGTTAATGGCAGAGTAGCAAGATGGATTCAACAGTGGCTGAATGGGAGATGTCAGAGAGTAATGGTGGATGGCTGTTTGTCAGGTTGGAAGCCGGTGACCAGTGGGGTGCCTCAGGGATCTGTGTTGGGTCCACTGTTATTTGTCATGTACATCAATGATCTGGATGATGGGGTGGAAAATTGGATAAGTAAGTATGCAGATGATACTAAGATAGGTAGTGTTGTGGATAATGAAGTCAATTTTCAAAGTCTACAGAGAGATTTGGGCCATTTGGAAGAGTGGGCTGAAAGATGGCAGATGGAGTTTAATGCTGATAAGTGTGAAGTGCTACATCTTGGCAGGACAAATCAAAATAGGACGTACATGGTAAATGGTAGGGAATTGAGGAATGCTGTGGAACAGAGAGATCTAGGAATAACTATGCATAGTTCCCTGAAGGTGGAATCGCATGTAGATAGGGTGGTAAAGAAAGCCTTTGGTGTGCTGGCCTTTATATATAGGAGCATTGAATATAGGAGTAGGGAAGTAATGTTAAAATTGTACAAGGCATTGGTAAGACCAATTCTGGAGTATGGTGTACAATTTTGGTCGCCTAGTTATAGGAAGGATGTCAACAAAATAGAGAGAGTACAGAGGAGATTTACTAGAATGTTGCCAGGGTTCCAGCAACTATGTTACAGAGAAAGGTTGAACAAGTTAGGTCTTTATTCTTTGGAGCGCAGAAGGTTAAGGGGGGACTTGATTGAGGTCTTTAAAATGATGAAAGGGATAGACAGAGTTGACGTGGATAAGCTTTTCCCATTGAGGGTAGGGAAGATTCAAACAAGAGGGCATGACATGAGAATTAAGGGACGGAAGTTTAGGGGTAACATGAGGGGGAACTTCTTTACTCAGAGGGTGGTGGCTGTGTGGAATGAGCTTCCAGCAGAAGTGGTGGAGGCAGGATCGATTTTAACATTTAAAAGTAAAGTGCATAGGTATATGGACGGGAAGGGAATGGAGGGGTATGGTCTGAGTGCAGGTAGATGGGACTAGGGGAAAACAAATGGTCGGCACGGACTGGAAGGGCCGAGAGGGCCTGTTTCCGTGCTGTAATTGTTATATGGTTATATGGTTATTAACAGTGGTTCATAGATTAAGTACATACATATAGCCCTCCCTCAGAGGATGTCAATAAAGGTTTGAGAGTAAAGATGAGTTTTAAGTCTCGACTTAAAAGAGTCGATGGAGGGGGCAGTTCTGATGGGAAGAGGGATGCTGTTCCACAGTCTAGGAGCTGCAACCGCAAAGGCGCGGTCGCCCCTGAGCTTATGCCTAGACCGCGGGATGTTCAGTAAACCCAAGTCGGCCGATCTGAGGGACCTGGAGGTGGTGTGGTGGGTAAGCAGACTTTTGGTGTAGGTGGGGGCAAGCCGGTTAAGGGCTTTGTAGATATAAAGGAGGATCTTGAAATTTATTCGGAACCGCACAGGGCGCCAGTGGAGAGGAGGCCAGGATCGGGGTGATGTGGTCCCTTTTTCGGGTGCACGTCAGGAGTCTCGCTGCGGCGTTTTGGAGCAGTTGCAGGCGGGACAGGGAAGATTGGCTGATGCCAGTGTAAACTGTTTCTTGCACGAATGCCCTGCAAATTAATTACCTTCAAGTGCCAATCTAATTCACCCCTGAAAACCTTTTGATTTTTTCCATCACACTGACATAGGGTTTTAGCACATAATTGAGTGTTTGACGGCACTGGGCCTGTATTCGCTGGAGTTTAAAAGAACGATGGGGGGACCTCATTGAAACTTACCGAATATTGAAGAGCTTGGATAGAGTACATGTGGAGAGGATGTTTCCACTAGTGGGAGAGTCTAGAACTAGAGGGCACAGTCCCAGGATGTATGTAGAAACGAGATGAGGAGGAATTTTTGTTAGTCAGAGGGTGGTGAATCTGTGGAATACATTACCACAGAAAGCTGTAGAGGCCAAGTCAATGTGTATTTGTCATTGAGGAGAAGGCAGGAGAATGGGGTTAAGAGGGAAAGGTAGATAAGCCATGGTTGAATAGTGGGGCAGACTCAATGGGCTGAATGACCTAATTCTACTCCTATGAAGTATGAACTTATGAACTTAATGGGATATGGGCTAAAAGTGGGCTGGTGGGACTGATATAGTTGGGGCATCTTGGTCGGTATAGGCAAGTTGGGCTGAAGGGCCTGTTTTGCTGCTGAATGACTATAATAATAATAATAATAATAATAATAATAATAATAATAATAATATCTTTTATTGTCATTGCACATAAGTGCAACGAGATTTGGGTATGCAGCTTCCATCCCATGTCACAACTTAAATAACTAATAACATTTAGATTTAGGTACCCCGAGAACATGGTTTGTAAAAATAACATAAAAACAGTAAAACAGTTTGACAATGTCCCTGCCTAAAGGATGCTTCATCACCACTGTGGATCTTGTCCCTATCTCTATTGGGCAAAAGCCAATGGTCTTCAAAGCCAATGGCAGATGGCCCTCTTCTTCAACATTTGCTAATGGGAGCAGCATCTCTCTTCGCCAAGTCTATAGTGTTTTACAGTGCTGTTAAATCTCCCCTCGACCCACTATGCTCCAGGGAGCACATTCACAACATTTCCAGTTTCACTTTGAGATATCCCAAGCATTGAACCATTCCACTCAAACACACAACAAACTACGGGAGGAACTCAACGAGTCGTGCACTGAAAATTTGTTTAGTTTAGAGATACAGCACGGAAACATGCACTTCGGCCCACTGAGTCCGCACAGACCATCAATGACAGGTTGCATCCCACACACTAGGGACAATTTACAAAGACCAATTAACTTACAAACTTGCACGTCTTTGGAATTTGGGAAGAAACCGGAGCACCTGGAGAAAACCCAGGCAGGTCACGGGGAGAATGTACAGACAGCGTCCGTAGTCAGGATCGAACCTGGGTCTCCGGTGCTGCGAGGCAGCAACTCAACCGCTGTGCCTCTGTGCCACGTTTGGTTACAGATTGGTTACAGATTTTTATTTTATCCGTGTTCTTTGACACATCTGATAAAAATACGCTCCAAATGTACATGTTGACTCCTGGTGCAGCTAAATGTGCCGTGGTCAAAAGAATATTGCCCCCAATACTACATTCGCTACATTATCTGTTACTTGGGCCCGCAAAGTCACGGGTTTCCAGTTAACTCTGGAGCTGTTGTCTCCAATCGAATCTGGAGATCATATTGTCACGGAATATATATCACACAGTCCTCTGAAATCGTTTATAGGATGTGGAGGCTTTGTAAAGCGTGCAGTTTGCCAGAATGATGCCTGGATTAGAGGGTTAGACAGATTTAAATGTTGGGATAGTCCCTGCCTCAACTACCTCCTCCAGCAGTTTGTTCCATACACTCACTACCCTTTGTGTATAATAGTTGTCCCTCAGGTTCCTATTAAACCCTTCCCCCTTTCAATTTAAACCTATGTCCTCTGGTTCTCGATTGCCCTCCTCTGGGCAAGATACTGTGTGTGTCTACCCGATCTATTCCTGTCATGATTGTATATCTACACGATCACCCCTCATCCTCCTGTGCTCCATGGAATAAAGTTCTAACCTGCCCAAACTCTCCCTTTAGCTCAGGCCCTCGAACTGCCAGACATACAAGCCTCAGGATAGACACAAAGTGCTGGAGTAACTCAGCGGGACAGGCTGACGGGATGGATAATGTTTCAGATTGAGACCCTTCTTCAAACAACTCGGACAGAAGTGGATTGCTTTCTCTCTGGGATGGTGGAGGTCGAGGGGGCACTGATAGAAATATACAGAATTGGGAGAGGCATAGATAGGGTCGACATTCGCAACCTTTTTCCCAGGGTACAAGTATGCAAAATGAGAGGGCATAGCTTTAAGGTGAGAGGGTGCATGGGGTTATACAGCACAGAAGAATGCCCTTCAGCCCACTGCGTCCATGCTAACCTATTTGCCAATTACATTAATTCTATCTGCTCATTCTAGGACCCAATCCAACGGTGCCTTGTCTATTTAGGTGGCTGTCTAAATGCTTTATAAACCTCACAATTATATCTGATGCCATCTTCTTCTCTGGCAGCATGATCCACTCTCTGTAACAAAAACCTATCCCTCAGATCCCCTTTCAAACTTCTACTTCTCATGTTCAACGCACGCCCCTTTCCCTGGAATAACCCACCAGGGTGTGAGTTCTCGGTCTCTCGCCAACTGTTTGTCAGGAGGAGGTGGGGAATGGAGGTGAGGTGGAGTGTGATAGTGAAGAGAGCGCTCATCTCACCAATTTTATTTAATTTGTGTACCGGTGAAGTAACACCTCCATTATACCCCCTGTGTGTAGGGGAGGGGATAGGGCCGAGAGCGTCCTGGTTGGGCTGCTCCTGGGCCTGGCCAAGCTGGCCCTCCGTGAGTCACGGCTCCAGGGGGAAGAGGCCTCTGCCCGAGCCGGCTGCCTGACCGTTTCCGGGGTCATGTCCGTGCCCGGGTGGCGTTAGAGAGGGACTACGCCCGGGATTTCCTGGACCGCTGGGCACCGCGAGGGGTTGAATGCATCCTTGACAAGGAATGTAACTACAACTTCAACTACAAATTCCTCGGGGTACACATCTCGGAGGATCTGTCCTGGTCCCTCAACACCTCCAAGCTGGTCAAAAAGGCGCAGCAGCGCCTTTACTTCCTGAGGAGGCTCAAAAAAGCCCACCTGTCCCCCCTGATCCTGACCAACTTCTACCGCTGTACCATCGAAAGCATCCTGACCACCTGCTTTACGGTTTGGTACAGCAGTTGCACCGTAGCAGACAGGAAGGCACTACAACGGGTGGTGAAAACCGCCCAGTACATCATCGGTGCCCCGCTCCCTGCCATGGATGCCCTCCACAAACGGTGTCTGAGACGGGCTGGGAAAGATCATCAAGGACCCCTCCCACCCTAACCATGGACTGTTTGCCCTCCTACCATCAGGGAGGCGGTACAAGGAGCCTCAGGTCCCGCACCAGCAGGATGAGGAGTAGCTTCTACAATAACACCATCGCACTGCTGAACTCGGAGTCCCGCCGATAGATTCCCACATCTGTATTTATTTATTTGTATTTATCTAAACATTGCTATCACTACGTACTGACACTAAACTGCATTTCGTTGTACCCATACTTGTATCTGTGCAATGACATTAAATTTGAATTGAATTGAATTGAATTGAATTGAATGTAAGATAGTTGTATAATAGTTTATTGCTTGTCATGTATTATGGTGGCGGGTTCTGCTTTGTTTTTTACTGTACTGTAAGTATTATTTTAATATTTGAATAGATATTTTTGTTTAAAGAAAAAAAAAAAATGTTTAAAAAGGGCGGCACGGTGGCGCAGCGGTAGAGTTGCTGCCTCACAGCGCCAGAGACCCGGGTTCAATCCTGACTACGGGCGCTGTCTGTACGGAGTTTGTACGTTCTCCCTGTGACCGCGTGGGTTTTCTCCGGGTGCATCGGTTTCCTCCCACATTCCAGAGACTTACAGGTTTGCAGGTTAATTGGCTTCTGTAGTTTGTAAATGGTCCCCAGGGTGTAGAATAGTGTTAGTGTAGGGGGTCGCTAGTCGGTGGGGACTCGGTGGGCTGAAGGGCCTGTTTCCACGCTGTATCTCTAAACTAAACTAAACTAAACAACGGGCTCTAACAGTAGGCAAACAGTAGGACAAAGGAAGTAAAGACATGCGCGTTTGTAAGTTAATTGGCTTTTGTGAATTGTGAATCGTAAATAGGATTGTGCTGGTGTACGGGGGGATCGCTGGTCGGCCCGGACTCAGTGGGGCTGTTTCCACACTGTGTCTCTAAATCTAACTTTGAGGTAAGGTGGGGATGTGCGCTCTGCTCAGACTCTCTTTCTCTCTCTCATTCAGCAGTATCGTGTCCTTCGCTGGAGGCTCCCAGGCACGGCAAGAAGCTTGGCTCCAAGTACAGCTTGGACCACGAGGTGCACTTCATCTGCCTGCCTGGGTATCTGCTGAGTGGCTCCAGCACCAGAACGTGTCAGGCTAGCAGGCGGTGGACGGGCAGCACAGCCAACTGCACAGGTACCTCTCCTTCTGCTCCCACCCCAGCGTGGCCTTGGCTCTCCAAAACCCCCCCAGCCCACACTGCTGCCTGTGGAATGAAACGCCATCCTCATCAGCTTTGGTTATGAACAAACTCACCTCCGTTACACCTTGTGCTGTCAGTGTTGGGAGCTTTGAATGGAGCGGTGGAAGCGGCTGGGTTGAGGTTTATATTGCCCCTGTCCCACTTAGGAAACCTCTGGGGAGGTTGCGCCCCACCCAAGGTTTCCGTGCAGTTCCCAGAGGTTCCCGGAGGTTTTTGTCAGTCTCCCTAATGGTCGAAAGTGGTTTCCCCTTCGATAGGTTGCCGTTTTAAAATCGGTAATTTCGGTAAATTGATAAAAACATTGGTAATGGTCGGAAACCACTTTCGACCATTAGGGAGACTGACAGAAACCTCCGGGAACCTCCGGGAACCGCACGGAAACCTTGGGTGGGGCGCAAAGTCTCCAGAGGTTTCCGTTCAGGTTTCCTAAGTGGGACAGGGGCATTATTGTCACATTCTCCAAGGTACAGTTTACATGCTTAGTTTCCATGTTATTTAATCAAAGGAGATAATGCTTAAATGAACACGATCAAGCTAACTTTATATTTTTGTATAGATATAGTGTAGAAACAGGCCCTTCGGCCCACTGAGTCCGTGCTGACCAGCGATCGCCCCGTGCACTAACACTACCCTACACACTGGGGACGATTTACAATTACCAGACCCCAAAGAAACTATGATGTTGAGCATCTTTTCTTCCTTTGTCCTACCGCCTGCTTACTGCCCCTCATTTAGTTTAGTTTAGAGAGACAGCATGGAAACAGGCCCTTCTGGCCCACCGAGTCCACACCAACCAATGAGCATCTATACACTAGTTCTATCCCAGACGCTCAGGACAATTTTAAACATAAAAGTCATTTTATCAGTCAAAACCAAAATATTTAAACTTAAAATCACACAAGGGAATCAAAAATAGTCTTGGAGTCATTGTGGAAACAGGCCCTTCGGCCCAACTTGCCCACATCGACCAACATGTCCCAGCTACACTAGTCCCACCTGCCTGCGCTTGGTCCATATCCCTCTAAACCAGTCCTATCCATGTACCTGTCTAACTGTTTCTTAAACGATTGGGATAGTCCCAGCCTTAACTACCTCTTCTGGCAGCTTGTTCCATACACCCACCACCCTTTGTGTGAAAAAGTTACCCCTCGGATTCCTATTAAATCTTTTCCCATTCACCTTAAACCTATGTCCTCTGGTCCTCGATTCACCCTACTCAGGGCAGAGACTCTGTGCATCTACCTGATCTATTCCTCTCATGATTTTGTACACCTCTATAAGATCTCCCCTCATCCTCCTGCGCTCCATAGAATAGGGTCCCAGCCTACTCAACCTCTCCCTTTAGCTCACACCCTCTAGTCCTGGCAACATCCTCGAAAATCTACTCTGTACCCTTTCCAGCTTGACAATATCTTCCCTGTAACATGGTGCCCAGAACTGAACACAATATCCTAAATGTGGTCTCACCAACGTCTTATACAACTGCAACGTGACCTCCCAACTCCTCTACTCTAAGGGAAAGTGAGAGGGGAAAGATTTAATAGGAACCTGAGCGGCAACATTTTCCACACAAAGGGTAGTAGGTGTATGGAACGAGCTGCTGGAGGAGGTAGTTGATGCTGGTACTATCCAAATATTTAAAAGACATTTGGACAGATACATGGATTGGAAAGGTTTAGAAGGACTAGGGCCAAATGCAGGTAGGTTGTACTAGTGTAGATGAGGCATGTTGGTCGTTGTGGGCAAGTTGGGCCGAAGGGCCTGTTTCCATGCCGAATTACTCCATAACTTTGGGATATCGGAAGAACCCAGAGAACCGACACCTGGAGTATTGCGTACAGTTTTGGTCTCCTAATCTGAGGAAAGACATTCTTGCCATAGAGGGAGTACAGAGAAGGTTCACCAGACTGATTCCTGGGATGGCAGGACTTCCATATGAAGAAAGACTGGATAGACTCGGCTTGTACTCGCTGGAATTTAGAAGATTCAGGGTGATCTCATAGAGACTTACAAAATTCTTAAGGGGTTGGACAGGCTAGATGCAGGAAGATTGTTCCCGATGTTGGGGAAGTCCAGGACAAGGGGTCACAGTTTAAGGATAAGGGGGAAGTCTTTTAGGACCGAGATGAGAAAATCGTTTTTCACACAGAGAGTGGTGAATCTGTGGAATTCTCTGCCACAGAAGGTAGTTGAGGCCAGTTCGTTGGCCATATTTATGTGGCCCTTGTGGCTGAAGGGATCAGGGGGTATGGAGAGAAGGCAGGTACAGGATACTGAGTTGGATGATCAGCCATGATCATATTGAATGGCGGTGCAGGCTCGAAGGGCCGAATGGCCTGCTCCTGCACCTAATTTCTATGTTTCTATGTAACCCAGAGGAACCTCGCTCAGTCACAGTGAGAGCGTGCCAACTCCACACTTGCGGCACCAGAGGTCGGGATTAAAGACGGGGCAAAGATTCTACAGCTGTGTCTCAAAGCTATTTATGTACAGTCCATCTGACCTGTTTGGGTAGCAAAGCTTCTCACTGTACCTCAGTACACGAGACAATAACAAGCATAAGCCTAAACCTAACCAAACCTTGAAGGGGGATGTTGCTCATGACATTGGTGTGGCAGGATCATCATAGCGTTGAAACAGACCAGAGTTGAAGCCTGCGCAGTTCTCTCAGGCCATCCATCAGCGCAACATACAGGCAGGCTTTGCTCCACCCCTGAGCCCAGGCCAGACGGCCATCAATAAGATGCCTGCAATACCTCCTGGCCGATAGACCGTGAAGTTATTTTCATCAAACGTCTGAAGCCTTTAGCCCAACGTGACTTCCGAAATGCATGAAAGGCCGGCAGCTGTGAAGTGGCTGATCCACGGGTGTGAGTGAGTGCAGGTACTCGCACCCCGGCCGGGACCACCTTGCCAAGGATGCTATCCCTGGAATGTGTGACCAACTCAGGAAAGACATGCAGGTGTTCCCATGTGGGCGAAAGAAAAGCTACTTCACTTTAAAACACACTAACACTTAAAGCCCTGTCCCACGGTACGAGTTCATTCCAAGAGCTCTCCCGAGTTTGCCCTGATTCGAACTCGGAGATTTACGGTAATGGCCGCTCGTCGGTACTCGGGGCTCTCGTGGACATTTTTCAACATGTTGAAAAATCTTCACGAGTCTTCCCGTGCTTACCTGCCGTTAGCGAGTCTTCCCGAGTACCTGCCATTAGCGTTACGAGCCACTAAGAGACGTCCCCGAGCTCCGACGTACCCGTTATTCTCCGTTCATTCTCCGTGCTTACCACGAGTTTGATTTTTTTTTAACTCGGGAGAGCTCTTGGAATGAACTCGTACCGTGGGACAGGGCTTTATGCTGGCTTTGATTAGGGTGGTTTAGTGTGACTATGACCACCAGTGCTGGAGTAACTCAGCGGCTCGGGCAGCATCGCTAGAGAACATGCTTATGCCCCTGCCCCCATTAGGAAACCTGAACGGAAACCTCTGGAGACTTTGTGCCCCACCCACGGTTTCCGTGCGGTTCCCGGAGGTTTATGTCACTCTCCCGAATGGTCGATAGTGGTTTCCGTTTTAAAAATCGGTAATTTTTTAGCCGAAGCCGGTTGCGATGCTAGTTGAAGGTGGTTGCCGGAGGACAAAAACCTCCGGGAACCGCACGGAAACCTTGGGTGGTCTCCAGAGGTTTCCGTTCAGGTTTCCTAAGTGGGACAGGGGCATTAGGTGACGTTTCGGGTCGAGACCCTTCTTCAGACTAATTTTCAGGTCGGTCACGGTGGCGAATGCAGCGCCGGAGACCTGGGTCGGTTCGATCCCAACTACGGGCGCTGTCTGTACGGAGTTTTACGTTCTCCCCGTGACCCGTGTGGGTTTTCTCCGAGATCTTCCGTTTTCTCCCATACTCCAAAGATGTACAGATTTGTAGGTTAATTGGTTTGATAAATGTCAAAATTGTCCGGTATAAATTGTCCAACTTCCAGTGTAGTAACTGGTGGACTCTTTGGATGTGAAGACCACAGGGTACACGGTACAGGGTGCCTTTGTTGTTCAAACCTTCAGAGCTCACTGCAGTTTGTACGTTCTCTCTTCTCCGGATGCTCCGGTTTCAAAAGCCGTGCCGGTTTCTGTAAATTGTGCCCAGTGTGTAGGATAGAACTATCGTATGGGTGATCACTGGGCAGTGTGGACCCGGCGGGCTGAAGGGCCTGTTTCTACGCTGTATCACTGGAACAAAAACTAAACTAAATACCTATGTCAGACTCAAGTACAATGCATGAGAACAAAGGTGAAGATACAGACCGCAGAATATAGGTCTCAACCTTGTATCACATCAGTTGCATAGGTAGAGTTCAATGTCCACAATGCGGTGGAGGTGAATCGGACAATACCCTGCCTTATGGAAGGGCCGTTCAGAAGCCTGGTAACAGAGGGGAAGAAGCTGTTCCTGAGTCTGGTGGTGCGCGCTTTCAAGCTTCTAGCTCAGTTTATCATGATTGTCAAATGTACTGAGGTACAGTGAAAAGCTTGTGTACCTTCTGCCAGGCGGGAGTGGGCAGAAGGAGGAATGACCGGGGTTGGGACAAGTCATTGATGATATTGGCTGCTTTAGCGTGAAGTGTAGATGGTGGGAAGTCTGGTCTGTGCGATGGATTGGGCTACACCTACAACTCGGACCTGGGCAGAACCATTCCCCAACCAAGCTGCCACGCAACTCGACACAAAGCAACTGTTCTCCAAGATTGCAGATGGATACAGATGGACCATTGTGTGTCTAGTTTAGTTTAGTTTAGTTTAGCTTAGTTTCGAGATGCAGCGTAGAAACAAGCCCTTCGGCCCACCAAGTCCATGCCGACCAGCTATCACCCTGATAGTATACACTTACACTATCCTACGCACACTAGGGACAATTTCTACTTACACCAAGCCAATTAATCTACAGACCTATATGTCTTTGGAGTGTGAGAGGAAACCAAAGATCCCTTAGAAAACCCACGCGGTCACGGGGAGAACGTAAAACTCTGTGCAGACAGCGCCCGTAGTCGGGATCGAACCTGGGTCTCTGGCGCTGTGAGGCAACAACTCTACCGCTGCGCCACCGTGCCGTCTGGAAATTATTGGGATTGGGATTGGGATTGGGATTGGGAAATTCAGACTCTCTTGGATCTTGCTTCATTCCATTAGGTTGAGGCTGATCGGTTTCTGTTTTGCAGATAATCCAGTAAAATCATACCATATATTTTCACTTCACCAGCCAGGGTATTGAATATAGAAGTTGGGAAAAGGCACAAAGTGCTGGAGTAAGTCAGCGGGACAGGCAGCATCTCTGAAGAGAAGCAATGGGTGCCATTTCGGGTCGAGACCCTTCTTCAGACCCTTCAGTCTTGAGCCGAAACGTCACCCATTCCTTCTCTCCAGAGATGCTGCCTGTTCCGCTGAGTTACTCCAGCATTTCATGTCTATCTATCTAATCTAGCAACATAGACAATAGGTGCAGGAGTAGGCCATTTGGCCCTTTGAGCCAGCATCGCCATTCAATGTGATCATGGCTGATCATCCACAATCAGTACCCCGTTCCTGCTTTTTCCCCGAATCCCATGATTCCCTTAGCCTAAGAACTCTATCTAACTCTCTCTTGAAAACATCCAGTGAATTGGCCTCCACTGCCTTCTCTGGCAGAGAATTCCACAGATTCACAACTACTCTAGAAACATAGAAAATAGGTGCAGGAGTAGGCCATTCGGCCCTTTGAGCCAGCATCGCCATTCAATATGATCATGGCTGATCATCCAGAATCAGTATCCCGTTCCTGCCTTCTCTCCCGATATCCCTCGATTCTGTTAGCCCGAAGAGCTAAATCTAACTCTCTCTTGAAAACTGGACTGTCGGTGAGAAAGAAATGTCACTGTGCATGTGCACATGTGACACTAAAAGCATCATGGAACCTTTGAATTCCAAAGTCTAAAGACACTGCCTTGTCTGATCACAATGTTGATGAAATGAGCTCTGCCACCTTATCCTGAGTGTTTTCCAAGGTTGTGTGTTTGCCTTGCAGAGGTGAATGAGTGCATCAGCAACCCCTGTCAGAATGGAGGGACGTGTGTGGACGCCGTGAATCACTACACCTGTATCTGCCCAAACAACTGGACGGGCAGCTACTGTGGCCATCCAGTGCCCACAGGTTGGTACCAGCTGCAAGTGGGCAAGTCAGCCCAAAATCCTCTGCTCTGGGAAGGTCATGAAGCAAATACCATGAGTGGGCTGGAGGTTAGCGTCGCCAACTTCCTCACTCCCAAATAAGGGACAAAATACGGGACAAATTCCCGACGGCAATCCGTTGACCGACTCGGCCGTGGCTGGGTGGATGATGAGTTGGCCCGGGTGCTGGACTGCACACAGAGCCCAGCCGGCGGGCCAGCTGAGGAGTTTTGGCCCGGGCCGCGCGACATCGCGCGCAAAGTCCGGCGCCCCGTCCAACTCATGAACCGATGATCGGCCATGAGAAGGAGGGGTGGTGGTGTCGGCGGTAAGCGAAGGTCCGAAGGTCGGACAGCTGGCCGGGCCGCCGACCGACGGGGCCACGGGCGAGGCGCTGCTGCTGCTGCACTCCATGGGCTGCACTACGTCGGGACGGGTGAGGCGGCGCTCCGACCCGACAGTCCCCTCGACCCGAGTAGTAGCAGTCAAATACGGGACAAGGGCGGTCCTGTACGGGACAAACCAATTTAGCCCAAAAACGGGTAATACGGGACAGTTGGCAACCCCAGGCGAAGGGCCTGTTTCTACGCTGTATCTCTAAATAGAAAAGATCTTTGGAGTACAGAAACAAAGAATTACACACGCTGGTTCACCAAAAGTAAAAGGACTGGGATAACAGGTGCTGGAGTAACTCAGGTCATGTTTCAGGTCAGGAACCATCCTCAGGCGAAAGAGACCCTTTGGCCCACAATGTCGGGGGCACCTGAGTGAAACTCACTGAATAGTGAGAGGCCTGGATAGAGCGGATGTGGAGAGGACGTTTCCACCAGTTGGAGAGTCTAGGACTCGAGGGCATGGCCTCAGAATAAAAGAATGTACCTTTTGAAAGGAGATGAGGAGGAATTTCTTTAGCCAGAGGGTGGTGAATCTGTGGAATTCATTGCCACAGAAGGCTGCGGAGGCCAAGTCAATGGATATTTTTAAGGCTGAGATTGGCAGATTCTTGATTAGTACGGGTGTCAAGGGTTATGGGGAGAGGGCATGAGACTGGGGCTGAGAGGGAATGTTAGATCAGCCATGATTGAATGGCGGAGTAGACCTGATGGGCCGAATGGCCTACTTCTGCTCCTATCACTTATGAACATGTCCACAGCGAACATGATGTCACATAATAATGAGTCTCCTCTTTGATTTTATTGATTGACTGATTGAAAGAGACAGTATGGAAACAGGCCCTTTGCTCCATCGAGTCCACCACTGACTGACCACCAATCAGCCATTCCATTCAGTTCTATGTTATCCCACTTTGTCATGCGCTCCCTACAAACTACGGCATGTACAGAAGCCAATTAAACTACAAACCTGTACGCCTTTGGGATGTGGGAGGAAACCGGAGAACCAGGAGGAAACCCACGCGGTCACAGGGAGAACGTGCAAACTCTGCACCCGAGGTCAGGGTGGAACCCGGGTCTCTGGTACTGTTACATAGAAACATAGAATATAGGAGCAGGAGGAGGCCATTCGGCCCTTCGAACCAGCACCACCATTCATTGCGATCATGGCTGATCGTCCCCAATCAATAACCCGTGCCTGCCTTCTCCCCATATCCCTTGACTCCACTAGCCCCTAGAGCTCTATCCAACTCTCTCTTAAATCCATCCACTGACTTGGCCTCCACTGCCCTCCATGGCAGGGAATTCCACAAATTCACAACTCTCTGGGTGAAAAAGTTTTTTCTCACCACAGTCGTAAAAGACCTCCCCTTTATTCTAAGGCTGTGGCCCCTGGTTCTGGACTCGCCCAACATTGGGAACACTTTTCCTGCATCTAGCTTGTCCAGTCCTTTTATTATTTTATATGTTTCTATAAGATCCCCCCTCATCCTTCTAAACTCCAGTGAGGCAGCAACTCTACCATAACGCCACATATTGCCGTAAAACACCACCATAACGCCACATATTGCCGTAAAAAATATCTGGGTGCCAAGGTGCTGGATGGACTTTTACGAAGGAGTTAGACTTTTACAATCTAATCATTTAACGTAAAATTTATTAAGAGACTTTCCTGCTGAATTGTGAACTTGCCGTGCCTTTATTTATTCTTAAAATATGTGTAATCTGGTCCAGACATTTCCCGTTGATGCAGAGTTCAAGTCGTGCCCGTGCATGCACATTCCACGGAGGGAATGTGGCCGTGTTCCCTGGATAACATTTGAAATCGTTTTTTTAGATGTGGAGGCAAATATCAGAGAGCACGATGAGAAGACTGCGTGACGATTGTCTGAGAGTGAGATGATGAATGTAAAGGTTTACCCTTCCTGTGGGTAGCCACGAGAGATGCAAATTAGACTCTGCCTCCGACTGCGACACCTTTGATGCCAATGAGCGCATTGATGGTCACGTGATAGGTGATAGGAGCAGAATTAGGCCATTCGGCCCGTCAAGTCTGCTCCGCCATTCAATCATGGCTGATCTATCTCTCCCTCCTAACCCAAGAGCCCCGACCTGACTGGAGATATGACATTAGCACGGTGGCGCAGCGGTAGAGTTGCTGCCTCACAGCGCCAGAGACCCGGGTTCCATCCTGACAACGGGTGCTGTCTGTACGGGGTTTGCACGTTCTCCCTGTGACCGCGTGGGTTTTCTCCGGGTGCTCCGGTTTCCTCCCACACTCCAAAGACGTGCAGGTTTGTAGGTTAATTGGCTTCGGAAAAATTGTAAATCGCCCCTAGTGGGTGTAGGGTAGAGCTAGTGTACGGGATGATCACTGGTCGGTGCGGACTCAGCGGGCCGAACGGCCTGTTTCTGCGTCGTATCTCTAAAGTCTAAACCGATTAAAGAACAAGAGGGTAGTGCTTTAAAGTGAGAGGGGCAACGTTTAAAGGAGATGTGGGGGCAGGTTTTTTACACAGAGGGTGGTGGGTGTCTGGAACGTGCTGCCAGGGGTGGTGGTGGAGGCACAGGTCACAGTGGCGTTTAAGAGAGTTTTAGATAGGCTCAGGGATATATTGGTCATTTGCAGCCAGATCAGAGATGGTCTTGAGATTGTGACTGATGCACACACATTGTGGGCCAAAGGGCCTGTTCACGTGCTGTACTGTTCAATGTTCTACGTTCTAAGAAAGATGTCACTAACTCTGAACTTTCCGCCAAGCACCAATCTGAAATATTAGTCCTGTAAAGCACTTTGGAAGCTCTGCAGATGCTGGTTAACAAAAAAAGACACAAAGTGCTGGAGTAATTCAGTGGGCCAGGCAGCATCTCAGGACAACATGGATAGGTGGCGTTTTGGATCGGGACCCTTCTTCAGACTCATAGTGGGAAGAGAGAAGGGGCAGGACAAAGCCTGGCCAAAAAGAGGTTGAAGACACAAGAAGCTAGAGTAACGAGAAGGGAAATGACAATAGACAATAGACAATAGACAATAGACAATAGGTGCAGGAGTAGGCCATACTGCCCTTCGACCCAGCACCGCCATTCAATGTGATCAAGGCTGAACATCCCCAATCAGTACCTCGTTCCTGCCTTCTCCCCATATCCCCTGACTCCACTGTGTTTAACAGCCCTACCTAGCTCTCTCTTGAAAGTATCCAGAGAACCGGCCTCTGAGGCAGAGAATTCCACAGACTCACCACTCTCTGTGAGAAAAAGTGTTTCCTCGTTTCCGTTCTAAATGGCTTATTCCCTATTCTTAAACTATGGTGCCTGGTTCTGGACTCCCCCAACATCGGGAACATGTTTCCTGCCTCTAGCGTGTCCAAACCCTTAACAACCTTATATGTTTCAATTAGATCCCCTCTCATCTTTCTAAACTCCAGAGTGTACAAGCCCAGCTGCTCCATTCTCTCAGCATATGACAGTCCCGCCATCCCGGGAATTAACCTTGTAAACCTACGCTGCACTCCCTCAATAGCAAGAATGTCCTTCCTCAAATTAGGGGACCAAAACTGCACACAATACTCCAGGTGTGATCTCACTGGGGCTCTGTACAACTGCAGAAGGACCTCATTGCTCCTATACTCAACTCCTCTTGTTATAAAGGCCAACATGCCATTTGCTTTCTTCACTGCCTGCTGTACCTGCATGCTTACTTTCATAGACTGATGAACAAGGACACCCAGATCCCGTTGTACTTCCCTTTTTCCCAACTTGATGCCATTTAGATAGTAATCTGCCTTCCTGTTTTATGATACCAAAGTGGATAACCTCACATTTATCAAGATTAAACTTCATCTGCCATGCATCTGCCCACTCCCCCAACCTGTCCAAGTCACCCTGCATTCTCATAGCATCCTCCTCACAGTTCACGCTGCCACCCAGCTTTGTGTCATCTGCAAATTTGCTAATTTTAATTTGAATCCCTTCATCCAAATCATTGATGTATATTGTAAATAGCTGCAGTCCCAGCACCGAGCCTTGCGGTACCCCACTAGTCACTGCCTGCCATTCAGTGACACAGGAAACAAATCCCTGCTCTTTGTTTCCTCTCTGCCAACCAATTTTCTATGCATGTCAGCACACATGTGCCCAATACCATGTGCCCTAATTTTGCCCAGTAACCTCCTATGTGGGACCTTATCAAATGCTTTCTGATAGTCCAGGTACACTACATCCACTGGCTCTCCCTTGTCCATTTTCCTAGTTACATCCTAAAAAAATTCCAGAAAATTAGTCAAGCATGATTTCCCCTTTGTAAGTCCCTGCTGACTCAGACCGATCCTGTTACTGCTATCCAAATGTACCGCTATTTCATCTTTTATAATTGACTCCAGCATCTACCCCACCATTGATGTCAGGGTAACTGGTCTATAATTCCCTGTTGTCTCTCTCCCGCCTTTCTTAAAAAGTGGGATAACATTAGCTACCCTCCAATCCACAGGAACTGAACATGATCCTGAAATGAGAGGTATAGACGATGTCGTCTCCTCCTCTCTCTGATGAGAGTTCTGCAAAACCCATGTTCTATATCTCTCTATGTTTAAGAAGAAACTGCAGATGCTGGAAAACCGAATATAGACAAAAGTGCTGGAGAAACTCAGCGGGTGCGGCAGCATCTATGGAGCAAAGGAAATAGGCAACGTTTCCGACCGAAACCCTTCTTCAGACTGATGTCTGAAAGTCTGAAGAAGGGTTTCGGCCCGAAACGTCGCCTATTTCCTTCGCTCTATAGATGCTGCCGCACCCGCTGAGTTTCTCCAGCACTTTTGTCTGCCTTCTATATCTCTCGTTTCCCTTTCCCCTGACTCTCAGTCTGAAGAAGGGTCTCAACCCAAAATATCACCTATTCCTTTTCTCCAGAGATGCTGTCTGACTCCCTGAGTTACTCCAGCTCTTAGTGTCCAACTTAGGAAATAGGTTGATACAGGTGAGGAGTGGATTGTTGATAGGCCGATGGTCGGACAAAGGCCAGACACGAAAAGAGAGAAGGTGTGAAACAAAAGGGTTGCGAATTGTGAAGCTAGAGGAAGGAATGTGGGTGGGAGAAGAGGGGGAGAGGAGAAATAGGTTGGAGTCAAGGTGGGCCACAGAGGATGGGGTGGGGAACTCTTGCCATGTTCAAGACCCTACAGGAACGCAAGCTCTAAATAAAATGATTTAATGTGCACAGTCCCTCCGAGGGAGCATATCCCCAGAGCGCATAAAACATAAACCACTCTGTCAAAAATAATGGGAAAATCAGTGCGTTTCTCTCATTTGTTTTCTGAAACGTTATTAATGTTCTACCAAATGCTGGGTCTCTGCCCAGTTACACCTCATTGGAAAATCTTAAAACTTCAAACTGAGTGGCACCGTCCAAACAAAACAGAAGTAAGATATAGATGCGAGTGTGGTAGGCGGTGAGCTTCTAAATGTTGGTGAGGCCTCTGAACTTGAAGCCAACTTTAGTTTTAGCCATCAGTGAGAGATTCGCTGGCAAGGCGGCTGAACTGCAGTCGCAGGACTCTCCTATTCATTGCGTTGCTCAAAAGTCATTCTGGTCTCTCTTTTCTCCCTCCCCCCCACACCCCACCCACCCACCGCTCAGCTGGTGCGGCGGTGGACCTGAGTGAGTTGGGCGACATGTCCTTCAGTCGGAGGCCTCGATGTGCAAAGGTTGAGCGGGCCCAGCACTGCAGCTGTGATGCAGGTTTCCACATGAGTGGTACCAACGAAGATAGCCTGTGCCAAGGTATGTACATGCACCAAATCACCTCATGGGAGACCCTCGGACTATCTTTAATCGGACTTTAATGGACTTTATCTTGCACTAAACGTTATGTCAAATGATGAAAGAATGGATCGACTGGGCTTGTATTCACGGGCATTTAGAAGGATGAGAAGGGATATCATAGAAACATATAAAATTAGATATGTAGATACAGGAACAATAGATGCAGGAGCCAGCGCCGCCATTCAATGTAATCATCGCTGATCATCCACAATCAGTCCCCGTTCATCCCTTCTCCCCATATCCCTTGAGCCCTAAGAGTTCTATCTAACTCTCTTTTGAAAGCATCCAGTGAATCGTCCTCCACCGCCCTCTGAGACAGAATTCCACAGATTCACAACTCTCTGTGTGAGAAAGTGTTTCCTCGTCTCCGTTCTAAATGGCTTACCCCTTATTCTTAAACTGTGGCCCCTGGTTCTGGACTCCTCCAAAATCGGGAACATGATTCCTGCATCTAGCGTGTCCAAGCCCTTATTAATTTTATATGTTTCTATAAGATCCCCTCTCATCCTTTTAAATTCCAATGAATACAAGCCCAGCCGCTCCTTTCTATCAACATGAATTCCCGCCATCCCGGGAATTTACCTCGTGAACCTACGCTGCACTCCCTCAATATCAAGAATGTCTTTCGTCAAATTAGGAGACCAAAACTGCACACAATACTCCAGGTGTGGTCTCACCAGAGCCCTGTACAACTGCAGAAGGACCAATTTGCTCCTATACTAAACTCCCCTCGTTATGAAGGCCAACATGCCATTAGCTTTCTTCACTGCCTGCTGTACCTGCATGCTTACTTTCAGTGACTGATGAACAAGGACCTCCAGATCCCGTTGTATTTCCACATTTCCTAACCTGACACAGATAATAATCTGCCTTCCTGTTTTTCCCACCAAAGTGGATAGCCTCACATTTATCCACATTAAACTGCATCTGCTATGCATCTGCCCACTCACCCAACCTGTCCAAGTCACCCTACATTCTCATAGCATCCTCCTCACAGTTCACACTGCCACCCAGCTTTGTGTCATCTGCAAATTTGCTAATGTTACTTTGAATCCCTTCATCTAAATCATTAATGTATATTGTAAATAGCTGCGGTCCCAGCACCGAGCCTTGCGGTACCCCACTAGTCACTGCCTGCCATTCTGAAAGGGACCCGTTAATTCCTACTCTTTGTTTCCTGTCTGCCAACCAATTTTCAATCCATGTCAGTACCCTACCCCCAATACCATGTGCTCTAATTTTGCCCACTAATCTCCTGTGTGGAACCTTATCAAAGGCTTTCTGAAAGTCCAGGTACACTGCATCCACTCGCTCTCCCTAGTCCAATTTACTTTTTACATCCACAAAAAATTCCAGATTTGTCAAATATGATTTCCCCTTTGTAAATCCATGCTGACTCGGACCAATCCTGTTACTGCTATCCAAATGTGCCACCATTACATCTTTAATAATTGACTCCAGCATCTTCCCCACCACCGGTGTCAGGCTAACTGGTCTATAATTCCCTGTTTTCTCTCTCCCGCCTTTCTTAAAAAGTTGGATAACATTGGCTACCCTCCAATCCACAGGAACTGATCCTGAATCTATAGAACATTGGAATTCTTAAGGGATTGGACAGGCTAGATGCAGGAAAAATGTTCCCGATGTTGGGGGAGTCCAGAACCAGGGGTCACAGTTTAAGAATAAGGGGTAGGCCATTTAGGACTTAGATATGAATCTGTGGAATTCTCTGCCACAGAAGGCAATGGAGGCCAATTCACTGGATGTTTTCAAGAGAGAGCTAGATACCTAGCACTTAGGGTTAAAGGAAACAAGGGATATGGTAAAAAAGCAGGAATGGGGTACTGATTTAAGATGATCAGCCATGATCATATTGATTGGCAGTGTTGCCTCGAAGTTCCGAATGGCCTACTCCTGCACTTTTTTCTATATTTTTAATGTTTCTACTCAGGTTACCATGTATCTGTAAACAGTAGATGGCTCGATTGTAATCACATATAGTCTTTCCGCTGATTGGTTAGCAGGCAACAGAAGCTTTTCACTGTACCCCGGTACACGTGACAATAAACTAAAGTCAACTCAAATAAATGATTAACAAGATTATCAAAGGCCTGCACCAACTTCAGTGTTATAAGTTAAAGGCCGTGCTAAAACAAATTCCAAGTTGTGATGAACGATAATTGACCTGCAACGTTTCCCTGCCTGTACACGCTGCCGGACTTGCTGAGTTTGTCCAATGTTACTCTGTTTTTATTACACATTCCATGCCTGTCAGTTTAGAAATACAGAGGTACAGCATGGAACCAGGACCTTCGGCCCACTGAGTCCATTCCGACCATCACTCCACGTTGACCATCGTTCCTTGCTATCCCACTGTCTCAACCATTCCCGACACACCTGGGGCAATTTGCAGAGGGACAATTAACCTACAAACCCACGTGTCTTGGGGATGTGGGAGGAACCCCACACGGTCACGGGGAGGATGTGGAAACACCACACAAACAGCAGCTGAGGTCAGGATCAAACCAAGGTTCCTGGCGCTGTTAGGCAGAAGCTCTACCAGCTATGCCACTGGGCTGCCCCAATCCTTCCCTCCTCTGGGTAAAAGACAACTGAGGATCAGTGGTGATTACAGGTCAAGTCACTTTTATTTCTATAGCACATTTACAGAACAACTCTTGTTGGCACATTGGTGGAGGTACTAACGTGGTTCATAGATTAAGTACGTACATAAGTACATACATATAGCCCTCACTCAGAGGACGTCAAGAAAGGCTTGAGAGTAAAGATGAGTTTTTAGTCTCGACTTAAAGGAGTCGATGGAGGGGGCATCTGCTTCTCCAATGGTTTTCTCAGTCAAATCCAATTTCCACTGGTCATAAGATCATAAGTGATAAGAGCAGAATTAGGCCATTCGGCCCATCAAGTCTACTCTGCCATTCAATCATGGCTGATCTATCTCTCCCTCCTAACCCCATTCTCCTGCCTTCTCCCACCATCCCGACACCCACACTAATCAAAAATCTATCTATTTCTGCCTTATATACAGTATATCCACAGCCTTCTGTGGCAAATAATTCCACAGATTCACCACCCAATGACTAAAGAAATTCCTCCTCATCTCCTTCCTAATTATGAGGCTATGATCTCTGGTACTAGACTCTCCCTCTAGTGGAAACATCCTCTCCACGTCCACTCTATCCACGCCCTTCACTATTCTGTATGTTTCAATGAGGTCCTTCCTCATTCTTCGAAACTCCAGTGAGTAGTGGCCCAGTGCTGTCAAACGCTCATCATATGTTAGCCCACTCATTCCTTTTGCAATATATTGAAGAAATCCTAACTTGAATTATCCAAGCTTTACTTTAGACTTTCGAGATACAGCGTGGAAACAGGCCCTTCAGCCCACCGGGTCCATACCGACCAGCGATCCTCGCACACTAATTAATCAATCACACCAAAGAGGAGACTAGTTTAACTTGACATCATGTTCGACAAGGACAGGGGTGGGGAGCATGTGGCCTTAAGGCCATTAAGTGCGGCCTTTTGAATGAATCCAAATTTTGTAGAACAAATCCTTTTATTTTTATTAATATGCTTTGGTTCGTCTTTTAGTAATTTTAATATAATCTTAAAATGAACGTATTTAAAACACCAAAGAGTAAAAGAAGATTCAACAAAATAATCCTCCCCGACTGACAGCCACAATTAAAACATTAGTAAGTCATGAGGGCTATTTTAACAAAATAGTGTACATTTTGAAGTACATCTGATTGAAGTTTCTCGGATGCGGCCTTGTTAGATTACAACTAACTTAACGCGGAATTCCAACATGAAAAGGTTCCCCACCCCTGGACTAGGATATTGTGGGCTGAAGGGCCTGTGCCTGAGCTATGGTGTTCTGTTCTGTCAGCAGAAATTCTTGCATGCAAAAAATGGTACCAGTCTGCAAACATTACATGATGCGACTTTGCTTACATATTGATTGATCTTTATTGATTACCCTGCACTAAGCCAAAGGGCAAGCTAATGGCCAACATTGTATGCGCAGTAACACATAGGCCAAGTCAGGTACAGCCCAGAGTACTGGGAACATAAGGAACTGCAGATGCTGGAATATTGAGCAAACCACAAAGGAACTCAGCGGATCAGGCGGCATCGGTGGAGGGACTGGACAGGCGACGTTTCGGATCAGGACCCTTCATCAGAAAGTTGTTTTTTCAAGTTTGAAGTGTCTCGACCCGAAACGTCACCTATTCCTTTTGCCCACAGATGCTGCCTGTCCCGCTGCATTACTCCAGCATTTTGTGCCTATCTTCGGTGCAAACCAGCATCTGCGGTTCCTTACTAACACAGTTTGAAGAAGGGTATTGACTTGAAATGTCACCAGTCAGTTCCCCTCACACACCCGCTGAGTTCCCCAAAGGCCAGAACAAGGTCCAGGCTTGTGAAAGCGGGGCAATTGCTGCGAATGCCGGTTGCGTTGACTCCAGTGTGATGTTGAGCAAGGGTTTGCTTGTTGCGCACAGATGTGGACGAGTGTGAGGTGTACCAGATGGAGGGAGTCACCCGACTCTGCATGCATGCCTGCATCAACGTCCCTGGATCCTACCGCTGCGCCTGCCCCCCCACCTACAGGCTACTGAATGACGGCAGGAGCTGTGATGGTAAGCCCACACTTCAGACTTTACTTTGGACTTTAGTGATACAGCACGGAAACCAATCCTTCGGCCCACCCAGTCCACACCAACCAGCGCCCACCCCGTACACAAGCACTATCCTACACACTCGGGACAGTTTATAATTTCACAGAAGCCAATTAACCTGCAAACACGCACGTCTTTAGAGTGGGAGGAAACCGGAGCGCCCGGAGAAAACCCAGGCGGTCACTAGACAATAGGTGCAGGAGTAGGCCATTCGGCCCTTCGAGCCGGCACCACCATTCACCATGATCGTGGCTGATCATCCCCAATCTGTACCCCGTTCCTGCCTTCGCCCCATATCCCCTGACTCCGCTATCTTTAAGAGCTCTATCTAGCTCTCTCTTGAAAGCTCCAGAGAATTGGTCTCCACCACCCCCTGAGGCAGAGAATTCCACAGATACACAACGCTCTGGGTAAAAAAGCTTTTCCTCATCTCGGTTCTAAATGGCCTACCCCATATTCTTAAACGGTGACCCCTGCGAATGTACAAAGTACCCGTAGTCAGGATGGAACCCGGGTCTCTGGTGCTATAAGGCAGCAGGTCTACCAGTCACCATTCTGACCTTGTCTGCTCTCTGCCCCTTTTTCCAATGAGTTTTCTCTAGATGCTGCTGTTTTCTGCCATTTCCCTCATGCCCAAAATCTGCTGAGTTGGAAGATTAACTGTAAATTGCCCTTAGTGTGTAGGTGAGCAGTGGCAACCGAGTGAGGGGACATGATGGGAATGTGGGGTCGAGGAAATGTAGGGGTGTTTGCTGGTCAGCATGGACTCGATGGGTCGAAGGGCCTGCTTCCCTTCTGTGTGACTGTGGCCCCCAAAATGGGCAAATAGTGCACTTTACACGGAGAGAAGGATCTCCAAAGGAGTAAAATGATGGTGATTTTGTGAATTAAATGTTGGTTTGGTCATGACCATACGGCATAGCACCAAGAATTAGGCCATTCAGCCGATCGTGCCATTCTATCATGGCTGAAGAAGGGTCTCGACCCGAAACGCCACCTATTCCTTCGCTCCATAGATGCTGCCTCACCCGCTGAGTTTCTCCAGCATTTCTGTCTACCTTCGATCATGGCTGATCTATTACTCCCTCTCAACCCCATTCTCCTGCCTTCTCCCCATAAACTTTGACGCCCTTACCAATCGAAAACCCGTGAATCTCGCTTTAAAAATACCCAATGCCTTGGCCTCCACAGCCGTTAATTCCACAGATTCACCACCCACCAGCTAAAGAATAATCTGGTGTGGTGTTATCACCGTACGTTTAATTTGATCACACTCCACTGCATCAAAGAACAGCCTTGACAAGACTGTGGACACCTTAACCATGCACATTTGCTCTTGTCCTTCCAGATGTGGACGAGTGTGCAACATCGCAGCACAACTGCACAACAGAGGCGACCTGCATCAACACGGGCGGAGGATATGAGTGCGTTAACCCGCAGTGTCCACTGCCTCACGAGAATGTCAGCTACGTTAAAACATCACCATTGTGAGTCAGTGGCCATCAGCAGCCATACCTTGAGGCTTGTATGTGTGGGAGGGAACTGCACGTTCACGAAGACAGACACAAAATGCTGGGGTAACTCAGCGGGGCAGGCAGCATCTCTGGAGAGAAAGAATGGGTGACGTTTCGGGTTGAGACCCTTCTTCAGACTGAGAGTCAGGGGAGAGGGAGTTAAGGAAGGGCAAGGTGTGAAAAAGAGAGATCAAAGAGGATGCAGATCAAGGAAGATATAGAAAAGATCATTGTTAGCTGATTGGTTATCAGAGGACAGATAATTTTACTTGTATGCCTTGTTGTCACCTTCCCCTACCGAACAATGACCTATTGGTCTGAAGAAGGGTCTCGACCCGAAACGTCGCTTATCTCCTTCGCTCCTTAGATGCTGCTGCACCCGCTGAGTTTCTCCAGCATTTTGTGTAACCCTCGATTCTCCAGCATCTGCAGTTTCTTCGTTAACACAATGACCTATTCCCCTTTGATGTCTCATATTCACACCTTACCCTTCTTTATCTCTGTGTCTCCCTTTCCCCTGACTCTCAGTCTAAAGAAGCGTCTCGACCCAAAACATCACATACTCCTCTCCAGTGATGCTGCTTGTCCCGCTGAGTTACTCCAGCACTTTGTAGACAGTCTATCCTGTCTACAGTATATGTTTGGCAGTTCGAGGGCCTGAGCTAAAGGGAGAGTTTGGGCAGGTTAGAACTTTATTCTTTGGAGCGCGGGAGGATGAGGTAGATACAAGATCATGACAGGAATAGATGGGGTAGACACACAGAGTATCTTGCCCAAAGCAGGGCAATCGAGAACCTGAGGACATAGGTTTCAGGTGAAGGGGGTAAAGATGTAATAGGAACCTGAGAGACTAGTGAGTGTATGGAACGAGCTGCCAGAGGAGGTTAGTTGAGGCAGTTGTGTATCAGCACAAGGTTTAAGAAACATTTAGACAGGTATATGGATAGGACAGGTTTAGAGGGATATGGGCCAAATGCAGGCAGGTGGGACTAGTGTAGCTGGGACCTGTTGGTCGGCGTAGATGTACTTGGACAGAAGGGCCTGTTTCCACTCTGTATAACTCTATGGCTCTTTGAGCTGGGCCACATCAGCTGGGCAGATTTTTCAATCACGGAGCTATGGTCACACAGCATGGAAACAAGCCTTCCAGCCCACTGGGTCCATGCCAGCCTTGGTAGAGCATAGATTAACCCAGAAAAAGACACAAAGTGCTGGGGTAACTCAGCTTGTCAGGCAGCATCTCTGATGAACATAGACCAGTGATGGGGGGTTACACAAAATGCTGGAGAAACTCAGCGGGTGCAGCAGCATCTAAGGAGCGAAGGAGATAGGCGACGTTTCGGGTCGAGACCCTTCTTCAGACGTGATGTTCCAGGTCGGGACCCTTCTTCAGACTGAATCAACAGGTACTTCAGCCCACAATGCGCAACCGAACATGATGCCAAGTTAATCTAATCTTCTCAGCCTGCACATTTCATACTCCCGCATACCCATACACCTAAGTAAAAGCATATTAAGTGCATAAGTATTTCTATAGTGCTCCCTTTTCTTTTACTGAGGAATACCCATCAGCCTATATGTACATAGCAAGCTCCTACAAACAGCAATGGGACACGATCAAATGCATCAAATGATCTGAGTAAGAAACAAATAATGCCCCAGACCAATAGCTTTCCTGCTATTTTTTGAACCAGTGGGATAGGATCGTAATGCCCATTTAGTTTAGTTTAGTTTAGAGCTACAGTGTGGAAAAAGGCCCTTTGGCCCACCAAGTCCATGCCGACCAGCGACCCCGTACACTAGCATTATCCTGCACACTAGAGGCAATTTACAATTTTACAGAAGCCAATTAACCTACAAAGCTGGAGTGTGGGAGGAAACCAGAGCACCCGGAGAAAACCCACGTGGTCACTACCGGTGCTAACTCGGTAGAGACAGCACCCATAGTCAGGGTCTCAGCGGGTCAGGCAGCATCTCTGGAGAACATAGGTGACGTTTCTGATCGGAGCACTTCTCCAGACTGATTCGGTCAGGAATCTGTCTGGAAATGGGTTCCGACCTGAAACATCACCTGCACATGAAAGTAAGCATGCAGGTACAGCAGGCAGTGAAGAAAGCGAATGGCATGTTGGCCTTCATAACAAGAGGAGTTGAGTATAGGAGCAAAGAGGTCCTTCTGCAGTTGTATAGGGCCCTAGTGAGACCACACTGGGAGTATTGTGTGCAGTTTTGGTCCCCTAATTTGAGGAAGGACATTCTTGCTATTGAGGGAGTGCAGCGTAGGTTTACAAGGTTAATTCACGGGATGGCGGGACTGTCATATGCTGAGAGAATGGAGTGACTGGGCTTGTATACTCTGGAGTTTAGAAGGATGAAAGGGGATCTTATTGAAACATATAAGATTATTAAGGGTTTGGACACGTTAGAGGCAGGAAACATGTTCCCGATGTTGGGGGAGTCCAGAACCAAGGGCCGCAGTTTAAGAATAAAGGGTAAGCCATTTGGAACGGAGCCGAGGAAACACTTTTTCACACAGAGAGTGGTGAGTCTGTGGAATTGTCTGCCTCAGAGGGCGGTGGGGGCAGGTTCTCCGGCTGGCTCGAAGGGCCTAATGGCTACTCCTGCACCTATTGTCTATGGTCTATTATCCATGTTCTCCAGAGATGATGCCTGGCCTGCTGAGTTACCTCAGCATTTTATGTCTGTTTTATTAAACCAGCGTATTCGGTTCCTTGTATCTAAACAGACACAAAAAGCTGGAGTAACTCAGCGGGTCAGGCGGCATCTCTGGAGAAAAGAAATTGGTGACATTTTGGGTCGAGACCCTTCTTCATACTGAGTCAGGGGAAAGGGAAACGAGAGATATAGACGGTGATGTAGAGAGATATAGAACAAATGAATGTAAGATATGCAAAAAAGTAACGGTGATAAAGGAAACAGGCCTTTAGCTGTGGGCTAGGTGGGAACGAGTTACAGACAATGAGACTCATCAAAACGACTTTGAAGCTGGTACTACTTGGGTGGGGGAGGGGTGGAGAGAGGAGAGGGGGGATGCAAGGTTACTTGAAGTTGGAGAAATCAAACTCAAATCAAAATCTAACGCTGGGGTGTAAGCTGCCCAAATGAAATATGAGATGCTGTTCCTCCAATTTGCGCTGGGCCTCACTCTGACAATGGAGGAGGCCCAGGATAGAAAGGTCAGTGTGGAAATGGGAAGGGAATTAAAGAGTTGACTTTAATGTCTCCTAAATTGTCACCTACCCATGTTCTCCAGAGATGATGCCTGACCCGCTGAGTAACTCCAGCAACTCGCTCGGGACACTTCAGGAATTGTTATTGCAGCTGGAGTATAGTTTGTGTTTCCCTTGTTTTTCAGCCACTGCGAGCGCCACCCTTGCCCGATGAACAGCAAGACATGCCATCACGCTGCCAAAACCATCTCCTTCCACTACCTCTCCATGCCCTCCAAGCTGAAGACCCCGGTCACGCTGTTCCGCATTGCCAGCGCTGCTGCCCCTGGCAGGCCCGGGGCGGACAGCCTGCGCTTTGGCATCGCCAGCAGCAGCAACCGCGGCCAGTTCGTGGTGCAGCGGTCCGACCGGCAGACGGGGGAGCTCATCCTGGTCCAGCCTCTGGTGGGGCCTTGCACCGTGGAGGTGGACGTGGACATGTCCGAATACTACAACCGGACGTTCGTGGCCAAGCACCTGTCCAAGGTGACGCTCTTCGTCTCGGCCAACGGCTTCTGAGGAGATGCTCGGACATGTTGACTCTGGGCGGGAGGGAACCATGGCCATTATTGCGAGGTGACCAGGGTGAGATAGCTTCCGAGCCTCACATGCATGAGGAAGGCGGCTTGCCGTGGTACATAAGTAGTGTTGATAGTGTGTAACACCTTGAGCTGCTACTTCACTATGGTGATGTGATGAGTTGCAGTCCTATGCCCCTGTCCCACTTAGGTAACCTGAACGGAAACCTCTGGAGACTTTGCGCCCCACCCTAGGTTTCCATGCGGTTCCCGGAGGTTTGTGTCAGTCTCCCTAATGGTCGAAAGTGGTTTCCAATTAAAAAAAAATCGGTAATCTTTTAGTCGAAGCTGGTTGCGATGCTAGTTGAAGGTGGTTGCCGGAGGACAAAAACCTCCGGGAATCGCACCAAAACCTTAAGTGGGGCGCAAAGTCTCCAGAGGTTTCCGTTCAGGTTTCCTAAGTGGGACAGGGGCATTAGAAAGCTGGCTGCAAGTCTAACTCTGTGTCTTAAACCAACTCCTACGGGCCACCCGGTGTACTGAATATTTCCCGCTTGCTTTCATATTCCCAGTGTATGGAAGTTACTGGTTTACTTTCCATCGCTTGTTTGCTGTCCATCCCATATTTAACATCAGTCTCCAGTTCCCCCATCCACCCTGTCCACCATCAAATTCCGTTAGACTTTATATTAGACTTTAGGTATGCAGCACGGGAATAGGCTTTGTCAGCCCACCGAGTCCTCACCGACTAACGATCGCCCCGCACACTATCCCACACACACACACACAAGGGACAATTTACAATTTACAGAAGACAGATTAACCTACAAACCCGCACGTCTTTGGAGTGTGGGAGGAAACCGGAGCACCCCCATGCGGTCACGGGGGAGAACATGCACACTCCACACAAACAGCACCCGCAGTCAAGGGTGGAACTCTACCGCTGAACCACCCATGACTCGTGACTCTGTGACCCGCGTCCTCCCTTCTCACTCCTTCGGTTCTTGTCGGGGTTGTCCACGCTTCGTCTGTGCCACTGCGTCGCTCTTGTTCAGCTCCTGTTTGTGGTCCAACCGCTTTGCCCTTCATCTCCAGCACATCTTTGGCTTCTGCCAACCGGTTAACCATATATCCCTCTCTAACCCATCGACCGTTCACCACTCCTCTGCTCTTTGATGCACCTGTCTCGTTCACCAACCACACACTGCCGTACCATCCACCATCCAGCTTTCATTTCCGACCCCTTCTCCTTTCAACATCCTTCATCGGGTCACCGCCGGTTAATCTTTGTTCACCGTTCATCCATTATTGGTGAAGGGGAAAAGATTTAAATAGGAATCTAAGAGTTAACGTTTTCACACAAAGGGTGGTGGGTGTATGGAACGAGCTGCCAGAGGAGGTAGTTGAGGCTGGGACTATCCCAACGTTTAAGAAACAGTTAGACTGGTACTTGGATAGGGCAGGTTTGGAGGGATATGGACCAAACACAGGCAGGTGGGACATGTTGGCCGATGTGGGTAAGTTGGGCCGAGGGGCCTGTTTCTACACTCCATCACTATCCTAACCCCCTTCCCACCCGTTCCCAACACACTTCCCCCCCCCAGTCCCCTTCCACCTATATCCGCCCTGCTCATTAACATTGTCTGAAGAAGGGTTTCGGCACCGAAACGTTGCCTATTTCCTTCGCTCCGTAGATGTTGCCGCACCCGCTGAGTTTCTCCAGCACTTTTGTCTACATTCTCAGTTGACATTTCACTCCTCTTATCTCCTTTTATCACATCCTTTTGTCTCCTTTTCCTCTTTGGCCTTTGTCCGACCATTTGCCAATCAAACCCCCATCGCCTCACTTGCCAGGCATTGTCCAGCTCCCACCTCCCTTCCAGCTTTCTCCCCACTGCTACAGTCAGTGTGAGGAAGGGTCGCGCCCCAAAACGTCACCGACCCATGTTTTCCAGAGAGGCTGCCCGACCCGCTGAGTTCCTCCAGTGCTTTGCGTTTTACTCAAGATGTGGGCATCTATCTTTTCTTGTGTCATCCTTCACTGTCCTTCACAACCATTCGGATCTAGATTACAATCCATTTCCAGTTGACCATTCATCCCCAGACAACTGTCCACCCTTTACACTGTAGAGATACTGGGAGGAATTAGGCCCTTTGGCCCACAGTCCATTCATACCAGTGATCACCCTGTACACTAACCTACACACACACTAGGGACAGTTTTACAACTTAATTTTCTTCTTGCGTATGGCGTGTAAAGTTGTTGGTCAACTTGTTCTGTTTGATCTTCTGTTTGTGCACGGCAGGTTGATTGCATTCGTCGAAACAGGGTGGACCACGTGAAGGTTGCAACCTCACACCCCACTTTTACAACTTACCAAACCCAATTAACCTACAACCCTGCGCGTCTTCGGAGTGTGGGAGGAAACCAGAGCACCCGGAGAAAACCCACGTGGTCACGGGGAGAACGTACAAACTCTGTACAGACAGCACCTGTAGTCAGGATGGAACCTGGGTCTCTGGTGCTGTGGGGCAGCAACTCTACCGCTGCTCCACCTTGCCGCACTTTGGTTAACCATCCAACGCCTTTTGCCCTTCTATCCTTAACTCATAATCCATCGGCAGTTCGCCATCCTTTTTCAATAAATCCCATATTTCCAATCCACAACTGGCACACCACCCATGCCAACTCCCATTCTCCGACAAGGAACCGCTGAGGTTTACATTTATTGTCACATGCACAGTGTCACATCTATTGTCACAAGGTACAGCGATATTTGAGTTACCATACAGCCATACAAGTAAAAAGAACACAATACACAATAGAGTTGAACATAAACATCCATCACAGTGGAATCAGCATTCCTCACCAAAGTTCAGTCAATCTTCCTCCTTTGCTCACCCGATGATGGAATCTGGAGCACAATGCAAAGTTGATGGAGTAACTCAGCGGGACAGGCAGCATCTCTGGAGAGAAGGAATGGGTGACGTTTTGGGTCGAGACTCTTCTTCAGAGTCTGAACAAAAGGTCCAGACTCAAAACGCTGTCTGTCCATTCCTCCCCAAGATGCTGCCTAACCCATTCAGCTCCTCCAGCAACGTTGTGTGCTGTGTCTCACATCGTACCTTCCTTGGCATCCATTTTCTGTTTTCCACCATCATACGATGCCCGCCCTTCATCTCCAGTTTTCCACAACATCCCTTATTTTCCAGCACATCAAACCATGTCACCACCGGTCACGGTGGCGCAGCGGTAGAGTTGCCGCCTTACAGCGAATGCAGCGCCAGAGACCCGGGTTCCATCCCGACTACGGGTGCTGTCTGTACGCAGTCTGTACGTTCTCCCCGTGAGTTTTCTCCGAGATCTTCGGTTTCCTCCCACACGCCAAAGACGTACAGGTTTGTAGGTTAATTGGCTTGGTAAATGTAAAAATTGTCCCTGGTGTGTGTAGGATAGTGTTAATGTGCGGGGATCGCTGGTCGGTGCGGACCCGGTGGGCCGAAGGGCCCGTTTCCGCGCTGTATCTCTAAACTAAACTAAACTAAACCTAATTCAACTCTAATTTACTATCAATCTTCTATTTACCATCCCGACCACACATACTGTCCATCTCCAGTGCACCATCTGGTGACTGTCATCTAATCCTAGCATCATCCACTGTGTACCACATATCCTGAGATTATCATCATCTTGTTTTCCATACCATCCATCCCCTGTTCACTTTAGTTCAGCTTAGAGATGCAGCCCCTTGGTTTGCTGAGACTGCGCTGACCAATATACTCATACACTAGTCCCATCCTTCACACAATTTACAATTCAGAGAAGCCAATTAACCTACAAATCTGCACGTCTTTGGAATGTGGGAGGAAACCGGAGCAGCCGGAGAAAACCCATTTTTCTGCACCTTATTATCCATTCCCCATATAACATCCATCGAATGTTTTACTTTTCAACCTATGAATTGAATTGAATAGTATTAACAGATACAGCATGGAAACAGGCCCTTTGGCCCACATTGAGTCCCCGCTGACCATCGACCATCCATTTTCACTATTTCTATGTTACTGCACTTTCTCATCCACTCCCTATACACTGGGGGCAATCTACAGAGGCCAATTAACCTCCTAAACCGCCCGTTTTTGGAAAGTGGCAGGAAACCGGAGCACCCGGAGGAAACCCACGAGATCAGGATCGGACCCGGTTCCCTGGTGCTGTACCTGCTACGCCACTATGCAGCCCTGAACTTAATTTACCATCAACATTGTTTATCATTGGTCTTTTGGTTCCCATCCATCTCGAGTTCATTCTCATTTAGCATCCCATCCCCCTATTCCACCCATCTTGAATTTACCACTGGTTGCCGGTTTGTTATTTTTTATTTTTTGGGTCCAGGGTGATGCTGACAAGGCCAACATTTACTGTCCTCCCTACTTGTCCTTGGAACAGTCGTGGTGACCTGCCATCTTGATTGTCTCAGCCATTTTGTTGCAGGTAGTGCCTCTTAGACCCAGTAGTAATGAAGGCATGATAGAATCCTAGATTCATGCAACTTGGAAACAGGCCCTTCGGCCCAATTTGTCCATGCCGACCGAGATGCCCTACCCTAGAATCACGGTGGCACAGCGGTAGAGTTGCTGCCTCACAGCGCCAGAGACGCGGGTTCGATCCTGACTACGGGCGCTGTCTGTACGGAGTTTGTACCTTCTCTCCGTGACCAAGTGCGTTTTCTCCAGGTGCTCCGATTTCCTCCCACACTCCAAAGACGCGCAGGTTTGCAGGTTAATTTGCTTTGGTAAAATTATAAACCGTCCCTAATGTTCGTAGGATGGTGCGAGTGTACTGGGTGATCGCTGGTCGGCGCGGACTTGGTGGTCAAAGGGCCTGTTACCGTGCTGTATCTCTGAAGGTGAAAGCAGGTGGAAAAACCCAGTGGGTCAGGCAGCATCTGCGGAAGGAAATGAACAATGTTTCAACAGTCTTCACCTAAACCCTTTGTCCGGTGAACGGGATCTGTCCCGAAATGTTGACGGCCGATTTTCCTCCACAGATGCTGCCTGACCCGCTGATTTCCTCCACTTGCTTCTTTTCCCCTACCATTTCCAAAATATCAGCATGCCTCGTTTACTCTCTAATAGGCATTTAGTAATTACATTGAGGTATCATACGAAATATAATCCTGCACCTTAACAAGATAATCACAAGTTCTTAGTTTCAACATAGAAGCAAAATTGAGCCTTTAACCATTAAGAAATGGACTCACTTTTTAAGAACTGCTTAACAATACAGTATATAAAGGATTGATGCTTACTTTATTTTCAAGACCTGGTCGCAGAAATGTTATTAATGAGAACATGCTGAAAGCTTTAAACTTGTTTTTTTAAAGCAGGTCTTTACTTCTGCCAGGAGCATTGTTTACCCTGATGGTTTTTTATTAAAATATTTTGTATTAGTCCCGGTACCGCGTGTCATTCCTGGCTGTCCAGTGAACATGTTTAGTCACAGTAGAATTAATATCTATAAGGCAAAGAGAGAAAAACATTACATTCATTTTGTGTTCACTAGACTCACCATGATCGCAAGACATAGGAGCAGAATTAGGCCATTCGGCCCATCGAGTCTGCTCTGCCATTCGCCTTGGCTGATCTATTTTTTTTTCTCAACCCCATTCTCCTGCCTTTGTCCCGTAACCATTGACACCCTAATGCCCCTGTCCCACTTAGGAAACCTGAACGGAAACCTCTGGAGACTGCGCCCCACCCAAGGTTTCCGTGCGGTTCCCGGAGGTTTTTGTCCTCTGGCAACCACCTTCAACTAGCATCGCAACCGGCTTCGATGAAAAAATTACCGATTTTTAAAACAGAAACCACTTTCGACCATTAAGGAGACGGACAAAAACCTCCGGGAACCGCACGGAAACCTTGGGTGGGGCGCAAAGTCTCCTGAGGTTTCCGTTCAGGTTTCCTAAGTGGGACAGGGGCATAACTAAGCAAGAACCTATCAATCTCCGCCTTTAAACATATACAATGATTTGGCCTCCACAGCCATCTGGGGCAATTGTCATACTGGTGTCTCTGATTGCGCTTATGAATGCCAAGACTGGTAGTTTCAAGACACAAGGAACTAACTGCAGATGCTCGTTTGCAAAAAGAGCCCAAACCTAATTTGTATTGTATTTGTGTGCAGTTTTGGTCCCCTAATTTGAGAAAGGACATGCTTGCTATTGAGGGATTGCAGCATAGGTTCACCAGGTTAATTCCCAGGATGGCGAGACTGTCATATGCTGAGAGAATGGAGTGGCTGGGCTTGTACACTCTGGAGTTTAAAAGGATGAGAGGATATCTTATTGAAACATATGAATATTAAGGGTTTTTACATGCTAGAGGCAGGAAACATGTTCCTGATGTTGGGGGAGTCCAGAACCAGGGATCACAATTTAAGAGATAAGAGGTAAGCCATTAGAACGGAGACAAGGAAACACATTTTTCACACAAAGAGTAGTGAGTTTGTGGAATTCTCTGTCTCAGAGGCCGGTTCTCTGGATACTTTCAAGAGAGAGCTAGATAGGGCTCTTAAAGACAGCAGAGTCAGGGGATATAGGGAGAAGGCAGGAACGGGGTACTGATTGGGGATAATCAACCATGATCACAGTGAATGGCAGTGCTGGCTCGAAGGGCTGAATGGCCTCCTCCTGCACCTATTGTCTATATAGTCAGGCACAAGATCTTTCTCCCCCCCCCCAATAATGTTTTGATGTCCGTCATGGCAATTTCCATTATTTACTCCAGATTGTCACCATAATATTCTCAGATTTAACGAAGGGAATTGTGTTCATGGATCAGCGGTGATGTGGCAATTCTAAGGAAAAAGAGACACAAAGTGCTGGAGTAACACCGTCAGGCAGCGTCTCTGGAGGACACGGACGGGTGACGTTTCGGGTCGGGATCTTTCCTCAGACTTTGTAGTCCGGGTGGAGAAAGCTGGGAGAGAGGTGGGGGGGGGACAAAGCCCTGCAAGTGATAGGAAGCAACTGCAGGTGCTGGTTTACACCGAAGATAGGCACAAAATGCTGGAGTAACTCAGCAGGTCAGGCAGCATCTCTGGAGAGAAGGAATGGGTGACGTTTCGGGTTGGAAGGGTCTCGATCTGAAACGTCACCCATTCCTTCTATCCAGAGATGCTGCCTGACCTGCTGAGTTACTCCAGCATTTTGTGTCTATCCTGGTAAGTGATAGGTGGATACAGCTGAGGAAAGGGGGTTGGGGTTGAATGGCAAATGGTTGGACAGAGACCAGAGGTGAAAAGGCAAAAGCTATGAGCCATGGAGATATTGTAAGAGGTGCGATATCTTCATACTGTACGCTGAACATTGATTTCTTCATTTTAGGTAATGAACCAACAAACACCACCCCCAACACTCTCTTCTCCCCTCTCACTTACCTGGATCCTATCTGGATCCCACAATCCAGCCACCCACTCCCCTATCCCAGTCCTCTTCTACCCACTTGGCTTTACATTTCACAATTCTTCTTTCCTTCTCTTCTTATCTCGCAGCCTTTCATCCTTTCATCTCTGGCCTTCATCCAGCCGTCTGCAGATCAGGAATGGTCTTGGCCCAAAACATCCACTGTCTACGTTCTCCACAGATGCCGCCTGACCCGCTGAGTTACTCCAGCACTCTGTGTCTTTTTTTTTCATTGGAACCTCCACGTCATCGCAGATCCTCGGATACAATTCCCTTCGTTAAACCGGACAATGTTATGGTGACAAACTGGAGTAAATCATGGAACTTGACGTGGCGGACGTTGAAAGTGTGGGGGCAAGAGGGCAATGATATTTATCTTGTGTCTGGCTAATTACAAATTAAAATCAGCCATGATCGCAGCGAATGGCAGTGCTGGCTTGAAAGGCCGCACGGCCAACTCCTGCACCTATTGTCTATTGTTTAAAATCAGACAATGATTGTTAAGATTTATATTTTGGAGTGAATAAGGAAGATTCATCTTTATGACACTCAGGAGGAAAATATTCCGAAACCTTTATACGTTGAACATTTCTTGTTGTAAAATATTGGAAATGGGATGGTCATCAACGCTTAAGTCAAGGAAGGAGCGTTCACGTCGCGACCCCGTTTCCACCAATCCTTGCGCCACCACACACAGGAAGCACAAGACAGACACCGTTGTATGCAGATACCGAGAGTGTGTTCAGCTCCGGCTGAACAACTTCTAATCTTGTATGTGGACTCGATAAGAACAAGATCCACGCTTATTTCAGTGACCATGGCAAATAATCCAAAGACGACACAGACAAAATGTTTGTTTTTAAATCAGTGTTGATGTTGTTAGTTTAGTTTAGTTTAGTTTAAGTTTAGTTTTAGTTTAGTGTGGAGACACAGTGTAGAAACAGGCCTTTCGGCCTACTGAGTTCAGTTCAGTGTAGTCTATTGTCACGTGTACCGAGGTACAGAGAAAAGCTTATGTTGCGTGCTATCCAGTCAGCGGAAAGACAATACATGATTACAATCAATGCATTTGTAGTGTACAGATACATGACAAGGGAATAATGTCTAGTGTAAGGTAAAGCCAGCAAGGTCCGATCAAGGATAGTCCGAGGATCATAGAAACATAGAAACATAGAATCATAGAAAATAGGTGCAGGAGCAGGCCATTCGGCCCTTCGAGTCTGCATCGCCATTTAATATGATCATGGCTGATCATCCTACTCAGTATCCTGTACCTGCCTTCTCTCCATACCCCCTGATCCCTTTAGCCACAAGGGCCACATCTAACTCCCTCTTAAATATAGCCAATGAACTGGCCTCAACTACCTTCTGTGGCAGAGAATTCCACAGATTCACCACTCTCTGTGTGAAAAATGATTTTCTCATCTCGGTCCTAAAAGACTTCCCCCTTATCCTTAAACTGTGACCCCTTGTTCTGGACTTCCCCAACATCGGGAACAATCTTCCTGCATCTAGCCTGTCCAACCCCTTAAGAATTTTGTAAGTCTCTATAAGATCCCCCCTCAATCTTCTAAATTCTAGCGAGTACAAGCCGAGTCTATCCATTCTTTCTTCATATGAAAGTCCTGCCATCCCAGGAATCAGTCTGGTGAACCTTCTCTGCACTCCCTCTATGGCAAGAATGTCTTTCCTCAGATTAGGAGACCAAAACTGTACGCAATACTCCAGGTGTGGCCTCACCAAGACCCTGTACAACTGCAGTAGAATCTCCCTGCTCTTATACTCAAATCCTTTTGCTGTGAATGCTAACATTCCATTCGCTTTCTTCACTGCCTGCTGCACCTGCATGCCTACTTTCAATGACTGGTGTACCATGACACCCAAGTCTCGCTGCATCTCCCCTTTTCCTAATCGGCCACCATTCAGATAATAGTCTATTTTCCTGTTTTTGCCACCAAAGTGGATAACCTCACATTTATCCACATTATACTGCATCTGCCATGCATTTTCCCACTCACCCAACCTATCCAAGTCACCTTGCAGCCTCCTAGCATCCTCCTCACAGCTAACACTGCCCCCCAGCTTTGTGTCATCCGCAAACTTGGAGATGTTGCATTCAATTCCCTCATCCAGATCATTAATATATATTGTAAATATCTGGGGTCCCAGCACTGAGCATTGCGGTACCCCACTAGTCACTGCCTGCCAATCTGAAAAGAACCTGTTTACTCCTACTCTTTGCTTCCTGTCATCAATACTGAACCCACATCAATACTGAACCCCCAATACGGTGTGCTTTATGTTTGCATACTAATCTCTTATGTGCGACCTTGTCGAAGGCCTTCTGAAAGTCCAGATATAGCACATCCACTGGTTCTCCCTTATCCACTCTACTAGTTACATTCTCAAAAAATTCTATAAGATTTGTCAGACATGATTTACCTTTCATAAATCCATGCTGACTTTGTCCAATGATTTCACCACTTTCAAAATGTGCTGTTATCCCATCTTTAATAACTGACTAGCATTTTCCCCACTACCGATGTTAGACTAACTGGTCTGTAATTCCCCGTTTTCTCTCTCCCACCCCTTTTAAAAAGTGGGGTTACATTAGCTACCCTCCAATCCTCAGGAACTACTCCAGAATCTAAAGAGTTTTGAAAAATGATCACTACTGCATCCACTATTTCTGGGGCTACTTCCTTAAGTACACTGGGATGCAGCCTACCCGGCCCTGGGGTTTTATCGGCCTCTAATCCATTCAATTTACCTAACACCACTCCACGGCTAACCTGGATTTCACTCAGTTCCTCCATCTCATTTGACCCCCGGTTCCCTGCTATTTCCGGCAGATTATTTATGTCTTCCTTAATGAAGACAGAACCAAAGTAGTTATTCAATTGTTCTGCCATGTCCTTGTTCCCCATGATCAATTCACCTGTTTCTGACTGCAAGGGACCTACATTTGTTTTAACTAATCTTTTTCTCTTCACATATCTATAAAAACCTTTGCAGTCAGTTTTTATGTTCCCTGCCAGTTTTCTTTCATAATCTATTTTCCCTTTCCTAATTAAGCCCTCTGCTGGACTCTGAATTTCTCCCAGTCCTCTGGTAGGCTGCTATTTCTGGGTAATTTGTATGCTTCATCTTTTGTTTTGATACTATCCCTGATTTCCCTTGTTATCCACGGATGCAATACCTTCCCTGATTTATTCTTTTGCTACTGGGATGAACAATTGTTGTAGTTCATCCATGCAGTCTTTAAATGCCTTCCATTGCATATCCACCGTCAACCCTTTAAGAATCATTTGCCAGTCTATCTTGACTAATTCACGTCTCATACCCTCAAAGTTACCTTTCTTTAAGTTCAGAACCCTTGTTTCTGAATTAACAATGTCGCTCTCCATCCGAATGAAGAACTCAACCATATTTGACTCAAAGTTAATAACACTGGGAATACTGGAAACAGATCAATTAATAACAACGAATCAAAGAATTTTTATTGTTTATAGTTTAATAATTGGGAAAAAATTAATATTAAAATTCTGGAAAGGTCCTAGATCCCCCACAATCAAAATGTGGAATACAGAAATGTCGGAGACACTCCATCTGGAAAGATTGAGGCTTGTCCTAATGGACAGGTTGGATCTTTTCAGAGGGATATGGTCTCCATATATTGAATATCTACAGGGTCAAAGTGGCTCAGTGCGAGAGCCTGACTGAGGCCTGAATAATAGAATGGATGAAGAATTCCGTATAATAAATCATGGATATATCGCCAATGATGGATAACTTTTTAATACTCCATTCATTTCCTTATTTTCTATATTATTTTTCTCTATCTTTTCCTACTTTATAAAAAAAATTAAAAAAATGTATAGAAATATAAAGTCTTAAATGTTAATATTAATATTAATAATATTATGAATGTATGTAAGAAGTATTTTTTATTAATATGTATTTACAACTAATAAAAAATATTCATCAAAAAAGAACTCAACCATATTATGGTCACTCTTGCCCAAGGGGCCACACACAACAAGGCTGCTAACTAACCCTTCCTCATTACTCAATACCCAGTCTAGAATAGCCTGCTCTCTCGTTGGTTCCTCTACATGTTGGTTTAGAAAACTATCCTGCATACATTCCAAGAAATCCTCTTTCTCAGCACCCCTGCCCGTTTGATTCACCCAATCTATATGTAGATTGAAGTCACCCATTATAACTGTTTTACCTTTGTTGCACGCATTTCTAATTTCCTGTTTGATGCCATCCCCAACTCCACTACTACTGTTAGGTGGCCTGTACACAACTCCCACTAGCGTTTTCTACCCATATCGATTCCACATCCTCCAAGCTAATGTCCTTTCTTTCTATTGCGTTAATCTCCGCTCTAACCAGCATGGCTACCCCACCTCCTTTTCCTTTCTGTCTATCCCTCATGAATATTGAATATCCCTGGATGTTCAGCTACCAGCCTCGGTCACCCTGCAGCCATGTCTCCGTGATCCCAACTATATCATATTCATTAGTAACTATCTGCACATTCTCTCATCTACCTTATTACGAATGCTCCTTGCATTGAGACACAAAGCCTTCAGGCTTGTTTTCACAACACTCTTACCCCTTATACAATTATGTTGAAAAGTGGCACTTTTTGATTTTTGCCCTGGATTTGTCTGCCTACCATTTTTACTTTTCACCTTGCTACCTATTGCTTCTACCCTCATTTTACATCCCTCTGTCTCTATGCTCATGCTCCCATCCCCCTGCCACATTAGTTTAAATCTTACCTGACAGCACTAGCAAACACTCCCCCAAGGACATTGGTTCCATTCCAACCCAGGTGCAGACCATCCTGTTTGTACTGGTCCCACCTCCCCCAGAACTGGTTCCAATGCCTGAGAAATTTGAATCCCCTCCACCTTCCCCCTTACCATCATCAAAGCGGTAGATAGTAGTTCAGCACTGCTCTCTGGCTGTGGCAGTCCACACCAAACAACGATCACCCAGACACTAGTTCTACTCTACACATTAGGAACAATTTACAATTTACAGAAGCCAATTAACCTCCAAAGCTGACGTCTTTGGAGTGTGGGAGGAAACCGGAGCACCCGGAGAAAACCCACACAATCACATGGACTCCGTACAGACAGCGCCAGTAGTCAGGATGAACCACGGGTCTCTGGCGCTGTGAGGCAGCGACTCTACCGCTGCGCCACCGTGCCACCTCTAATTCTGTGAAGATTGATATGTTGTACAACTCTTGGCAAGGGTTTGGGATGAGGATAGTTGGCACCAGAGATCATTGGATGAAACCTCCTGCTATGTGTCCAAATAAAGCTGGGAGTCTAAGAGATGTGCAGAGAAGAAACTGTGTCATCAATGTCCATCATCCAGATATTGGATCACTTTTTCAAAATATAAGTTGTTACATGCCGTTGTTTTTGTGGCATGTAATGGAAGTTTTCCCAGAGATTCCCCTGTTCCATGGTTGTAGCTGATCCCATCTCCAACCCTCATGGCCAGCAACGGCAACTGTGAGCCGTTTCAAGTCAGATCAGGAGTGAACCAGCGATGCGTGATCACCCCAACACTGTTCAGCATCTTCATTGCGACAACCATCCACATCATCAAGGACGACCTACCCCCAGGAATCAAAATCGGAGTCAGGGGATATGGGGAGAAGGCAGGAACGGGGTACTGATTGTGGATGATCAGCCATGATCACATTGAATGGCGGTGCTGGTTCGAAGGGCCGAATGGCCTACTCCTGCACCTATTGTCTATTGAAATTGTCTACAGAACAGATGGCAGACTTTTCAATCTTGCCCGTCTCAAGTCCAAAACGAAGACATCTATGAGCTCCCTCATTGAGTTCCAATACGCAGACGACAACTGCGTGGCAGCTCTCTCAGAAAAACCATCTGCAACAACGATCCTGACTGCCTTCAACAGTGCATATACGAAACCTGGACTAACCATCAACTCCAAGAAGACTCAGGTTATCACCCAATCGTCACCAACTGAGACAAATTGGAAGGAACCGTCAATTCAACTTGGTGAAACAACCCTGGAAAATGTGGATCACTTTCCGTACCTTGGAAGTCACCTCTCCTCCAATGTCGACCTTGATGACGAGATCCAACATCGTCTTATGTGCGGTGGAACAGCTTTCGGACGTCTTCCAACGAGCGTCTTTCAAAATTCATGACATCCGACCAGACACCAAAATGCTAGTGTCAAGACAGTGGTGATTCCAACGCTCTTGTATGCATCAGAAAGCTGGACCACATACCGACGCCATCTGAAAACACTTGAAAAGTTCCATCAACTATGTCTTCGAAGCAGCTTAACTATCAGTTGGGAAGACAGAAGAACCAACGTCAGCATGCTGAATGAAGCGAAAACATCTAGCATCGAAGCCTTCATCATCAAGAACCAACTAAGATGGGTCGGTCATGTCGTTTGGATGGAAGACGAACGTCTACCAAAGCAAACCTTCTACTCCCAGCTTAAAGAAGGCAAACGTAAAAGAGGCGGCCAAAAGAATAGATTCAAAGACGCCTTAAAATCCAGCATGAAGAAATGTGAAATCGACATCGACAATTGGGAAAACAATGCCAAGGACAGGAAACTCTGGCGAACCATCATCCAATGAGGAACAGCAACCTTCTAAGCCAAGAGATGCGCAGAATTAGAAGAAAAGAGAAGAAAATGGAAAGAGAGGCAGCAGCAACAACCAAAACCGCTCTGCCGTCTGGAATTACCTGCCCTGAATGCCGAAGACCTTTCAAAGCCAGGATTGGACTCATAAGCCACCAGAAGAGACCATAAAAACAACAGAACGCAGACCATCATCCTCCTCCTCGAGGGATAGCCATGGTGACTTTTTCCTCTTCTTCTTGCGTATGGCGTGCACAGCCTAAAGTTGTCGGACAACTTGTTCTATTTGATCTTATTTGATTGTGCACGCCGGGTTGATTGCATTCGCCGAAACAGGGCGTACCACGTGAAGGTTGCAATCTCCACCCCACCATGATGACGAAAGGGAAGCAGTAGGTGATTGAGATGAGTGACCAAACTACTTGTAGTGTGGGACCGTATTCCTGTCCTCGTTTGCACCCACAATAGGCAAACCAGTCCGACCTGATGCTAGGCTAAAGCATTTGGAACAATATGTGGAGTTGGTCAGACACTGCAGTTTTTAAAGCGATTCCTTTACATCGAACACTGAGCAGTACAGTGCAGGAACAATGTACAATGGCACACAATATCTGTGTGCTTCATCATGCCCAGATGAAGTAATATCATCTGCCTCCATATCCCTCCATTCCCGGCATATCCATGTGCCTATCAAAAAGCCACTTAATCGCCACTTTCGTATCTGCCTCCAGCACCTTCTCCAGGTGCTCACCACTCTCTTGAAAAAAACTTGCCCCGCACATCACCTCAAAAATATGTTCCCAGGTCCAAAGAGTACAGCACTTTGGCTCATGATATCTGAGTCGAACATGATGCCAAGTTAAAACTGATCTCATCTGCCTGCACTGGATCCACATCCCACTATTCCCTGCACTTCCATGTGCCCATCTAAAAGCCTCTTAAATGCCACGGTTGTATCTGCCTCTACCACCACCCCTGGCAACACCCCCCCCCCCCCCCCCCCCCCCCACCCACCACCAGCCTCTGTGTAAATAACCTGCCTCGCACAGCTCCTAAATTAAACTTTGTCCCTCTACATTCGAGCTGTGCCCTCTGGACTTTGACATTTGCACCCTGGGGAAAATGCACTGACTGTCTCTGCTATCTATGCCTCTAATAATTCCTATCAGGTCTCCCCTCAACCTCTCGGCATTCCAAGTTTGTCCAACTTTATGTTATAGCTAATGCCCCCTCATCCGAGCACTCCTAATGGTTTAAAAGTTAAAGCTGTACCAAAGCCAAGAACTGAAGCAACATGATCTCATCTCTCCGAAGGGTTTTCTTTCCCTAATGAGCGCAGTATCTGCCAATCGACACGGACGGCTGCTTCCCACATTTGGAAAAACACTGGTCTCAGCTTAAAAGCTGACAGCCGCTGGAAAATAGAAGTGTGAGCAGAGAAAAAAAACAATGTGCTGGAGGAACTCAGCGGGTCAAGCAGCGCCCGTGGGGGAGAATGGAATTGTTGATGTTTTGGGTGAAGATGCTGCATCTGCTGGATCGGGTGATCATAAGATCATAAGTGATAGCATAAATTGCTCATGTCTAAGCTCCCCCCCAGTCTAGTTTCTGAACCAAGCACTTGAAACAACTAAACTTTATTTTACCAAAAGCGCATCACAGATCACACACTGTACCTATCCCACCGCAGGTTCGATCCTCGCGTCTGCCTGTTCAAGCCCTCTAGGCCTTGCTCAGACAGAGACACTCCAGAAGGTCACGCAGTCCCAATCGTTCACCCAGGAGATCGACGCTGGACCTCGTGGCAGCGGACTTTTATATGTCCCGGGACCTCGAGGGGCCGAACCACATGGGGGTGGGCTCTTAATCACCCAATTACAGATATCGATTAACCCCATACATCACAGGCATTTCTCTAACCCAATGATACAACAGCTCAATACATTGTATTCACAATGGACTTCGTAAGGAAGCAAACTTAGAAACATTTACCCTGATTTACAGAAAACCCAGACAAGGCTCAACACCTCATTCCAATCAACACTCGGCAAAGTCATACTCTGCAACATTATTTACAATTATTTACAAGGTGCATGTCTGGTTTGCAGCCATCTAATCCATTCTATGCATTTTGCACCTAATTGACAGGGTTTGCAAGACTTTCCATTCTTTGCATGCAAATTGTATCTAAGCTCCAGACACTGGCACTGCTTCACAGCTTGTCCCAGCTCTGCAGAGAACAACTCCAAATTGACCAAATCTCCAGCAACCCTGAAACTTTACCCCATTTTGAAGTCCTAGCTGCTCCAATTTAGCCAGGATTAACATTCCTTCCCTTTATCATAATGATAACCCATCATTAATTATAACCAAAGTGGCTCAATAATCAGCTAACCAGATATACATAAGTGTGCTTTACATTTCCTATCTATCTTCTCAGAATTTGTCAAGCATCCCGAGTTTTCATGGGCATAACTTCACAAGTTCTGTCTGAGGAGTCTTCACCTCCCGAGTTTTCGTGGGCACCATCCGTGTTACTGCCCAGTCTTCCATCACCTTCCACAGTCGAACTTAAACCCTATAAAATCCTAAGAAACTTGGGACAAAGCAAGTTACCATCATGCACTCATGCTTTCCCTTACATCTGCTATAGTTCTATTTAACATATTCCTATTCTATTATCTATTGAACCTATTATATTGTGCTCTATTACTGTATCCTTATTCCTATCTGTTTCCTAATATACTCTTTATTATTCTAGGATCTACACTAATTAGCCTTCTTCATGCTCACACGATGTTATAATATGTATATCTGATGACAGGTAATCATATACATTTCAGCTGGGTTCAGTCCAGATTTCCCTACAGGCGTGACTCTAATTTAAAGCAAACCATGATAAATGTTCCAATTCAACCAAATTCAGTCTCAGCCTTCAATTTACTATTTCAGATTTCAGTGTCCATTTCATCTTTCTCATTCCACAGCATTGTAGCCGATAACACAATTCCATTCCAATTCCTGTGGAATTCCCAGCTGTTCAAATTTAAATAATCAATTTCCTTTGCTATTAATTTTATCCTAAATCCAATCAAAAATGCCAAATCCAGGGACAATTTCTTTCCACCTTGATAATATAAGTCACTTTGCCATCAAGGGTTAAACAATTCAAATCCATCGAGCAAATATACATCGGCTCTGCTATTCTCAATACAATTCAAGCTTCCCCCTACAGTTAACCAAGTCTTTCCTCCAGTACCTCCTCTTATCTATATATGCACTCCTCACTATGGTCACTCATTATTATGTTGATTCTCTGCTATGTTGGTTGTTTACCTCTGGTCTGAAGAAGGGTTTCGGCCCGAAACGTCACCTATCTCCTTCGCTCCATAGACGCTGCTGCACCCGCTGTTTCTCCAGCATTTTGTGTCCCCTTGGTTCTTTACTATATTAGCTCTTTACTGTGTTGGCTTTGTTCTCTTAGGGGTTCTCACTTTTATTCTATTGGCTTAGTTCCTTGTCATGGGGCACTCGCTGGTACTAGTTCTTAATTACTGAATAATTCCTTAGTCCAGTCACTTTCAATTCAATTCAATTCAATTCAATTCAACTTTAATGATCATTGCACATATACCCTAAGTAATGGGTACAAATAAATGCAGTTTAGCCCTGAACAGTACGAAGTGATAGCAATAATCAAACTCCAATTATTCCTGGATTCCAAATACTCAGGTACAATAAATAACAGGTGTTATTTACACGGAGAATCTACAAAATCGGCGGACTCCTGACAATTCAAAGCAGTGCGATTTGTTACAATTATATTGAAGCTACTCCTCATCCTGCTGGTGCGGGACCTGAGGCTCCTGTACCGCCTCCCCGATGGTAGGAGGGCAAACAGTCCATGGTTAGGGTGGGAGGGGTCTATTCTTGATGATTACTTCCCAGATGTTACCCGTCTCACACACTGTTTTCGGTGGAGGGCATCCATGGCAGGGAGCGAGGCACCGATGATGTACCCTTCGCTGGGCGGATTTTCACCACCCGTTGTAGTGCCTTCTGTCTCTTCGCTACGGTACTAGCAACTGCTGTACCAGACCGGGTAAAGCAGGTGGTCAGGATGCTTTCGATGGTGCAGCAGTAGAAGTTGGTCAGGATCTGGGGGGACAGGTGGGCTTTTTAGAGCTCGAACTTTAACTCAGGAAACTCCTAATTTCAGGCGCTGCTAAAATTGCCCAATTTTTGACCAGCTTGGAGGTGTTGAGGGACCAGGACAGATCCTCCGAGATGTGTACCTTCCGAGGAATTTGTAGTTGGAGACCCGCTCCACCTCAGTCCCGTTAAGTATGGATGGGGCTGTGTCTGCCCCTCTGTTCTTCCTGAAGTCGACAATGATTTCCTTTTCTTCTGGGCAGATTGAGGACGAGGTATTATCGGCACACCAGGTTGTCAGGTGCTGGACCTCCTCCCTGTAGGCTGGCTCGTCGTTAAAGCAGCTCGCCTGCCAACTCCGAAGTCCTCTACCACAGTGGTGTCGTCGGGGCAAATTTTTATGATGGCGTTGTCCTTAAAGGGAAGTCCTGATGCTCACAGTTCCTCCATTGACCATTGCCAATTACAACTCCAATTCAATTCCCCATTTTTATTTTCAAGTTTAATTCCAATTTTAATCCTGATTTTAATTCCAGACTGTTTCATAAAAACACTTCAAGCACTGAAACAATGATAATTCCATGTTTCCAGATCTTCCTGTTCCATCCTTGGACTATCCCAACACTGAAGAAACAGTTAGACAGGTACATGGATGGGACAGGTTTGGAGGGATATGGACCAAACCGGGAATAGTGCAGCTGGGACATGTTGGCCGGTGTGGGCAAGTTGGGCTGAAGGGCTGTTTACCACACTGTATCACTCTATGACTCTATCCTATCACTAACTAGAGAGTGGTCCAATTTCAGGTAGTCCTTGCTTTCTCCCTCCTTCCCCTCCCCCTTCCCAGCTCTCCCACAAGTCTACTGTTTCCACCCCTTCCTTTCTTTTTCCCGCCCCCCTGACATTAGTCTGAAGAAGGGTCTCGACCCGAAATGTTGCTTACTTCTTCTCCCCATCAATGCCGCTTCACTCGCTAAGTTCCTCCAGCATTTCTGTCTACCTTCGATGTTTCCAGCATCTGCAGTTCCTTCCCACTACATCCCTTCACCATTTCTATGTCCACCTATCACTTACTGGAATAAACAAAGAACTGCAGGTGCAGGTTTATACCAAAGATAGATACAAAACGCTGGAGTAACTCAGTGGGCCAGGCAACATATCTGGAGTAAAAGAATTGGTGGCCTTTATGGGTCGGGACCTTTCTCGCTGGAGAAACTGGGTGATGTTTCGGGTTGGGACCCTTCTGAATCGACCCGAGATGTCACCCATCCATTTTCTCCAGAGCTGCTGCCTGACCCGTTGAGTTGCCTCAGCACTTTGTGTCTATCTTTGGTACCATCTATAATTCCCTGTCTCACCCCACCCCTTCTCCTCGTTATACTGGCTAACTTCTCTCTCCACAAGCTGCCCTGATGGCTGGGTTTCAAACTGAAACATAGACCATTCTGCTCCACCCACAGGTGCTGTCTGACCTGCTGACCCCAATAGATTGTTCCTTGCTCCAGATTCCACTTTCTGCACTTTGTGTCTCCAAAGTAGGAAGTGCTAGAACCTGGAGCACCCCGGAGAAAATCCACAAGGTCACAGGGAGAGTATACAAACTCCGTACAGACAGCACCCGTAGTCAGGATTGAACCTGGGTCTCTGGTACTGCAAGGAAGCAACTCTACCAGGCAAGTAGGACAAGTATAGCTGGGACATTGTTGGCCAGTATGGGCGAGTTGGGCCAAAGGGCCTGTTTCTACACTGTATTCCTCTGTGACTCTACCGCTGAGCCACCATTCCACACTCCATGCCCTGCCCATTCAGGTTTAGTATGGTTTATTGCCATGTGTACCTGGGTACAGTGCAAAGTTTTTTGTTGCATGCTCTCTAGTCAGTGGAAAGACTATACTTTTTTTTTTTAATTTCAAAATAGACTTTATTCAGGTAATAATACATGAACTGTGCAAAAAACTCACCCGACATTTTCGGAGGCTATGCAAATTGTTCAATACAGTCTACATACATTGCTCAAATTTCACAAATTGTCCCCCACCATTGCCACTCACGTGGCCCACTAGCGTGGAATCCCTTCCCTTATTTTGAGGGGCGTCTCCACAACACCCTGCCCCCCCATGTCCAGCAGCGGAAGGACCCCGGGAAGACTATACATGATTACAATCGGGTCGTTCGCAGTGTAGAGATACAGGATGAAGGGAATAACGTTTAGTGCAAGGTAAAGTCCAGTGAAGTCTGATTAAGGACAGTGAGAGGGTCTCCAATGTAGATGGTAGCTCAGTACCGCTCCCTAGCTGGTGACAGGACGGTTCAGTTGCCCAATAGCAACTGGGAAGAAACTGTCCCTGAATCTGGAGGTGTGCGTTTTCACGATTCTGTACCCTCTTGCATGATGGGAGAGGGGAGAAGAGGGAGTGGCCGGGGTGAGACTGGTCCTTGATGATGCTGTGGGCCTTGCCGAGGCAGCGTGAAGTGTAGATGGTGTGTTACTAACAGTGCCCTCTTCATCCAGTAACAGAGTAGTTTGGATCACTGTGTTCTCAAATATTGATCTGTGCTCACCAAAGTTTCCAAGCCAAAAGTAAAGCACCATCACATAGAAATTAAATATTTATGAAACCTGTCTGGATGCCTTTAAAATGTTGCTACTCTTGCTGCCTCCACCACCTCTGGCAGCTCATTACAGACTCCAACTACACTTTGTGTGAAAAATGTATCCCCTCAGACCCCCATTACATCTCCTCCATCTCACCTAAAGGACATTTGGACAGGTACAGGGGAAGGGGTCGGGGAAACTTTTTTTCAATCTCTTACCTTGCTGGAGATGCGATTGTTTTCCGGATCGCATCTCTGGTCGTTCTGCGGCCTAGCATCATGGAGCTGGAGGCCTCGCTCGGGACTGACTTTGAGACCCACCGCGTGGACGTGGACTTACCATCGGAGCCTGCGATCCCTTGCCTGGGATGGACGCTCCAACCGCGGCCTACGGATTTCACCATGGAGGAGCTCGCAGTCTCGGGAAGCTACAAACGACGCAGAATGTTCGACCAGCCTCAACTCGGGGTCAGATCGCCCGGCGCGGGGAGCCGAGATTCCTCCCCGACACGAGGGCCCAAACGCTGCCGTCTACGGGAGTCAAGATCGTCCCATCAACGGAAGGTTCGAGGCCCCCGGCGGCGGGAGGACAAAGGGAAGAGATTGAACTTTTTTTTCGCCTTCCATCACAGTGAGGAATGTGGAGGAGTGACTGTGGTGGATGTTCATGTAAAAAGGTATTTTGTGTGTTCTGTTGCTTTTTATTTGTATGACTGTATGGCAAATCAAATTCCTCGTATCTGGCAAAACATACTTGGCTAATAAAGTATGATCATTAATATGATGATGACATGGATAAGAAATATTTAGATAGTTACAATGCATTCAGAAAGTATTCAGACCCCTTCACTTTTTCCATGTTTTGTTACAGCCTTATTTTAAAATGGATTAAATTCTTTCTTTTTTTATCATCAGTCTACACACAATACCCCATAATAAATAAGTGAAACAGGTGTTTAGAAATTTTTACAAAGTAATTAAAAATAAATAACTGAAATATCACATTTGCATCAGTATTCAGACCCTTTACTCAGTACTTTGTTGAGGCATCTTTGGCAGCGATTACAGCCTCAAGTCTTCTTGGGTATGACGCTACAATCTCTGCAGATCCTCTCAAGCTCTGTCAGGTTGGATGGGGAGCGTCGATGCACAGCTATTTTCAGGTCCCTCCAGAGATGTTCGATCGGGTTCAAGTCTGGGCTCTGGTTGGGCCACTCAAGGACATTCACAGACTTGTCATGAAGCCACTCCTGTGTTGTCTTGGCTGTGTGCTTAGGGTTGTTGTCCTGTTATAAGGTGAACCTCCACCCCAGTCTGAGGTCCAGAACGCTCTGGAGCAGGTTTTCATCAAGGATCTCTCTGTACTTTGCTCCGTTCATCTTTCCCTCGATCCTGACTAGTCTCCCAGTTCCTGCCACTGAAAAACATCCCCACAGCATGATGCTGCCACCACCATGCTTCACCGTAGGTATGGTATTGGCCAGGTGATGAGCGGTGCCTGGTTTCCTCCTGACGTGACACTTGGTATTCAGGCCAAAGAGTTCAATCTTGGTTTCATCAGACCAGAGAATCTTGTTTAGGTGCCTTTTGGCAAACTCCAAGCGGGCTGTCATGTGCCTTTTACTGAGGAGTGGATTCCCTCTGGCCACTCTACCACAAAGGCCAGATTGGTGGAGTGTTGTAGATATAGTTGTCCTTCTGGCAGTTTCTCCCATCTCCACAGAGGAACTCTGGAGCTCTGTCAGAGTGACCATCGGGTTCTTGGTCACCTCCCTAACCAAGGCCCTTCTTTCCCGATTGCTCAGTTTGGCCGGGCGGCCAGCTCTATGAAGAGTCCTGGTGGTTCCAAAGCTCTTCCATTTAAGAATGACGGAGGCCACTGTGCTCTTCGGGACCTGCAATGCCGCAGAAATTGTTTTATGCCCTTGTCCAGATCTGTGTCTCGACACAATTCCTTCGTCTCCATGGCCTGGTTTGTGCTCTGACGTGCACTGTCAACTGTGGGACCTTATATAGACAGGGTGTGCCTTTCCAAATCATGTGCAATCAATTTAAGTTACCACTGGTGGACTCCAATCAAGTTGTAAAAACATCTCATGGATAATCAATGGAAACAGGATGAACCACTCAATTTTGAGTGTCATAGCAAAGGGTCTGAATACTTGTATTTTATTATTAATTTTTAATTATGTTGCAAACATTTCTAAACACTGTTTTCACTTTTTTATTATGAGGTATTGTGTGTCGATTGATGATTTAAAAAATTGATTTAATCCATTTTAGAACAAAGCTGTAACGTAACAAAATGTGGAGAAAGTGAAGGGGTCTTAACTTTCGGAATGCAGTGTGTGGGCCAAATGCAGGCAGGTGTGACCAGTGTAGATATGTAGTTGGGCCAAAGGGCCTGTTTCCATGCTGACTGACTGAATGAGTCCACAGCCCTCTAGGTCTAAACACCCCTTCAGTAGTAAACAGACACTGACTCATTATCTACGCATCTGATACCCATATACATCTTTCATGTCACCTCTCAGCCTTCCTCACTCAAGAAAAAACAACCCCTCCTTATCCGATCATCTCCGGTAACTCATGCCCTCCAATCCAGCCAACATCCTTGTGAATTCATGCCCCCTCTCTAGCCAAATCCCTGTAATATGGCAACCAGAACTGTGCACATTACTGCAAATGTGACTTCTTCTTCTTGCGTATGGCGTGCACAGCCTAAAGTTGTCGGACAGCTTGTTCTATTTGATCTTACTTGATTGTGCACGCCGGGTTGATTGCATTCGGCGAAACAGGGCGGACCACGTGAAGGTTGCAATCTCCCACCCCTGTGAGTGTGACTGAACCGATGTTTTACACAAGTCATCCCCGACTTTTGTGTTTAATGCCTCAATGAAGGATGAAACAAAAGCATAACATGCTGGGAATAGTTAGCAAGTTAAGTAAGCCTATGGAGTTACTGTTTCAGTGACCCTTCATCAGAATAATGTGGCCATTGGCATCATTAAAGGCTTTATTTGTAGTCCCAATGGTCTATTCATTGGATGTTACATGTTTGAAAAAATGCATTAAAAGATTAATAAAGTGGTTTTTTTTTTGTTCGGACACGGAATCATAAAATATTGAGGCCGTTTGGCCCATCATCTCCATGCCGTCTCCATGAAAGCATGCAGGTACAGCAGGGAATGAATAAAGTGAATGGCATGTTGGCCTTTATAACTAGAGGAGTCGAATATAGGAGCAAAGAGGTCCTCCTGCAGTTGTACAGAGCCCTAGTGAGACCACACCTGGAATATTGTGTGCAGTTTTGGCCCCCTAATTTGAGGAAGGACATTCTTGCTATTGAGGAAGTGCAGCGTAGGTTTACAAGGTTAATTCCTGGGATGAGAGGGGATCTCATTGAAACATATAACATTGTTATGGGTTTGGACACGCTAGAGGCAGGAAACATGTTCCCGATGTTGGGGGAGTCCAGAACCAGGAGCCACGGTTTAAGAATAAGGAGTAAGCCATTTAGAACGGAGACGAGGAAACACTTTTTCTCACAGAGAGTTGTGAGTCTGTGGAATTCTCTGCCTCAGAGGACAGTGGAGGCAGGTTCTCCAGATGGTTTTAAGAGAGAGCTAGATAGGGCTCATAAAAATAGCGGTGTTAGGGGATATGGGGAGAAGGCAGGAACGGGATACTGATTGGGGATGATCAGCCATGATCACATTGAATGGCGGTGCTGGCTCGAAGGGCCGAATGGCCTACTCCTGCAGCCATTGTCTATTGTCTATTGTCTATTGAAAGATCCATTTAATTAATCCCCATCCAATTCCATTTTGTTTTGTGTCTCTGGATCTTCTTTATTTCGTTCAAACCTTTGTTTGTTTGAATGACAATAAAGGCATTCTAATTCTAATTCTAATTCTAATTATTCCCAGCCAAGATGTGCGATTTAAAATGCACTCACAATAAATGCTGGGAGCAGCCAATGTTCAAGCAACACTTGGCGCGCGAGTACTGGAACAAATGTTTTGCAAAATAATTTGCCAAAGCACAGAACACCTGCACCTCTTTATCTACACACAGACTGATCCGACCCAAAGCATTGCCTGGTTTCAATCCACAGATGATGCTTGACCTGCTGGGCTTTTTCTGTTTTTGTTTCTTGATTTCCTACATCTGCAACAAGGCCGGCACGGTGGCGCAGCGGTCGAGTGGCTGCATTGCAGCGCTAGAGACCCGGGTTCGATCCTGATAACAGGTGCTGTCTGTACGGAGTTTGCACGTTCTCCCCGTGACCACTTGGGTTTTCTCCGGGTGCTCCACTTTCCTCCCACACTGCAAAGCAGTTAATTGATACAGTAATTAACAGTACAGAGCTGGTCGGGGGGGGGGGGGGGGGGGGGGGAGAGGAACAACTACAGGACTGTTTGGAGTCTGTAGACTGGGCAATGTTCAAGGACGCGGCAACGGACTTGAATGAATACGCCGCAGTCGTTACAGACTTCATTAAGAAATGTGTGGAGGACTGCATCCCTACAAAATCCTTCCGAGTGTTTCCCAATCAGAAACCTTGGATGAACTCTGAGATCCGCACTCTTCTGAAGACCAGACACCGGGCATTCATGTCTGATGATACAGTGGTCTAGACAAAGTCCAGATACGACCTTGGTAAGGCCATCAAAAAGGCCTAAAGGGAGTTCTGCTCCAAACTGGAGGATGAGACAGATGTTTGGCAGCTGTGGCGGGGCCTGAATGCAATCACCTCCTACAAGGCGAAAACCAGGAGGCAGCTCGGATGTTGGCGAAACATCACGCCCTGATCGAGCTCAATGCATTTTACGCACGCTTTGATAGGGAGAACACCGATGTGCCTTCCCGAAGCTCCCTATTCGCTGTGATGGTATTTCAGTCTCAGTCACAGAGGCCGATGTCAGGAAATCCTTCAGAGGGGTGAACCCTCGAAAAGCGCCTGGACCTGATGGCTTACCTGGTCGTGTTTTAAAAACCTGTGCGGACCAACTGGCTGGTGCTTTTACGGACATTTTTCACTTATAACTCTCTTTCCAAGATCTACCTGCACTCAGACCATCCTATCCACTGAAGGGAGTCCCCCTCACGTTACCCCAAAACTTCTGGTCATGCCCTCTTGTTTGAATCTTCCCTGCCCTCACATCACGTTAACTCTGTCTATCCCTTTCATCATTTTAAAGACCTCAATCAAGTCCCCCCTTAACCTTCTGCGCTCCAAAGAATAAAGACCTAGTCTGAGGTTCCCACCTGCCTCAAAAGGGCATCAATAATACCGGTGCCCAAGAAGAGCAAGGTGACGTGCCTCAATGACTATCGACCAGTGGCACTAACGCCTGTGGTGATGAAGTGCTTCGAGAGGTTGATCATGGCGCAAATCAACTCCTACCTCGACAAAAACCTGGACCCACTGCAGTTCGCTTACCGCCACAACAGATCAACGGTGGATGCGATCTCGCTGGCTCCTCCACTCCACTCTGGACCACTTGGACAACAAAAACTCATATGTCAGGCTGTTATTCATTGATTACAGCTCGGCATTTAACACAATCATCCCCTCCAAGCTGGTTACCAAACTCGCAGAACTGGGCCTCTGCGCAGCCCCTCTGCAATTGGATCCTCGACTTCTTCATTCACAGACCACAGTCTGTTCGTATTGGTGAAAATGTGTCAGACCTCGATAACAATCAGCACGGGAGCACCTCAAGGCTGCGTGCTCAGCCCCCTGCTGTACTCACTCTATACTCATGACTGCGTAGCTGGTCACAGTGTGAACTCCATCATCAAGTTCGCTGACGACACCACTGTTGTGGACGTATCACTGATGGGGATGAGTCAGAGTACAGAAGAGAGATCGAGCGACTGTCCATATGGTGCCAGCACAATAACCTGGCCCTCAACACCAGCAAAACCAAGGAACTGATTGTGGACTTTGGAAGGAGTAGGATGGGGACCCACAGTCCTGTTTATATCAACGGGTCGATGGTTGAAAGGGTCAAGAGCTTCAAATTCCTGGGCGTGCACATCTGTGAAGATCTTTCCTGGTCCGAGAACACTGATACAATTATCAAGAAAGCACATCAGCGCCTCTACTTCCTGAGAAGATTACGGAGAGTCGGTCTGTCAAGGACGACTCTCTCTAACTTCTACAGGTGCACAGTAGAGAGCTTGCTGACCGGTTGCATCGTGGCTTGGTTCGGCAACTTGAGTGCCCTGGAGAGGAAAAGACTACAAAAAGTAGTAAACACTGCCCAGTCCATCATCGGCTCTGACTTCCTTCCATCGAGGGGATCTATCACAGTCGCTGCCTCAAAAAGGCTGGCAGCATCATCAAGGACCCACACCACCCTGGCCACACACTCATCTCCCTGCTACCTTCAGGTAGAAGGTACAGGAGCCTGAAGACTGCAACAACCAGGTTCAGGAATAGCTACTTCCCCACAGCCATCAGGCTATTAAACCTGGCTCGGACAAAACTCTGAACATTAATACCCCTCCATCTGTTATTTGCACTTTATCAATTTATTCATTCATGTGTGTATTTAAGTATATAATTGTAGTCAATGCCTACTATGTTCTGTTGTGCTATGCAAAGAAAGAATTTCATTGTCCTGTCAGGGACACATGACAATAAACTCTTTTGGCTTTGACTAATTGGTTTCTGTAAATTGTCCCTAGTGTGTGAGGATAGTGCTAGTGTACGGGATGATTGCTGGCTGACGAGGACACAGTGGGCCGAACTGTTTCTGCCCTGCATCCCTAACATCTAAACAATCTCAAATCTGCAGTTTTTGAGTTGATCTTCATATTATTTAATAAAATTGGTTGCTTGCATATGTTATCAAATGAAAACAACGGTACTATTTCAGCAGAATGATTTGTATTTTAGAATCATATCTCTCTAATTTTCAATCTTTCTCACTTCCATTCCCAATTATTAAAGAAGAGATATGGAATCCTTTATTTTATACTTGCTAAATGTAGATTTCACTGAAAGAGTAAGAACGTTAATAGTTGTTCTGTTCCAACATATAAAATGTCCTTCATATAATTATGCAAAGTGAGATTTAATAAAATATGAAGTACGAATATTCTATTCGCTTGCCAAGTTTAGCATCACCTCTATTTTATGTCGCAATTGTAGAACATAGAACAGTACAGCATAGGAACAGGCCCATTTGGCCCATAATGTTCATGCCAATCGGATGCCAAGTCCATCTCGTATCCATGTGCAGATAAATTCATAAACTCCCTGACCAGGTCTCCTAAATCTCCCTTTAAAGCTGAGCCTTTTAGTTCTTGATATTTCCACCCTGGGAGAAAGGCGCTGACTGTCTACCCTATCAATGCCTCTCAGCCTGCAGCTGGCCGTTTTTTCACCTCTTTTTTTTATTTTTAGTGAGTTAGTGTTTTGTTTTTGGAGCTCTAGTCTTTTCTATGTGGGGGGGGGGGGGACTGCTTTTCAGGGTCCCTACCTGGTCGGAGAGGCAGCTTTTCTCCGGGCTGCATCTTCGACCCGTCCTCGCGGCCTACCAGCGGGCCTGGAGCGGCGTTTCACGAGGGGACCGCCCAGAACCTCGGCTTCGGCAGTGGTGCAGCGCTGGAGCGCTATCGCGGAGCAGAGCGGGCGATGCCTTGCCCGGGTCGCCGCGCTGGAACGCCGGAATGCTGAGTCCACCGATAAAAAACATCGCGGAGCTGCGGGTCTGTGGAGCGGCCGGCCGCGGGCGGCTGCACTCAACTTTACATCGGGAGCCTGGGATCTCTCGCCGAGGTCGCCAGTGGTGGAGCTCCGTCCAGCGTGGCCTGTTGGCTTCGGAAGCCGCTGTCTCTGGTAAGGAAGCGGCCGTTCAAGGTTTCCCATGCTGCTGTGAGGATTCTCCCGTCGCCAGAACACCATCACCCGGCGAGAAGGCCTAAAACATCAGGCACCATAGTGGCGACTGTAGAGGCCTCAATAGGCCCGACTATGCGTGGATATGGGATGGGACTGGACTTTGTGCCTTCCCTCATAATGGGAACCATTGTGGGGGGATGTTTTTATGTTTAAATCTCTTTATTATTGTTATGTTGTGTTCTTTTTTATGTGCTGCAATGGCAATACGCATTTCACTACACCAATTGGTGTATGTGACTAATAAAGAACCTTTGAACCTCTTTTATCAAGGCTCCCCTCAACCTCCAGCAATCCAGAGAAAACTGTCCATGTCTGTCCAAACTCTCCTTGTAGCTAATACCCAATAAACCAGGCATCATTCTGGTAAACCTCCTCTGCACCCTTTCCTGTATTGGGGCGACCAGAGCTCCAAATGCGGCCTAACCAAAGTCCTATAAAGCTGCATCATGACTTCCTGATTCTTATACTTGACCAGTGAATGCAAGTTCACCATATGCCTTCTCTGCCACCCTATCGACTTGTGTTGCCACTTTTAAGGGAGTTAAGGAGTTTAGTTTTGAGATACAGCGCGGAAACAGGCCCTTTGGCCCACCGAGTCCATACTGACCAGCGATTCCCGCACACTAACACTATCCTACACACACTAAGAACAATTATACCAAGCCAATTAGCCTGCAAACCTGTACTTCCTTGGAGCGTGGGAGGAAACAGGAGATGCCAGAGAAACCCACGCAGGTCACGGGGAGAACGTACAAACTCGGTACAGACAGCACCCGTAGGCGGGATCGAACCGGGTCTCTGGCGCTGGATGGCAGCAGCTCTACCTCCGTGTCACCGTGTTGCCCCATGATCTCTCTGTACATCAATGCTGGACAGACTTGGATTGTTTGCTCTGGGATGCTGGAGGTCGAGGGAAGACCTGATAGAAGTATACAAAAATACGGGAGGCATAAATAAAGAAGAGAGTCAGAAGCTGTGATCCCAGGGTGGAAGTGTCAAAGACGAGAAGGGAAAGCTTTAAGGTGAGAGGGGTAAAGTTTGAAGGAGATGTTGGGGGCAGGTTTTTTACACACAGGTTGGTGGGGTCCTGGAACACACTGCCAGGTGGGTGAGGCAGATACAATAGTGGGATTTAAGAGGATTTTAGGTGTGCAGGGAATGCAAGGATATGGATCACATTCAGGTAACGGAGATGAACGTGGCATCATGTTCAGCCCAGACATTGTGGGCTGAAGGGCCTGTAGCTGTGCTGTACTTTTCTATGTTGTATGTGCTGTGAACATATCTAGAACTAGCGTATGGGTGATTGGTGGTCAGCACGGACTTGGTGGGCCAAAGAGCCTGTTTCCATACTGTATCTCCAAACTAAACTAAAACTCTCTGGAAGTCATTCACAAGTGTCACACCTTGAAACATAACTGAAGGAGTAGGGTCTTGGGACCTCGTGTTGACATGTAGACTAAAGAATAAGCTCATTTGGCCCCTAAGAGGTTTGTGTACATTACCTCTTAAAATTCTGCTTGTATATTTGAGATGTGTGGTGGTGTAGCGGTAGAGTAGCTGCCTGACAGCGCCAGAGACCCGGGTTTGATCCCGACTACGGGTGCTGTCTGTATGGAGTTTGCACGTCCTCCTCATCACCGCATGGGTTTCCTCCGAGATCTTCGGTTTCCTCCCACATGTCAAAGACGTACAGGCTTGTAGGTGAATTGGCTTGGGTTTATACGCTTGGTATAAGTGTAGATTGTCCGGCCACCGAATGGTGAACGAGGTCTGATTGATCTGGACGATGACACGTTGGCCTGGCTCGCCTCAACGGAGCTGCAGGTCTAAAAGACACACGACAGAAGCAGTCCGTGGTGTGTGTAGGCTGTGCTAATGTGCAGGGATCGCTGGTCGGTGCGGGCTGGAATAAAAGAACAGAGAACATGGAGCACAGGAACATGTCCTTTGGCCCACAATGTCTGGCGACCTTGTTGCCAAATTAAACTAATCTCCACTCCCTGCATGGCACCCATACCCCTCCACTGCCTGCATACCCATGTTCCTAGCTCAAAGCTCTTCATCACCACTATCCTGTCAGCTCCCACCACCACCGCCCCTGCCAACATGTTCCAGGCACTCACTACTCACTACGTAAAAATACATGCGCTGCACAACTCCTTTATGGGCCTGTCCCACTTAGGCGATTTTTCAGGCGACTGCCGGCGACTGTCAAGCCGTAGCAGGTCGCTGAAAAACCGGCGACTGGAACAGTGTCAGAACGGTGTCAGAGTGGAACACACACACACAAACACATCGCTTCCTTCACCAGCCGGTTATGCAGGCGGGGGACAGGGCAAGCGGGGGGAGCGCTGTCTGAGTGAAATTCACACGGTGCAAAGCCAATGTGATGCAGACACACACCACGATGAACAGGAAGGTTGGCGCTGCAATTAAGACGGTGAAAGCACAGTGTACGGGAAGGGTCACTTAAGTCCTTTAAGAGAGGGGGAGGTGAAGGGGGAGACAGGGGAGGGAGAAGGAGTGGAGACAACTTTTAAGAAGCCAGTGATACACGGCTGTGAAGCCCGGCGGACATTAACATGGACGTCGGTTATCCTTGGTTCTGAAAACTACTGTTTACGTTTTTTTTCTTAATGAGCCAAGAAATTCTTCGGTCAGCACCGGCTACAACCTCCGACAACCTACGACAACCTTCGACCTCCTGGCGACCCACGACCACTGCACCTATTGGCACAAGAATTCTCGCTACTCTCCGTGGCGTCAACATAATGTTGAAAAATTAGCGGCAACCAGAATGAAGCCGCAACTAGTTACGAGAATGCGGGAACTACTCACCACCATGCAGGCGACTCCCCGGCAACCTCCGGCAAACATGTGGCGACCATGTGGTGACTGCACAGTCTCCTGTAGTCACCTAAAAAAATCGCCCATTAAACTCTCCATCTCTGACCTTAAAATTATGCCCGCTCGTATTTGACACTCCCACATGCGGGAAAAGGGTTCTGTCTGCCTACTGTATATAGACCTCTCATAACTTTCTATCAGGTCTACCCAAGGCCTCCGATGCTCCATGGAAAACAATCCAAGTTTGTCCAACCTCATTATTCAGCTAAGTACCTCTTATCGGGGCAGGGTTCTGGTAAACCTCTTCCTCACCCTCTGCAAAGCCTCCACATCCTGAAATGGGACATGTAAAACTGCACACAATACTCCAAATGCCATCTCACCAAAGTTTTATAAGCCTACAATATTGATAATAAGTGGACAGAGATAATGTGACCTCCATCCCCTGCCATTCCCACACTGACCTTTCTGTCCTGGGCCTCCTCCATTGTCAGAGTGAGGCTAAATGTAAATTGGAGGAACAGCATCTCATCTTTCGCTTGGGCAGCTTACAGCCCAGTGGTATGAATATTGATTTATCTCACTTCAGGCAGGCCCGGCATTCCCTCTCTCTCTATCCCTCCCCCACCCAAGTTGCACCAGCTTCTCATTTTCACCCAACAAACAAGAGAGTCAAGTCAAGAGTGTTTTATTGTCATATGTCCCGGACGGGACAATGAAATTCTTACTTGCTGCAGCACAACAGAATGTGTGAATATGTAATCATAGTGCATAACGGGGGAAGAGAAAAAAAGAAAATGTTCAATAAATAACAAATATAGCGCAATAATAATAGTCTTTTGTAGTTCAGAGCTTATTCGTTGTGTTTATAACCTGACGGCTGTGGGGAAGAAGCTGTTCCTGAATCAGGACGTTACAGTCTTCAGGCTCCTGTACCTTCTTCCTGATGGCAGGGGTGAGATGAGTGTGTGGCCAGGGTGATGTGGGTCTTTGATGATGTTGGCTGCCTTTTTGAGGCAGCGACTACGATAGATCCCTTCGATGGTGGGGAGGTCAGAGCTGGTGATGGACTGGGAAGGGGTTGAATTTTTTGTAGTCTTTTCCGCTCCTGGACATTCAAGTTGCCGAACCAGGCCACGAGGCAAGCAGTCAGAATGCTCTCTCTACCGTGCACCTGTAGAGGTTTAGGAGAATCCTCTTTGACATGCCCAATCTCCGTAATCTTCTCAGGGAGTAGAGTCGCTGATGTGCCTTCTTTATAATTGCATCGGTGTGCTGGGTCCAGGAAAGATCTTCTGATATATGCACGCCCAGGAATTTGAAGTTATTGGCCCTCTCCACCATCGTCCCATTGATGTGAACAAGACTGTGGGTCCTCTTCCTTCCGCTATTAAAGTCCACAATCAGTTCCGTGGTTTTGCTGGTATTGAGAGCTAGATTGTTGTGCTGGCACCATTTGGTCAGTCGGTTGATCTCACTTCCATACTCTGATTCGTCCCCATCTGTGATTCGTCCAACAACAGTGGTGTCATCGACTACTTGATGATGGAGTTCGCACTATGTCCGGCTACGCAGTCATGAGTATAGAGTGAGTACAGCAGGGGCTGAGCACGCAGCCTTGAGGTGCTCCCGTACCAATGGCCTATTTCCTTGATCATTGTTACTTTTTTGCATACCTTTCATTCTTTGTTCTATATCTCTCTCTACAACATCGTCAATATCTCTCATTTCCCTCTCCCATACTGTTCAGTCTGAAGAAGGGTCTCGATCCGAAACGTCGCCCATTCCTTCTCTCCAGAGCGGCTGCCTGTCCAGCTGAGTTACTCGAGCAATTTGTGTTTATGTCCGACAAGATTATATTGTCAGGCGGCTCTCGTAGCTTCTATTTATCAAGTCTGAAGAAGGAACCCGACCCCAAAATGTCACCTGCCCATTCCCTCCACAGATGCTGCCTGACCCGCTGAGTTCCTCCAGCACTTCTTGCACTGCTCAATATTCCAGCATCTGCAGTTCCTTGAGTCTGTCTCCCTGTTTCTATTTATTACCCCTGTCCTTAAAATGAAGTCCTTGATATTTTTCCTTCTCATTGAACTGAATATGATCCTTATACCAGAGTGATGATGTAACTGTTGACTTGAAACTTTTTGCTGGCATTAATCGGAGGTAGTTATATGCACAAAACATGTTTTGCGGTGGGTGCCAGTGAAATGGCTACTGCAGCTGGAACAGTAGCTTTTTGTATTTTATCATTTTGCAGCCATGTTAAGGCCCCTCGAGGACACGGTGCTCATGACCTTATTTCCACAATTAATGCAATATGTTCCTCAGGTATCCATCATTTCCCACCAAATTGGTCTTCATAAATCACATTATTTTCTGAGCATTGCAAATGAATGACATCAGTATAAAAATAATAAAAATCCCCAAGGAGGTAAATTTGCTTATTCGGTTGAGTTTTGCAGGGAACATTAGTTTAGTTTAGTTTAGAGATGCAGAACAGAAACAGGCCCTTTGGCCCACCAAGTCCGCGCCAACCAGCGATGCCCGTACACTAGCACCATCCTACACACTAGGGTCAATCTACAATCTTTACCAAAGACAATTAACCTACAAACTTTCAAAAATCGAAGGTAGACAAAAAATGCTGGAGAAACTCAACGGGTGAGGCAGCATCTATGGAGAGAAGGAATAGGCGACGTTTCGGGTCGAGACCCTTCTACAGACATGTCGGGGGGTGTGGGGGGGGGGGGGGGAGGGGGGTGAAAAAAAGAAAGGAATTAGGCGGAGACAATAGGACTTGTGGGCGAACTGGGAAGGGGAGGGAAAGGAGGGGCTATCAAAAATTGGAGAAGTCAATGTTCATACCGCTGGGGTGTAAACTACCCAAGCAAAATATGAGGTGCTGTTCCTCCAATTTGCACTGGGCCTCACTCTGGCAATGGAGGAGGCCCAGGACAGGTTGGAGGGAAGGAGGAATCTCAGAGAGAGAGAGAAACCTACAAAGCTGTACGTCTTTGGAGTGTGGGGGGAAACCGGAGCGCCCGGGGAAAACCCTCACAGACACGGGGAGAACGTGCAAACTCGGTACAGACAGCAGGAATGAACCTGGGTCTCTGGCGCTGTAAGGCAGCAGCTCTACTGCCTAAATAATCTCAGTGGGATGCCAAGTACACGCACATTGTAACTTGAGGCACAAATGGCCCCTCAGCAAACTCACTGCCACGTTTCTGGGTCAGTTTTGCCCTGCAGGTAGGGTGCTTGCCCCAGTAGAAGTATTTGAGTTCAAGTCCGACACATTGGAATGAGCACGAGATCTAGCTCGACACCACTGTGCGGTAATGAGGGAGTGCTGCACTGTTAAAGGTGCCATCTTGCTTGGCGGCACTGGGCCTGTACTCGCTGGAGTTTAGAAGGATGAAGGGGGACCTTATTGAAACACACAGAATAATGAAAACCTGGATAGAGTGGATGTGGAGAGGATGTTCCCACCAGTGGGAGAGTCTAGGACCAGAGGGCACAGCCTCAGAATAAAACAACTTTACTTTAGAAAGATGAGGAAGAATTTCTTCAGTCAGATGGTGGTGAATCTGTGGAATTCTGTGGAGGCAAAGTTATTGGTACTATTAAGGCGGAGATTGACAGGTTGTTGATTAGTATGGGTGTTAAGGGGAGAAGGCAGGAGAATGGGGTTGGGAGGGAGGGACACTGTAGATCAGCCGGGATTGAGTGGCGGAGCAGACTGAATGGCATAATTCTTCACCTGTGATTCATGATGGAGTTTAATCTGAGCAAGTGTGAGAAGTTTCACTTTTGGGAGGTCAAATGTGAGGGGAAAGTATACAGTTAATGGCAAGATCCTTAACAGAGGGTACAGAGAGAGACTTTGTGATCCAAGTGCATAGTGCTCTGAAAACACAAGTAGAGCAACTTGCCCATGTCAGCCAAGATGTCCCTTCCACAGGTCCCACCTGGCTGCATTTAACTTATATTCCTCCGCTTGCCATTAGTTAGGGTATTGGGTATAAGAGTCATGAGGGTCATGTTGCAGCTTCATAAAAGTTTAGTTAGGCCACGTTTGGAGTATGATCGCTCCTCTACAGGAAGGATGTGGAGGCTTTGGAAAGGACGCAGAGGAGATTTACCAGAAAGTTGCATAGATTAGAGGGATTAGTTGTAAAGGGCCTGTCCCACTTGGGCGACCTAATCCGTGAGTTCTGGCGAGTTTGCCCTCGACTCATACTCGCAGCACGGTCGACACGAGGTCGTAGGAGGTCTTCGTAACTCTCCTTCATGCTCAAGAGTGGTCTCCGCGTACTCGAGGCCTCAGCTAGGTCACGGCGTTTATTTCAATATGTTAAAAAATGCCCGCGTGAAAAAAGAGGTCGCCATGGAAAAATCGATACTTTTTTTACCTAGTCGTAGTAGGTCGGCATGTTAGTCGTAGGTAATCGAGGGTAATCGAAGGTAATCGAAGGTAATCGAGGGTAATCGAGGGTAATCGAGGGTAATCGAGGGTAATCGAGGGTAATCGAGGGTAGTCTTCATCATAGTCGAAGGGAGGTCAAAGGAGATCGAAGGGGGGTCGTCTTCACTCTCCACTATTCGGTGTCCAATTTTCCCGAAGTTAGTCGTAGCTAGTCGAAGCTGGTCTTCAACACAGTCGAAGGAGGTCGAAGCTGGTCTTCTACATAGTCGAAGGAGGTCTTCATCAACTATTTTTCAAATTCTTCTAAACTCACCAATTAGGTCGCCCAAGTCTGACAGCCCCTTAAGGAGAGGTCGGACAAAGTTGGATTGTTTTCCTTAGAGCATCAACGGCTGAGGGGAGACCTGAGACAAGTCTCTAACATTATCAGAGCCATAGATAGAGTGAGAGGTCAGCACTTTTTTCCCAGGGAGAAAATGTCAAAGACTATATAGCTTTCAGGTCAGAGGGGGTGACTTTAAAGGAAATGTACAGGCAGTTATTTTACACAGAGAGCGGTGGGTGCCTGGAACACACGGGCAGGGGCGGGGATGGAAGCAGGAAGAAGGGTTTATGAGAATATTCAGGGAAGGTCATAAGGTCATAAGTAATAGGAATAGAATTAGGCCATTCAGCCCATCAAGTCTGCTCCGCCATTCAATCATGGCTGATCTATCTCTCCCACCTAACCCCATTCTCCTGCCTTCTCCCCATAACCCCTGACACCCGCACTAATCAAGAATCTATCTATCTCTGCATTAAAAACATCCATTGACTTGGCCTCCACAGCCTTCTGTGGCAAAGAATTCCACAGATTCACCACCCTCTGACTAAAGAAATTCCTCCTCTTCTCCTTCCTAAAGGAAGGTCCTTTTATTCTGATGCTGTGCCCTCTAGTCCTAGACTCTCCCACTAGTGGAAACATCCTCTCCACATCCACTCTATCCAAGAAGGGGTATGGATCACCTGGAATGCAGAGAAGACTAGCTTACCTTAGGGTTATGTCAGGCACGGACATTGCGCCTGAAGGGCCTGTTCCTGTGCAGTACTGTGTTGATGTCCTATGTTCTAATTGGAAGGAGAGCATAAGAACAGCACAGTGGCCATCGGTAGAGTTGCTGCCTCACAGCACCAGAGACCCGGGTTCCATCCTGACTAAGGTGCCATCCGTATGGAGTTTGGACGTTCTCCCTGTGACTGCGTGGGTTTTCTCCGGGTGCTCCGGTTTCCTCCCACACTCCAAAGACATGCGGGATTGTAGGTTAATTGGCTTCTGTAAATTGTCGTAGTGTGGTTAGTGTAGTGTAGTCTACACTAAATAGAACATAATATAGTCCATAGTTGTAGTCTATGCGGTGATCGCTGGTCTGTGCGGACTCAGTAGGGCCTGTTTCAATAGACAATAGACAATAGACAATAGGTGCAGGAGTAGGCCATTTGGCCCTTCGAGCCAGCACCGCCATTCAATGTGATCATGGCTGATCATCCACAATCAGTACCCCGTTCCAGCCTTCTCCCCATATCCCCTGACTCCGTTATCTTTAAGAGCCCTATCTAGCTCTCTCTTGAAAGCATCCAGAGAACCTGCCTCCACCGCCCTCTGAGGCAGAGAATTCCACAGACTCACCACTCTCTGTGAGAAAAAGTGTTTCCTCGTCTCTGTTCTAAATGGCTTACTCCTTATTCTTAAACTGTGGCCCCTGGTTCTGGACTCCCCCAACATCGGGAACATGTTTCCTGCCTCTAGCGTGTCCAAGCCCTTAATAACCTTCCATTTTTCCACCCTGGCTAAAGTCTAAAGTAAAGTCCTGCATTGTGCCCTGACCAAGACGGCTGTCTGAATCAACATCACCACAGAAAAAGTCAGGGTAAAGTGTCAATGGGATTTTATTAAACACAGGCTGGCTGCCATGTTTACTATTTGGCATCACTGTTTATGTTTCAGAATTATGCCACAGATGTAAAATGTTTCGGATCTTTAGCCGTTAGAGATACAGCGCGGAAACAGTCCCTTCGGCCCACTTAGTCCGTGCCAACTGGCACTATCTTACACGCTAGGTACAAATTTACAATTTTTAACCAAAGCCAATTAACCTATTAACCTGCACATCTTTGAGATGTGGGAGGAAACTGGAACGCCTGGAGAAAACCCACACGGTATTGAAAATCTATTGTTAAATGTTAAATGAAAGAGCATCAGTTGCCGGGACCAAAAGTCTTCTTCATAAGAAAAAATGGAAGCTGGATTACCTTCTTTGCCATTTGGCTGAACCTTTTCCTCAGCATCACTTTGCTGCATGTTCACAAGTTCATTGGTTCACAAGTTCATAAGTTCTAGGAGCAGCATTCAGCCATTCGGCCCATCAAGTCTACTCCGTCATTCAATCATGGCTGATCTAACTCTCCCTCTTAACCCCATTCTCCTGCCTTCTCCCCATAACTCCTGACACTCATACTGATTAAGAATCTATCTAGCTCCGCCTTAAAAACACCCATTGACTTGGCCTCCACAGCCTTCTGTGGCAAAGAATTCCACAGATTCACCACCCTCTGACTAAAGAATGAACCATTAGTCCCTTAGTCCCCCTAATATTAAAAAAAAAAGTACCGATTCCTGTCTTGTACATACTCAGTAAAGGGCCTGTCCCACTTTCACGACCTAATTCATGACCTCTGCCGAGTCTGCCCTTGACTCATACTCGCAGTATGGTTGCCACAAGGTCGTAGGAGATCTTAAGTAGGTCATAGGTAGGTCGTGATGCAAGTCGTAGGTACATGAGGCATTAAGTAGGTCGGGGCGTTTTTCTAGCCTGATGAAAAATGTCCACGAGTGAAAAAGGTCGTGAATTAGGTCGTGAAAGTGGGACAGGCCCTTAACTGGGCCTCCTGCGCTACCAGAGTAGAGAATTTCTGGCTGACTATCCCCTGTTCTTAATTTTTCCTTCCTGATGAACCTTTTTGTAATTTGCTACTATTTTTAATGACCGGTCCAATTTTCTGACTCGCGTTTGCACAATTACATACTTTTTCTTTCAGTTTTAATCTTCCGTTAGCGAACCGCAGATGTGAGGTCCTGCTCTTTGGATGCTTTCCATTGGACTCTATCTATCTTGTGTGTGTTGGAACATCACCTTAAATGTCGGCCGCAGTATCTGAACCCTTGACCTGATCCACCAAATCTCTTCATCACTTCATTTCACATTCTCACAAGAGGTTCACGAGTCAGAAATCATTGTAAAAGAGCCATACAGTTAAAGAGTGCAGAACATGACCTTGGGCCCGGCTTGCACATGCAGACCAAGATGTCCCATCTACACTGGTTCCACCTGCCCTTGTTTGCCCCATATCCCTCTAAATCTTTCCCATCCAAGTATCTGTCAGAGTGTCATTTAAATGTTGTTAATGTGTCTGCTTCAACTACCTCTTCTGGCAGCTTGTTCCAAAGATCCACCGCCCTTGTGTGAAAAAGTTGCCCCTCAGGTTCCTGTTAACTCTTACCCCTTTTACCTTAAACCTATGTCCTCTGGTTCTTGATTCCTCTGCTCTGATTAAAAGACTCTATGCATCTACCCTATCTGTACTATCATGGTCTTATACTCCACTATTCCTCATCCTCCTGCAATTACAAGGAATAATGTCCTAGCCTGACCAACCTCTCCCGATAGCCCAAAAGACCTCAATTTCCACAACGTCCTCGTAAATCTTCTCAGCACTCTTTCCAGCTTAAAACCATCCATCATATAGCAGGGTGACCAACAATCAACACAACACTCCAAATGTGGCCTCTCCAACATCATGTACAACAGTAACATAACATCACAACTTCTATACTCAATACCCTGACTAGGGTTGTCGACAACAAACAATAGACAATAGGTGCAGGAGTAGGCCCATTCGGCCCTTCGAGCCAGCACCACCATTCAATGTGATCATGGCTGGTCATCCACAATCAGTACCCCGTTCCTGCTTTCTTCCCTTATCCCCTGACTCCACTATCTTTAAGAGCCCTGTCTAGCTCTCTCTTGAAAGCAACAGAGAATTGGCCTCCACTGCTTTCTGAGGCAGAGAATTCCACAGATTTACAACCCTCTGTGTGAAAAGGTTTTTCCTCATCTCCGTTCTAAATGGCTTACCCCTTATTCTTAATCTGTGGCCCCTGGTTCTGGACTCCCCCAACATCGGGAACATGTTTCCTGCCTCTAGCGTGTCCAAACCCTCAATAATCTTATATGTTTCAATAAGATTCCCTCTCATCCTTCTAAATTCCAGCGTAGACAAGCCCAGCCGCTCCATTCTATCAACATATGACAGACCCGCCATCCCGGGAATTAGCCTTGTAAACCTACGCTGCACACCCTCAATAGCAAGAATATCCTTCCTCAAATTTGGAGACCAAAACTGCACACAATACTCCAGGAGTGGTCTCACGAGGGCCGTATACAACAGCAGAATGACCTCTTTGCTCCTATATTCAACTCCTCTTGTTATGAAGGCCAACATGCCATTCGCTTTCTACACTGCCTGCTGTACCTGCATGCTTACTTTCAGTGACTGATGAACAAGGACCCCAGATCCCATTGTACTTCCTCTTTTCCCAACTTGACACCATTCAGATAATAATCTGCTTTCCTGTTTTTGCCACCAAAGTGGGTTGCCAACTGTCCCGTATTAGCCGCGACATCCCATATATTAACCATATAACCATATAACAATTACAGCACGGAAACAGGCCCTCTCGGCCCTTCCAGTCCGTGCCGACCATTTGTTTTCCCCTAGTCCCATCTCCCTGCACTCAGACCATACCCCTCCATTCCCTTCACGTCCATATACCTATCCACTTTACTCTTAAAATGTTAATATTGGGCTAAATTGGTTTGTCCGCCCTTGTCCCCATATTTGACTGCTACTACTTGGGTAGAGGGGACTCGGGTAGAGGGGATCAGAGCGGAGGTGTGGGACAGGCTGGTCCCTCCGCCCACCCAGAGTCACTGACCGCGATGCATCGCCATCGGACCCCAACCCCATCGCGGTTGGTGACTCTGGGTGGGCGGAGGGACTAGCCTGTCCCACACCACCGCTCCACCCGACCCACAGCCCGTCACAGTGCGGCTGCACGGGGGAGATGAGGCGGCGGGCAGGTGGCCGAGGGAGAGGGGGGCTGTCCCGAAGGATGCGCACCTTTGGCCGCTTACAGCTTGGTGCTTGGGTTCATAATGCCCAGTCACTTATGGCTTGTGTGGGAAAATGACCCACACCCTCCTGCTGGTGGAGACGGAGGAGAGAGAGAAGGGGGAGGGAAAGAGAGGGGGGTGCTGGTCGGGTGGAGCGGAGGTTTGGGACAATGTTCATGCCTTCACAGTGATGTGATGGACGCGGGGGTCTGGACCAATCGCTGACAAGTCGCGCCCCCCGGCAACGTCAAGTCCGTTATTGGACTTTTCTGTTGAGCGGCAGTCGGTCCTTTGGCTTGTAGCCGCCTTTCGGGTAGGTGGCGTTTCGACAGAGCGGCCATTCGGTAAGTTTGTTTTTAGGCGACGCAGCTTTTCGGTTCCATGACTTCCACAGATTCACCACCCTCTGACTAAAGAAGTTCCTCCTCACCTCCTTTCTAAAAGAACGTCCTTTAATTCTGAGGCTAAGACCTCTGGTCCTAGACTCTCCCACTAGTGGAAACATCCTCTCCATATCCACTCTATCCAAGCCTTTCATTATTCTGTACATTTCAATGAGGTCCCCCCTCAACCTTCTAAACTCCAGTGAGCATTGTCAAACGCTCATCATATGCTAATCCACTTATCCTGGGATCATTCTTGTAAACCTCCTCTTGACCCTCTCCAGAACCATCCTGAGAATCCTTCCTCAGTATTCCAAATATTCCTCCAATATTCCAAATGCGGCCTGACCAGCGCCTTATAGAGCCTCAGCGTTACATCCCTGTTTTTGTATACAAGCCCTCTCGAAATAAATGCTGGCATTGAATTTGCCTTAATTATAACCAATTCGACTTGCAAATTAACCTTTTGGGGAGTCCTGCACTCCGAAGTCCCTTTGCACTTCCGATTTCTGGATTCTCTCTCCATTTGGAAAATAGTCTCTGCCTTTTTTCCTACTACCAAAATGCATGACTCCACACTTTGCTACACTATATTCCATCTGCCACTTCTCTGCCCACTCTCCCAACCTGTCCAAATCCTTCTGCAGAGTCCCTGCTTCCTCTACACTACCTGCCCCTCCACCTATCGTAGCATCATCCGCAAACCTGGCCACAAAGCCTTCAATCCCCTCGTCCAAATCATTAATATACAACGTGAAGAGCAGCGGCCCCAGCACCAACCCCTGCGGAACTCCGCTAGTCACTGGCAGCCAACCTGAAAAAGCCCCCTTTATTGCCACTCTTTCTGCCATCCAGCCAACCTGCTCTCCATGCTAGTATCTGCCCTTTGATACCGTGGGCTCTCATCTTCCCTCGCAGCCTGATTAGCAGCACCTTATCGAAAGCCTCTATGCCATAATCGTGCCTTGTACAAGAGTCAGAAGTGTTTCATTGTCGTGTATTCCGGCAGCAGATCAATACAATTCCCTTAATTAAATTTCCTTAGTTTAAATACTTATCTAAATAAAAAAACATGGTCTCAGAAAATATCCTGAAAATGCTCACTACTGCTTTTACGAGTTGTGCTTGATGGTATTTATGTATGGTATTATCTGATTTGAACAGATAACATGCAATCCAAGGCTTTTCACTGTACCTCACTACATGTGATAATGATAGGCCTAAACCTAAACCTTAATTTCAGGTACCACTGCACATTTAATTTTTCCAGTTTATATGTAGAGTAATATCTCCCATGAATATTGTCATATCTTTCCGTTAATCTCTCAGTATTTCTTTCTTTGTCCTCCTGTTAGGGCCCCTTGTTTAGTTTTAGTTTAGAGATACAGTCCCACCAAGTACCTGTTGAACAATGATCATTCATACACTAGTTCTATCCTACACACTAGGGACATTTATTTTTTTTACAGAAGCCAATGAACCTACAAATCCGCACGTCTTTGGAATGTGGGCGAAAACCAGAGCATCAGGAAAAAACCCACGTGGTCACCGGGAGAATGTACAGATACCACCTGTTGTCATATTGTTTCTATATCGTGGTTTCCTAAACTTGGTTCACTTTGCTAAGATCGTCATTAAAAGTAGGTTCACGAGGTTAATTCCCGGGATGGCGGGACTGTCGTATGTTGAAAGGATGGAGCTACTGGGCTTGTATACTCTGGAATTTAGAAGGATGAGAGGGGATCTTATTAAAACATATAAGATTATTAAGGGTTTGGACACGCTAGAGGCAGGAAACATGTTCCCGATGTTGGGGGAGTCCAGAACCAGGGGCCACAGTTTAAGAATAAGGGGTAAGCCATTTAGAACGGAGATGAGGAAAAACTTTTTCATCTGTGGAATTCTCTGTCTCCGAAGGCAGTGGAGCCAATTCTCTGGATGCTTTCATGAGAGAGTTGGATAGAGCTCTTAAAGATATGGTGGGGATATGGTGAAAGGCAGTAACGGGGTACTGAATGTGGATGATCACAGTGAATGGTGGTGCTGGCTCGAAGGGCCGAATGGCCTACTCCTGCACCTATTGTCTATGGTCTATTGTCTATTGATTAAATCACTCCTCCACCTTTAGCTAGCTTGGTGTTCATCTTAAATGTCACCTACCCTCCAACACTCACACCCTCAGCAATTCCACACTGGTGCTGTGTTCCTGTATTGGCTATCAAATTATAATTACTTACATCTTTAAGGTTTAAGATGAACGGGAAAAGATTAAATAGGAATGTGAGGGGTAACTTTTTTACAAAAGGGTGGTGGGTGTATGGAACAAGCTGCCAGAGGAGGTAGTTGAGGCTGGAACTATCCCAACGTTTAAGAAGCAGTTAGACAGGTACATGGATAGGACAGGTTTGGAGGCATATGGACCAAATGCTGGCAGGTGAGACTAGCGTAGCTAGGACATGTTGGGCGGTGTGGGTAAGTTGGGCCGAAGGGCCTGTTTCCACACTGTATCACTCTATGACTCCAGCTATTTGCGCTCTTGTTTCATCTGTTGCGTTACAAATTCTAAATACATTCGCACATTAGTTTTTGAGACGCAGCATAGAAACAGGCCCTTCAGCCCACCATGTCCATGCTGACCATTGTCACCTGTTCACACTAGTTCTATGTTACCCCATTTTCTCACTAATGCCCGACAAGCCTTCCTGACCTATTCAACACTCACAGCAGAGCCTTCTGCACATTTACAGAGGCCAATTCACCTGTAAACCCATACGGCTTTGGGATGTGGGAGGAACCCGGAGCACCCAAAGGAGACCCACGTGGTCACAGGGAGAACATGCAAACTCCACACGGACAGCACCTTAGGACAGGATAGAACCCCAGTCTCCAGCTGCCCTTGTGCTGCCCTCATTTCTCATTCCCAGCTTTACGGACTCCGATCTACACTTATACTTACACTCTCCAACCCTTTCTGTCACAGTTGAAGATATTACAGCGTTCCCACATCCAACACATTGAGCAGCCAGGTCCCCTGCAAGGAATCCGGAGGCACTAATCACTCCCAAGCCAAAAATCAGTATCAGAGTCAGAATCAGAATCACACTTTATTCACCAAGTATGTTTTGCAACATACGAGGAATTTCATTGGCCTGGTCAGTCATACAATTAAAAGTAACAAATCACTCAAAAACACATTTTAACATGAACATCCGCCTCAGTGACTTCTACACATTCCTCACTGTGATGGAAGGCGAAATAAAGTTCAAATCCTTCCCTTAGTTCTTCCTCGGTCGGGGGCCTCGAGCCCCCGTTGACAGGACGGTCTTGACTCCCGTGGCTGGCAGCGTTCGGATCCTCCGCGTCGAGGCGATCAGCTCCCGCATCGGGGGGATGTCATCTCCCCCGGCTATCGAACCTCGCGTCGGGGCTGGTCGAACCTTCTGCGAATTTGGAGCTCCTGACTAGCCTCTCCCCACTGTGAGCCCTTGATGGTAAAGTCCGCGGTGGGAGCGGTGGGAGCGGTGGGAGCGATCTCAGGCAAGGTATCGGCTCCGATGTTAAATCCGCGCCCCGTGATAGGGCTCAAAGTCAGTCTGAGGAGGCTTCCAGCTCCATCGGTGGAAGGCCGCAGAGCCCAGAGAATGTGATCCGAAAATTGATCACATCTCTTGCTATGATCCACCCAATCCCTCTACAATTAGAAACAACTAACATTTTCAACTGAAGATAGACACAAAATGCTGGAGTAACTCAGCGGGACAGGCAGCATCTCTGGAGAGAAGGAATGGGTGACCTTTCGGGTCGAGACCCATCTTCAGACTGCAGGGCTCTTTCTCATACTTAAACCAGCGTCTGCAGTTCTTTCCTAACATTTTAAACCCCCTCCCTAGTCCTTACCTTTCACCCCATCAGCCGTCGCATACAACACATACACCTCTCTTCCCTTTCTTGATCTCAGTCTCCATCACAGGAGATAGATTTATCGACTGACGTCTGTTATAAGCCTACTGACATCCACAACTATCTGGACCACACTTCTTCTCACCCTGCTTCCTGTAAAGACTTTATCCCCTCTTCCTAATTCCTCCGTCTACGCCGCATCTGCTCCCAATATGAGGTCTTCCACACTAGAACATCGGAGATGTCCTCATTCTTTAGGGAACGGGAGATCCCCTCTCCCATCATAGATGAGGCCCTCACTCATGTCTCCTCTGTCCACCCTTGCCACCCCTCCCCCTAGTCACAACAGAGACAGAGTCCCCCTAGTCCTTACCTTCCACCCCATCAGCCGTCACATACAACACATAATTCTCCGACATATCCACCACCTCCAACGGGATCCCACCACTAGCCACATCTTCCCATCTCCACCCCTTTCTGCCTTCCGCAGAGACCGTTCCCTCCGCAACTCCCCGGTTAACTCATCCCTTCCCACCCAAACCACCCCCTCCCCAGGTACCTTCCCCTGCAACTGCAGAAGATGCAACACCTGTCCCTGTACCTCCTCCCTCGACTCTGTCCAGGGACCCCGACAGCCCTTTCAGGTTAGGCAGAGGTTCACTTGCGCCTCCTCCAACCTCATCTACTGTATCCATTGTTCAAGGTGTGGACTCGCATACATGGGCGAGACCAAACGCAGACTGGGCAATCATTTTCCCAGTCTCTAGACACACCTGATCTCCCGGTTGCTAAACACTTTAATTCCCAGTCCTATTCCCACACCGATCTTTCTGTCCTGGGCCTCCTACATTGTCAGAGTGAGGTCAAACGCAAATTGGAGGAACAGCACCTCATATTTTGCTTGGGCTGCTTACAGCCCAGAAATATTGATTTCTCTAACTTCATGTAACCCTTGAATTCCCTCTCTCTCACTCCCTCCTCCACCCAAGTAGTACCAGCTTCAAAGTCGTCTTGTGTGGGAAGGAGCTGCAGAGGCTGGTTTAAACCGAAGATAGACACTAAAAGCTGGAGTAACTCAGTGGGACAGGTAGCATCTCTGGAGAGAAGGAATGGGTGACTTTTCGGGTCGAGACTCTTCTTCAGACTTCAGTCTTGACCCGAAATGTCACCCATTCCTGCTCTTCAAAGTCGTCGTGTTGAGTCTCATTGCTTGTACTCATTTTCACCTAGCCCACAGCTTTTCCTTTGTCATTGTTACTTTTTGCATATCTTTCATTCATTTGTTCGGTCTCTCTCTACATCACCGTCTATATCTCTCATTTCCCTTTCCCAGACTCTCAGTCTGAAGAAGATTCAAGATTCAAGATTCAAGAGAGTTTATTGTCGTGTGTCCCAGATAGGACAATGACATTCTTGCTTTGCTTCAGCACAACAGAACATAGTAGGCATGAATACAGAACAGATCAGTGTGTCTTGACCCGAAACGTCACCTATTCCTTCTCCCCAGTGATGCTGCCTGTCCCGCTGAGTTACTCCAGCATTTTGTGTCTAACATTTTAAGTCACGAGTCATTAAAGTAATATTTTATTTCGGAGTCACGTGAGCGACTACGTGAAGACCCCGTCCAGCACGCATGCGCGACATTAGCGTTCATGCAGTGCACCCGCGACGAACGGGAGTTCAAGGCGCTCCCGCTACAAATTGAAAAGTCGGGCCGACAGGTAAGTTTTACCGTGGCCGTGTGTATTTTCTCTGTGGTCTGCTTTATGTTCCAGGAGAATGAGCAAGACCAGAGGGAAGAAATCTGCAGCTCGCCCCCGTTCGTCTTCCATTGGGGAACGTTCTTTGGAGGGGGGACAAGAGGCGGCGGGTATAACTACCGAGCCGAGCCCAGCACCGCTCGTGCTGCCTGAGCAGCGGGCTGGAGGTACCTGCAGCCGGAACCGGGCGGTAGTGTCCGACGATTCGGATGAAGATGCCTCACCGCTCGAGAGCGACACAGGCAGCCGCCTAAGCCGCATGGAACGGCTTATGGAGCAATTGCTCCAGCGAGATCTGCTGGGAGAGCAGCAGCAGACTCGCCAAGGGAGCTCAGGCACTCCCGCAGTGCCCTTTACGGCACTGGCCATTGCTTCACCTTCTTTTGAAGGCAGCATTGGCGACCAGGTCTGGGCTGGTCAAGAAGAGGGGTCGCTGGCTGAAGATGTCCAGAGTACGCAGGGTGTACAGGATCAGGAAGAGCTGCTGGGTGTGGTCAACCGCTACGTGGCCATTCCACAAGCGGGTCGGCCATTAGAGCCGAAACTTGCAGCCAGCATTAACCACCTGTCCTCAAAACCCCTACAAGAAACAGATGGTCAATGAGGCTCTTGAACAATATACAGCCCCAGAAAATTGTACATCATTGAATGTACCAGCTGTAAACAGCCAAATTTGGGGACATTTGGGGCAGAACATCAGGAACCTGGAGTTGAAGCTCTAGAAAATCCTTAAACTCCTGACTGCAGGAATAACATCATATGCTCGGTCCATTGATGGTGTGGGCATCTCCACAAATCAGCAAGACACATTAGCTCTGCTGTGCACCACTCAATATGAGATAAACAATTTACGGAAGGAAATCATCAAGCCTGCCCTCAACCCTAAATTTGCGGGACTTTGCAAAACACCGGGTTCAGAACCTTCAATTCTGCTCTTTGGAAAGGACCTTCCGAAAAAGGTGAAAGACCTAGAGGAAGAATCCAAGACCTTTGGTCTCGTGAGGGCAGGTTTGGGACCGAGCAGACCTAACAAACCCAGGCGGCAGTACCCCACGGCGTCCACCAGTCGTCGACCACCATATGGGACTGGTGAAAGCTCGGGGTCCGCACCCATTCCCCGTAAGCCTTTTTTAGGCCAGGGCCCAGAGCGGACCCCATGGAAAATGCGCCACCCCCAACAACATCAACATCAACAGCAGCCCTCTACAGCCCAGCAGACGCCTCATCGTCCAGCGAAGAGGCAGAAGAAGCACCAATAACCATGGAGGTAGGTGGGTCTGGTTCCTCTCAACATATGAGCAGTAGGGGCTCTATACTAACAGGGGGGAGATTGCACTTGTTTTTGGATGCATGGGAATCCATCACTAATGACAAGTATATACTCAGCAGCATTCATGGCTATAAAATTGACTTTGTTCATGAAAACATTCCGCCAGTTCAGCATATACCCCAAAGGGTATTCACCCTCTCAGTCAGAGAAAAAAGAGGGTCAAGCTGAACTGATGAGGCTACTAGTAAAAGGTGTCATTGAAAGAACAAAACATGAACCTTTGGAATTTGTGTCTAATATTTTCACTAAAACTAAAAAAGATGGTGGATGTCACATCATCATTGACTTAACTACTTTAAACAAGTCTGTTAAGTATATACATTTCAAGATGGAAACTTTTGAAACAGCCAGACTATTGATTTCTAGAGGTTACTTTCTAGCAAGCATTGATTTAAAAGATGCCTACTACTCAGTACCCATACACAAGGAACATCGTAAATACTTAAAGTTTATCTGGATGAAACAGCTATGGCAATTTAAAGCCTTACCAAATGGACTAACCTCTGCTCCAAGGTTGTTAACTAAAATCTTAAAACCCGCTTTGGTATTATTGAGGAAACAAAAGCATATAGTCATGGCGTACTTAGACGACATTTTAATAGTAGGGAAAACCTTGGAGAGCTATTTTGGCAGTAGCAGCCACCAAACGTTTGTTTGTCATACATCCAGATAAATCCAATTTTACACCGTCCACTACCATGGACTATCTTGGATTTACGATTGATACTGTTCGCATGATTGTAACTCTGCCGAAGGGGAAAGCATCAGAATTGGCACTATCATGCAATGAACTAATGGATAAACATCAGCCAACCATATGGCAGGTAGCTAGAGTTATTGGTAAAATGGTAGCAGCTTTTCCAGCTGTACAATTTGGGCCTTTGCACTATCAAAATTTGCAAAGAGCAAAAGTGCACGCACTAAAGCAAAACTCAGGTCACTTTGACCGAGTTATGAATTTAACTGCTGAATCCATTCCAGAGTTACAATGGTGGACAAGGAACGTTAGGCTCAGCTCCAGTCCCATAATAATCACCAACCCAGTATTAACCATTCAAACGGATGCCAGTGCTTTGGGCTGGGGAGCAACTAACATGCAATCCAGCACAGGGGGCAGATGGACTAATTCTGAATCATCTTGCCTACAGACACGAGGTATCAACTACTTAGAAATGTTGGGTGCGTTTTATGGTTTTAAAAGCATATTCATCTAATACGCATCATGCACATGTCCGGTTGCAATTAGATAATACCACGGTGGTGGCTTATATCAACCACATGGGTGGTGTAAAGTCAATATCGTGTGACAATTTGGTCAACCTAATCTGGCAATGGTGTGTCAAAAGCATATTTGGTTATCAGCAACTTACCTACCTGGGGAGACTTTAAACTAGAAAGGCTGGGGGGAGGGACTCGGGTAGAGGGGGCTAGGGGTCAGGGTGTGGGGCAAGAGGCAGAGAAGGGAAGCACTCGGATCCAAAATGTAGGCGAGAAAGATGAAAAAGATAATAGACCGAGAATAAGGGATGGTGGGTTTCTAAAATGTGTATATTTTGATGCTAGGAGCATTGTAAGTAAGGTGGACGAACTTAGAGCCTGGATTGACACCTGGAAATATGATGTTGTGGCAATCAGTGAAACATGGTTGCAGGAGGGCTGTGATTGGAAACTAAATATTCCAGGATTTTGTTGCTTCAGGTGTGATAGAATTGGAGGGACCAGAGGGGGAGGTGTTGCATTGCTTGTCAGAGAAGATATTACAGCAGTGCTTTGGCAGGATAGATTAGAGGGCTCGTCTAGGGAGGCTATTTGGGTGGAACTGAGAAGTGGGAACGGTGTAGCAACACTTTTAGGGGTGTATTATAGACCGCCAAATGGGGAGCGAGAATTGGAAGAGCAAATATGTAAGGAGATAGCAGATATTAGTAGTAAGCACAAGGTAGTGATTGTGGGAGATTTCAATTTTCCAAAAATAGACTGGGAAACACATTCTGTAAATGGGCTGGATGGTTTGGAGTTTGTAAAATGTGTGCAGGATAGTTTTTTGCAGCAGTACATAGAGGTATCGACCAGAGAAGGGGCAGTGCTGGACCTCCTGTTAGGAAATGAGGCAGGTCAGGTGACGGAGGTATGCGTTGGTGAGCACTTCGGGACCAGTGATCACAATACCATTAGTTTCAATATAATTATGGAGAGAGTCAGAACTGGACCTAGGGTAGAGATTTTTGATTGGAGAAAGGCTAACTTTGAGGGAATGCGTAAGGATTTTAAAGGAGTGAATTGGGACACTTTGTTTCATGGGAAGGATGTAGAAGAGAAATGGAGGACATTTAAAGGGGAAATTGTAAGAGTACAGAATCTTTATGTCCCTGTTAGGTTGAAAGGAAATAGTAAAAATTGGAAAGAGCCATGGTTTTCAAGGGAAATTGGACACTTGTTTCGAAAAAAGAGAGATATCTACAATAATTATAGGAGGCATGGAGTAAAAGAGGTGCTAGAGGAGTATAAAGAATGTAAAAAAAGAATCTTAAGAAAGAAATTAGGAAGGCTAAAAGAAGATATGAGGTTGCTTTGGCAAGAAAGGTGAAAGTAAACCCAAAGGGTTTCTACAGCTATATTAATAGCAAAAGGATAACGAGGGATAAAATTGGACCATTAGAGAACCAGAATGGACAGCTATCTGCAGAGCCAAAAGAGATGGGGGAGATATTGAACAATTTATTTTTCTTCGGTATTCACCAAGGAGAAGGATATTGAACTCGGTGAGTTAAGGGGAAAGAGTAGAGTAGCTATGGAAACTATGAGATTCAAAGAGGAGGAAGTACTGACACTTTTGAAAAAATAAAAGTGGATAAGTCTCCAGGTCCTGACAGGATATTCCCCTAGGACATTGAGGGAAGTTAGTGTAGAAATAGCAGGAGCTATGACAGAAATATTTCAAATGTCATTAGAAACGGGAATAGTGCCGGAGGATTGGCGTACTGCGCATGTTCTTCCATTGTTTCAAAAGGGTTCAAAGAATAAACCTAGCAATTATAGACCTATTAGTTTGACGTCAGTGGTGGGCAAATTAATGGAAAGGATACTTAGAGATAATATATATAAGCATCTGGATAAACAGGGTCTGATCAGGAACAGTCAACATGGATTTGTGCCTGGAAGGTCATGTTTGACAAACCTTCTTGAATTTTTTGAAGCGGTAACTAGGGAAATTGATGAGGGTAAAGCAGTGGATGTTGTCTATATGGATTTCAGTAAGGCCTTTGACAAGGTTCCCCATGGAAGGTTGGTTAAGAAGGTTCAATCTTTGGGTGTTAATGGCGGAGTAGCAAGATGGATTCAACAGTGGCTGAATGGGAGATGTCAGAGAGTAATGGTGGATGGCTGTTTGTCAGGTTGGAAGCCGGTGACCAGTGGGGTGCCTCAGGGATCTGTGTTGGGTCCACTGTTGTTTGTCATGTACATCAATGATCTGGATGATGGGGTGGAAAATTGGATAAGTAAGTATGCAGATGATACTAAGATAGGTGGTGTTGTGGATAATGAAGTAGATTTTCAAAGTCTACAGAGAGATTTGGGGCATTTGGAAAAGTGGGCTGAAAGATGGCAGATGGAGTTTAATGCTGATAAGTGTGAAGTGCTACATCTTGGTAGGACAAATCAAAATAGGACGTACATGGTAAATGGTAGGGAATTGAGGAATGCTGTGGAACAGAGGGATCTAGGAATAAACTGTGCATAGTTCCCTGAAGGTGGAATCACATGTAGATAGGGTGGTAAAGAAAGCCTTTGGTGTGCTGGCCTTTATAAATCAGAGCATTGAATATAGGAGTAGGGAAGTAATGTTAAAATTGTACAAGGCATTGGTAAGACCAATTCTGGAGTATGGTGTACAATTTTGGTCGCCAAGTTATAGGAAGGATGTCAACAAAATAGAGAGAGTACAGAGGAGATTTACTAGAATGTTGCCAGGGTTCCAGCAACTATGTTACAGAGAAAGGTTGAACAAGTTAGGTCTTTATTCTTTGGAGCGCAGAAGGTTAAGGGGGGACTTGATTGAGGTCTTTAAAATGATGAAAGGGATAGACAGAGTTGACGTGGATACGTTTTTCCCATTGAGGGTAGGGAAGATTCAAACAAGAGGGCATGACATGAGAATTAAGGGACAGAGGTTTCGGGGGGTAACGTGAGGGGGAACTTCTTTACTCAGAGGGTGGTGGCTGTGTGGAATGAGCTTCCAGCAGAAGTGGTGGAGTAAAAGTAAAGTGGATAGGTATATGGACGTGAAGGGAATGGAGGGGGTATGGTCTGAGTGCAGGTAGATGGGACTAGGGGAAAAACAAATGGTCGGCACGGACTGGAAGGGCCGAGAGGGCCTGTTTCCGTGCTGTAATTGTTATATGGTAAGCAAAATACAGTGGCAGACACCAGGTCATGCAAATTTAACGATAACATCGAATGGATGTTAAATCCCAAAGTATTTGCTGAAATTACAAAAGCAATATGGCACACCAGATATCGATCTATTTGCATCCAGGCTGAATCACCAGGTACCAATGTATGTCGCTTGGGAACCAGACCCTGAGGCAGCAGCAGTTGATGCATTCACGCTGCTTTGGGGAAAATGTTCTTTATGCTTTTCCTCCCTTCTGCCTCATCAGTCGGGTATTATGCAAGATTCAATTGGATTCCGCTTCAGGAATCTTGATAATACCCGACTGACCTACACAGCCATGGTTCCCAGTGGCCCTCGATATGGCTGTCGAAACACCGTTGGAATTCCCCAGCAGTCCAGAATTATTAATCCACCCAGTGTCAGGCATTAGTCACCCGTGCCATGACAGAGTCAATCTCCTGGCTTGCAGATTCTAAAAAGACCTCTACTGGGCCTGGAACTGTCTGAGGACGCCATCAACATGATGACCGCATCCCACGGGAGTCCACCAGGAGACAATACCTAACCAACATAAGGAAATGGGAACGGTATTGCTCCAAAACAGGAACTACCTCCTCAACAGCAACAGCTACCAGTGTTTTGGAGTTCCTGGTTGGATTACATCGGAAGGACTCAGCTACAGCGCCATCAATACAGCCAGGAGTGCGTTGTCAGCTTATTTGGTTCCAGCAGCAGGACAACAGGCTTTGGGGTCCCATCCACTAGTGGTCAAAATCATGAGGGGCATTTTTAACATTAATTCCCCCAGACCAAGGTACACTCAGATCTGGGTGTCAGCATTGTGCTGACGTACCTTAGGGGATGGCCACCACCCAGGTCACTCACGCTGGAACAACTTTACTCTGAAATCAGTCATGCTCATGGCACTAGTGTCAGCACAAAGGGTACAGTCCCTCCACCTTCTGAGGCTGGACAACATGACAGAGTCATTGGACTGTTTCACATTCCATATTCAGGGACTGGTCAAACAAACTAGACCAGGTACCATGCCCATCCAGTCCATGGCGTTCCGGGGGCATATTCATCTGACCCACGGCCGTGTGCCAAGACCCATCTCGCAAATTACATAGACACAACATACAACTTAAGAGGAGAGAAAAAGCCTTATGGATAAGCCACAAGGAAGCCCCATGGTCAGGTGGACGAGCCAAACCATTTCAAGGTGGCCCTCAAGCAGGTGCTTAAGTCCGCGGGAGTCAATACTAATGTTTTACAAAATCTCACTCCACCAGGGCTGCATCTACGTCGGCGGCTAGGCGAATGGACGTGCCTATGGACCATAATCCTGGCCAGAGCAGGATGGTCTTCGGAAAGAACTTTCCAAGGTTTTATAATAAGCCGCTGGCGGAACCTGCTACATTTGCAGACAGAATTTTAGAGTCTGCAGATAATATTTAATTTCAGCCCGGGGGAGCTCTCTGTTTTTTGTTGTCATTAATAAACCTTTTTTGTTCACAAACAGGTTATTGTTGACTGTGATAACATACTTCCTCCCTCTAAGGTCTTCAGACAGTGAGTGAAGCATGAGCTGGTACACAGTTCGGAATCACAGAGCTTTGAAGTCTTCATGTAGTCATCACTTGACTCCGAAATAAAATAGTGAGATTAAATGAGAAATTACCAGTTCGAAGTTTGATCTGTATTTTATGAGGAGTTACGATGAGGGATTACGTGCCCTCCGCTCCCACCCCCTATTATACAGATCAACTGGTAATTAAGTTCTTATTTTTTCTTTACTATATTTATTTCAATTGTTGTGTTTTTTCTGTGAATCCACACCGCTGCTTTGAAGAATGTCGCGCATGCGTGCTGGACGGGGTCTTCACGTAATCCCTCATCGTAACTCCTCATAAAATACAGATCAAACTTCGAACTGGTAAGTTCTCATTTAATCTCACTAGTTTAATTCACATCAAGTCTCCTTGCTAACATTTCTCTTCATAGGAACATTAAAAACAGGAACAGGTCATTCAATAACTGCACTCCAAAGATTATTTATTGTTTAGTTTAGTTTAGAGATACAAAGCGGAAACAGGCCCATCGGCCCACTGAGTCCGCACCGACCAGCGATCCCCACACACTAGTTCTTTCCTACACACTAGGGTCCTATTTACGGAAGACAATTAACCTACACACCTGCACGTCTTTGGAATGTGAGAAGAAACCAGAGCCACCGGAGAAAAACGTGCAGTCACAGTACAAACTCCATACAGGCAGGCAATAGACAATGGACAATAGACAATAGGTGCAGGAGGAGGCCATGCTGCCCTTCGAGCCAGCACCGCCATTCAATATGATCATGGCCGATCATCCACATTCAGTAACCCGTTCCTGCCTTCTCACCATATCCCCTGACTCCACTATCTTAAAGAGCCCTATCTAACTCTCTATTGAAAGCATTCGGAGAATTGGCCTCCACTGCCTTCTGAGGCAGAGAATTCCACAGATTCACAACTCTCTGGATGAAAACATTTTTCCACATCTCTGTTCTAAATGCCTATCCCTTATTCTTAAACTGTGGCCCCTGGTTCTGGACTCGCCCAATATCGGAACGTGCACCTGTAGTCGGGATGGAACCCGGGTCCCTGGCGCTCTGGGGCAGCAACTCTACCGCTGCGCCGTTGTTGCCTTAAGCCCTATGAGTTGCATGAACAAGAAGGGTAATATCATTGGAATGATGGCCTATTATTCTCCTTTTCACTGAACACTTGAGAAAAGTACTGTGGCCACGCAGTAAACACAACAGCCGATTTGCACACGGCAAGAGTCCGCAAATGGGAAGGAGATAACGATCAGATCATCTGTTCTCTTTGGCCATGTTCGTTGAGCAATAAATATTGTCCAGTGCTCAAAGAATGAAAGATTGATATGAAGGCTTTGAAAATAAATCAACATTCTAGAATAGTTTCTTTCAATTACTGCCCATAAAAATTCAGACTAACCAATGCCTGGCTTTCTAGCCTGAAGATAAATCACATATATTCACACTTTGTAAACACAGCGGCTGCCAAACTAAACACTATTTAAAACCCTTTAACTAACATGCAGACATTACACATTCCAGTTACTCACACAACTGCTGTAACACTTATGTTTACATTCATACAAATCAGTTAATGTTGACGTTCTCCAGAAACTTTCTGGAATGTCGTAGAAAGGAATATATATAGATTATACCTTTGTATTGCAAATTAACTCGCACGCTCCCTCAACATCTGGCTCTCAATGGTCCCACAGTTTGCTGCCGTCTCTCAAATGTTTCCAGAAGGAGCTGCAGATGCTGGTTTACCAAGGAATGACACAAAATGCTGGAGTAAATCGGTGGGTCAGGCAGCATGCCTGGAGAATGTGGAAATGTAAACCGCATTGGAGACCCTCGGACTGTCTTTGATCAGACTTTACTGGGCGTTACCTTGCACTGAACATTATTCCCTTGATCATGTATCTGTACACTGTGGATGGCTGGATTGTAATCATGTATTGTCTTTCCGCTGACTGGATAGCCGGCAACAGAAGCTTTTCACTGCACCTCGGTACACGGGACAATAAACTAAACTCAAAGGTGACGTTTCGGGTCGGGACCCTTCTTCAGATTGATTGCAGGGGGTGGGAAAAGAAAGCCACAAGAGTTGCGGGGAGGGCAAAGTGTGGAAGGTCAAAGGTGGACACAGGCAGGGGGCGGGGGGGGCGTGCGTAGGGGGTATTGATAGGCAGATGGTTGGTCAAACGCCAGAGATGAAAACACACAAGATGTGAGACAAAAGGAGTTGCAAATTATGAAGCTAGAGGATTGACAGGGTGTGAATTGTGTAGCTGAGTTGAGTTTAGTTCATTTTCTTTAGTTAAGTTTAGTTTAGAGATACAGCGCGGAAACAGGCCCTTTGGCCCATCAAGCCCGTACCGACGCTGCACACTAGAACTATCCTAGAACACACACTAGGGATAATTTATAGTTATACCAAGCCAATTAATCTACAAACCTGGAAGTCTTTGGAGTGTGGGAGGAAACCGAAGATCTCGGAGAAAACCCACGTGGTCACGGAGAGAACGTACAAACTGTGTACAGACAGCACCCGTAGTCGGGATCGAACCTGGATCTCAAGTGCTGCAAGCGCTGTAAGGCAGCAACTCTACCGCTGGTCTCCCACTAAACCTGTTCAAGATCACATCCAGCCTCTGGTTCTTGTGTACATAATCAATTCTCTTTCCTGATAATTTTGTTCGGAGTTTGTACCTGCGTTATCCCTGTGACCTGCATTGGTTTTCTCCCGGATCTCCGGTGGGATCTCCCACACTCCAAAGACATACACGTTTGTAGGTTAATTGGTTGGGTATAATTGTAAATTGTCTCTAGCGTGTGTAGGATAGCGTACGTGTGTGGGGATCGATGGTCAGTGCGGACTCGGTGGGCCGAAGGACCTGTTTCTGCGCTGTATCTCTAAACTAAATTCTGGTGCTGTCTGTGTGTGGAGTTTGTATGTTCTACCTGTGACTGCGCTGGTTTCCTCCCACACACTGAACAAGTGCGGGTTTGTAGGTTAATTCACCTCATTAAATTGCCCCGAGTGTGCCGGAAGTAAATGCGGACTAGCGTAAACGGGTGATAGATGGTCAGCGTGGATGGTCGGCTGAAGGGGCTGTTTCTATGATCGATCAATTGATGATTGATTATAGAAAGTGTAAATGAAAAACTTTACAAGCTCTTAAGTGTGTGCAACATCTTTTAATGATAGCACTGGTATTACACACACCTTCAAACACCGGCTACATTTTCCTACTGAGGAAGGCGTTATGATTGATGTTAACTGGGCGGGGTTAATGGGAGTGAGGTAACTATATTATTGGTTGCATATAAACCATCTACATCCTTCCCCTTAGAAATCAAAAAAACAGATTGTTGTCACGACAACCGAATTAAACAGCAGAATTAAACGAAATCGCCGTAGCGAACAGGCGGCTTACTGATCCTGCCCGAGCGCGTACGGATGTCTCCCCTCCCCCGAAAGAGCAGAAGAAGCAGGAGGACGCAAGGCAGCCGGGGAACCGGGAAGGGCATTGGGGTGGGAGAAAACAGGAGAGGGAGAACCGCGATCGGCAACAGGGGACCCGCGCAGAGGGGAACCAGGCGCCCGCGACGGGGACCGAGGCATGCAGGGAACACCAGCCGGGGCGGCAGCCGGCTGCTGATAGGAGAGTGGAGGGGGCATAGGGCCCAGGGGGCTGCGGCTGTGGCTCATTAACCGCAAGCAGGTGTTGTCGGCTTCTTCGGTAGATGGAACCCTCACAGTCGACCAGATACGAACGATAGGTGAGTCGGCCACCCCAACCAGGTGGCCAGACGGTAGTGTTTGAAGGTGGCCAGACGGTAGTGTTTGAAGGTGAAGGGGAATGATGCAGCGATCCATCGACAGACTGAAGGCAGGCCGCACCCAGACCGAACTTGGAAGCGTCACAGGTGACGGTGATGGGGCGACCCACGTCGAAGAACCGCAAACGTCGGAGTGCTAATCAGTTTCGACTTGAGGCGGTCAAAGGCCTGCTGGTGATGTGGGAGCCAGGCCCAGGCGATATCCTTTTTTGTCAGCTGCCGCAGGGGAGCACTCAGCTCACTGAGGTTTGGTATTAAACTTGCCAAGGTAGTTCACCATGCCCAAGAATCGTTGCAGACCTGGCACGTCGGTGGGGGCTGCCATTTCGGAAGATGGCAGCTGCCTTCAAGGGGTCGGGCCTTTAGTCCGTTAGGGGTGAAAACATGTCCCAACATACGTGACCTCTGAGACACGAAACCGGCACTTCTTGGGATTCAGCTTCAGGTTCGCCTGTCTCGCGCGATCCAGGACGCGGCGGAGGTTCAGGTCGTGCTCGGCAATGTCCTTCCCATAAACCAGGATATTCATCCACGATGATGGCACATGGCAGGTCCGCGAATAATTGCTCCATCGTCTGCTGGAACACCTCGCTAGCAGAATTGATGCCGAATGGCATTCGCAGGAACTTGAATCTGCCGAACGGTGTGGCGAAGGTCGTCAGGTCAGAAGACGCTTTGTCCAACGGGACCTGCCAAAACGAGTTTCTTAGCGTCTAGGACCGAAAAGATGGTGGCTTGCCCGACCTTTGCCGCCACATCCTCAACAGACCGCATGGGGTAATGTGGTCGCCTGATGGCAAGGTTTAAGTCCTTCGGGTTGATACACACGCGTATCTCGTTCTTGTCTTTCTTAATCGTGGCAACCATGGTGGAGACCCAATCGGTGGGCTCGCTAACTGCTACTAGCACCCCTTTTCGACCATCTCATTGAGCATCGCCTCGACCTTGTCCTTCATGGCGTGAGACACCCTGTGAGGTGCGCGGACCACGGGTTGTATATTTGGGTCAATGGAAATATGGTATGACACTGGTAACTTCCCCAGGTCATCGTCGAACAGGTCCTGGTATTCAGCAACCGGGTCAAACGACAGTTGCACTTTGTGGACCGTGCGGTCAAAGGAGACCAGGCCAAGATCCTGGCACGCACGGTTGCCCAACAGGGTTACACAGTCAGAGTTCAAAACATAGAAAACCAGGTTTCTTGTGGCCTTTTGCAGCACGCAGTTAAAGTGGCCCTCCCCGCAGGCCTTAGAATCTCTCCACCATAGGCGTGCAGGGTAGCATCGTCAACAACCAGAGGCTCATTATTCCTTATCTTGTTGAAAAGATTCATGGACAAAACATTGACTCTCGCGCCAGTATCTAATTTGGCAGAGAAGGTTACGCCATTGACAGTCACAGGTACGGAGGGATCATTGCGGTGGGCGGGTGTCTGTAGGAGGGTAAACACATGAGAGTCCTCGGCAGAATTAATTGGCTCTGCACCATTGCATTCAACTAAATTGGGCTGTGAGTCGAAACAGAGATCAGATTGCAGCAGCATGTTTAGACTGGGACTGGAAGCTTGTGCCTGGCTCCCCACGGGAACGGAGTAAGCGACAGGAGGCTGAGAAATGGTTCAGCTTTTTACAAAAGTTACAGGTTTTTACCAAAGGCGGGACACGTCGACAGTCTATGGTGCATGTAGTTACAGTTCGGGCACCTTTTTCGGGGCACATCGCCAGGTCCAGGGCGGGCACGCGGCAGAAAAACATTGTTTCCCACCCGAGGCTGTGGGCTCCTAAACCCTGCCAGGTTGACAGATTTATTGCCCAAGTCCCGGTGGTCCTCTTGCAAAACAACGACCTCAGACAATCTGCAGGCATGCATTGCTTTGTCCAACGTTAGATCCGGATCCCTCAAAAGCTCACATCGCAGCTTCTGGTCACGCATGCCAGTTACTAAAATGTCTCTAGTGAGCTGGTCGGTCATCTCGTCATGTTTTATTGCTGATTTGCGTCATCTCGCCAAAACGGCACCGCTGGGCGAGATGACGCAAATCAGCAATAAAACATTCAACAGGTTCATCCGGCCCTCTCTAGAATGCGGTTCGAGGGCAGGTCACAAAATCTCCTTGAACTTACGTAGCAGGCAAGCGGGGTCGTCAGCAGACTCTGCAGGAGTAATCACCTCATCATCGACGCCCAGGACCGCTGGAGCGTTAGGTGGAAAGTTCTGGCTCTCTTCATGGCATCAGGTCCGACAAGGTTGAGTAGGAGGGAAGCTTTAAGGGAGTCAGGATCAGCGCGGTGTGCGACGTTGACAAAGTGTGTGAAATCAAATTCAAACGTGGCCCAGCGCTCAGAGATGTCAGCATCAAAGACAAGCTGCTCGGGCTTTCTGCAAGAGGACGCCATGGCCAAGAGATCAAAAGCACAAAAAACACAAATCAAAAAAAAGAAATAAAACCGATAAACAGGAGACGCAAGTATCTTCCAGCTTTGACACCATGTTAAATGAACAACTTTACAAGCTCTTAAGTGTGCATACATCTTTTGATGATCTAGCACTGGGTATTACATTACACCTTCAAACACCGGCTACATTTCCTACTGAGGGGAAGGCGTTATGATTGATGTTAACTGGGCGGGGTTAATGGGAGTGAGGTAACTATATTATTTGGTTGCATATAAACCATCTACAGAAAGCCCTTTCAGTCATTCAAACCAATCCATCCACCAACCCATCCACCCATCCCACCAACTATATAGGGGGGGGGGGGGGGGGGGGGGGGGGGGGGTGTGGACATCCACCCATCCAAGCCACCCACACCCCCCCCAACCCCCCATCTCTTCATCCCTCCACAACCACCAACCCACCATCCCACCCCCCACCCACCACCATCCACCCATCCACCCATCCATCTCCACCCCACCACCCCATACCACCCACCCACCATCCACCATCCCACCCATCCATCCATGCACCCAATCCATCCACCCACCCACCCACCCCAATACCCCCACCACCCACCCACCCATCACCCACACCACACCACCCACCTCCATCCACCCACCCCACCCACCACCCATCACACCCACCCATCCTACGCATCCACACCACCCCCATCCTCCACTTCCACCCCCACACCACCCATCCATCCACCCATACACCTCATCCACCCACCCATTCCACCATCCATCCATACCACCCTCCATCCATCCACTCCATACCACCCAGCCACCCCCCATCCCATCCATGCCACCCCCATGATCCTCCCATCCACCCACCCACCCATCACCACCCACCCACATATCCATCCACTCCACACCTATACACCCCACCATTCCAACCCATCCATCCACCAGCCACCACCACCCAACCCATTGCCTCCCAACCATTCCACCCACCAACCCATCCAACCACCATCCCATCCACATCCATACTCCCTTCCTATCCATCCAACCATGAATCAATGAATGCAATAATGAACCAATCCACCCATCCACCTCACCCATCCATCCATCCACCTCCCACCCCTGCCACCCATCCATCCCTGCAATCCCACCCATCCCAGCCATCCTTCACCCAACACCCATCCATCAAATCATCCATGCAAAGAACCCATCCATCATCCACCCACCCACCCATCATCCATCCACATCCATCCATCCACCGACATCCATCCCGCATCCACGCATCCATCCTCCTACCATCCATCCACCCATCCACACCAGCCATCCATCTCCATTCCATCCATCCTCACCCACCCATCCGCCTCCCATCCCCACCCACCCATCCCCAATCTTCCACCCACCCATCACCATAGAGATCCCATCCATCCTACCCACCCACCAATCCACCCACACCAGCCACCCACCACCCACTCCCACCCATCTCCATACCCACATCCACCCACCCATCCACCCACCACATCCATCCATCCCCAATCCCATCCACCCATACCCCACCCATTCACCCATTCCCCACCAACCCACCCATCATACATCCACACCATCACCCACCATCCCCATCACCCACCCGCCATTCCTCCTTCCTCCACCCACCCTATCTTACCACACCCAAACCTCGCCACCCCTCCATCCACCCATCCCATCCTCCCACCCATCCCACCCCACCCATCACCCCTCCCCCATCCATCCCTCATCATCACCCATCCACACCCATTCATCCATCCCATCCACCCACCCACCCACCCACCCATCCACCCATCCACACCCATGCCACACCGATCCACACTCCACACATCCACCAGTCCACACCACTCCATCCACCCACCCATCCACCCATCCACCATCCACCATCATCCACCCACCCACCCATGCCATCAATCCACCCAGCCCCCACCCATCCATTCCATCCAGCCCATCCACCACACCTCCATAACCACCCATCCATCCATCACCCATCCACCATCCATCCACCCACCACCATCCACCCACCCCACCCCCAAACCCATCCACACAACCATCCCCCTCCCCATCACCCCCCACCCATTTTTTTTTTTTTTTCCCACCCAACCCTCCCATCCACCCACCCATTCACCCACCACCCACCCATCCCACCCATCCACCTTCATCCCATCCCATCCATCCACCCACCCCATCCACCCATCACCCATCCACCCCACCCACCCACCTCCCATCCACCCCATCCACCCATCCACCACCCCATCCATCCCACCCACCATCCACACCCATCCATCCATCCAATCACCCACCCATCCATCCTCCACCTCACCCATCCACCCCCCACCCATCCACCACCCATCCACCCATCCACCCACCCATCCACCCACCCATCCACCATTCCACCCACCATCCACCCATCCACCCACCCACCAATCCACCCATCCACATCCACGCACCCACCATCCACACCCATCCATCCACCCACCCACACCACACCCAACCATCCACCCATCCACCCCACCCCACCCCACCCACCACCCACCCATCCACCATACACCCACCCACCCACCCATCCACCCACCGATCCTCCCACCCACACCATCGCACACACATCACACCCATCCACCCATTCACACACATCCACCCATGCCCACCCAGCCCACCCCCCAACCACCCACCCACCCTCCATCCAGACCCCCACGCACCATCCACCATCCACCCATCCACCAGTCCCACCATCCACCCACCACCCACCCATCCATCCACACCCAATCCATCCATCTGCACCACCCACCCATCCACCCATCCAACACCATCCACCCACCCATCCAAACCCATCCACCCACACACCACATCCACCCCCTCCAACCACACCATCCACACCACCCCCACCCACCCTCACCATCCATCCACCCCCCATCCACCCACCCCACCCATCCACCCATCCACCCACCCCCACCATCCACCCACCCCATCCACCCACCCACCCACAACCCATCCATCCATCACCCACCCATCCAAAATCCGCATCCACTCCACCCATCCACCCCCCATCCACCCACCTCCACCCACCCACCCACCCACCACCCATCCACCCACCACCCAACCCACCCACCATCCACCATCCACCCATCCACCATCCACCCATCCACCCACCACCCACACCACCCACCCATCCATCCCTTCCACCCTCCATCCCACCACCCATCCACCCTCCCACCCATCCATCCATAACACCCACCACACCCATCCACCACACCACACCATCCATCCACCCATCCACCCACCCACCCACCCCTTCCACCCATCCACCCATCTGCTCCTTCCCCCAACCAACATCCACCCCATCCACCCACCCATCCTCCACCCCACCCACCCATCCCACCATCCACCCAACCCCATCCACCCATCCACCCATCATCACCCCCATCCATCCACCATCCCACCCATCCACCACACCACCACCCCATTCCATCCACCCACCCACGCCCATCCCACCACCCCACCGATCCTCCACCCACCCATCACATACCATCACCCATCCACCATCCACTTTGCCACTCCCACCCCATCTCACCACCACCCATCCACCCACCACGTATCCCTGACTCCACGACAATCACCCATCCACACCATCCACCCAACCCATCCACCCAAACCCATCCACCCATCCACCCACCCCATCCACCCCACACCATGCCACCACCTCCACCCCCACCCATCACCCACCCATCCACCACCCACCCATTCCCACCATCCACCATCACCCCTCCACCACCCATGCCACACCATTCCACTCCACCCAATCAGCATGCCAAATCCACCCTCCATCCATTCACCCATCCACCTCCCTCCACCCATCCTACCCATCCAACCTCCCTCCATCCACCCATCCTCCATCCACTCCATCCATCCACACCCATCCGCACCCATCTCCACCCATCCACCCACACCCACCCATCCACCCATCCGAACCCGCCATTCCTGCTCACCCATCCACCCATCCACCAGTGACTCCACATCCACACCACACTCCATCCACCCATCCCAGTCTCCATCCACCCATCCACCTCCACTCCACCCACCCACCCATAACCACACCCACACCACCCATCCATCCACCCATCCCACCCACCCATCGCCACCCACCCATCCACCCACCCACCATCAGCCATCCCCCGCACACCATCCACCCATCCATCCACCCATCGCACCCACCAACCCCATACCACCCACCCACCCACCGCATTGACCCACCCATCCAGCCCACCCATCCACCACCCACCCACCCATACCCACCATCCCACCCATCCAACACACCATCCCACCCATCCATCACCCACCCATCCATCCACCCATCCACCATCCACCCATCCACCCATCCACCCATACCCCACCCACCCTCCCATCCATCCAACCATCCACCATCTCATCCACCCCATCCACCACCCACCATCCACCACAACATCCACCATCCACCACCATCCACCCACCCATCCACCCACCCATCCACCCACCCCCATCCACCCCACCCATCCATCCACCCCATCCATCCCACCCACCCCCCACCCCATCCACCACCCATCCACCCATCCACCACCCATCCACCCACCCATCCACCCTCCCAACCCATCCACACCACCCATCCACCCCATCCACCCACCCACCTCCACCCATCCCACCCATCCACCCACCACCATCCACCCATCCACCCATCCACCCACCCCCATCCACCCAATCCATCCATCCACCCAACACCCATCCCCACCCACCACCACCCATCCACCCACTCCACCATCCACCCCACCCATCCATCCATCCACACCATCCACCCACCCACCCATCCACCCATCCATCCACCCATCCACCCACCCCATCCACCCACCCATCCACCACCCATCCCATCCACCCAATCCATCCACCCATCCACCCACCCATCACGCACCCATCCACCCACCCATCCACCCACCCATTCCACCCATCCACACATCCACCACTCCACCGCCCCCCCCATCCACCCCACCCATCAACCCACCCATCCACCCACCCATCCCACCCAACATCCACCCACCCATCCACCCACCATCACCACCCATCCACCCACCACCGAACCAACTCCACCCCCATCCACCCACCCACTACCACCACCCCCATCCACCCATCCACCCATCCACCCACCCACCCATCCACCCACCCATCCACCCATCCACACCCATCCACCCATCCACCCATCCACATCCACCTTCCATCCCACCCATCCATTCCACCCATCCACCACCATCCACCCCATTCCACCCACCCACCCATCCACCCATCCACCCATCCACCCATCCACCCATCCATCCAGTCCACCACCCCACCATCCACCCACCCACCACCCACCCATCCATCCACCCAATCCACCCACCCATCCACCACCATCCACCCATCCATCCACTCCAATCCACCCATCCACCACACCATCCATCCATCCACCCACCCATCACACCCACCCGATCCCACCCATCCACATCCACCCATCCATCCACCCATCCATCCCATCCACCCACCATCCCCCATCCACCCACCCACCCCATCCATCCCCACCACCACCCACCATCCACCCATCCCATCCCCAATCCACCATCACCATCCACCCATCCACCATCCACCACCCATCCACCCATCCCTTCCACCCACCCACCCATCCACCCACCCATCCACCCATCCACCCCCCCATCCCATCCACCCATCCCACCCCACCATCCACCCATCCACCCACCCCCCATCCACCGCATCCACCCATCCACCACACTCCACCACCCATCCACCCACCATCCATCCACATCACCACATCCATCCACCACCATCCATCCATCCACCCACCCACCCATCCACCCATCCATCCACCCATCCACCCACCCCCACCCCACCATCCATCCATCCACCACCCACCCCATCCACCCATCCACCCATCCACCCACCATCCACCCATCCACCATCCATCCCATCCACCCACCCACCCATCACCCACCATCCACCCACCCATCCCATACTACCATCCATCCATCACCCATCCACCCACCACCCATCCACCCACCCATATCCACCCACCCATCCACCCATCCACACCATCCACCCACCCCCATCCACCCACCCATCCATCCATCCACCCATCCACCCATCCATCCATCCATCCATTGATCGATCGCTCAATCAATCAACCAACATCCCTCTCCTTCTCCCTCGGTCCTACATTTTCTACCATTGTATCCGTTGAAGTGTTTAAGAAGGAACTGCAGACGCTGGAAAATCGAAGGTAGACAAAAGTGCTGGAGAAACTCAGCGGGTGCAGCAGCATCTATGGAGCGAAGGAAATAGGCAACGTTTTGAGCCGAAACCCTTCTTCAGACCCTACCTCCCAGAAAAAAAAATGATACCACAGCCACATTTTGCTTCCTCGGTACATGCCTGCGCCTCCATCTCATACCTCATGGCTTCCAGCTCCAGTCCCCTACCTCCCAGTAAAAACACTTCAACTAACCCTCCCATTCCGAATCCGAATTTGCTGTCCTGGGCCTCCCCCGTGGCCAGAGTGAGCACCACCGGAAATTGGAGGAGCAGCACCTCATATTCCGCTTGGGCAGTCTGCACCCCAGCGGCATAAACATTGACTTCTCCAATTCCCGATAGCCCTTGCTGTCTCCCCCCCTTCTCAGCTCTCCCTCAGCCCTCGGGCTCCTCCTCTTCCTTTCTCCTTCCCGCCCCCCACCCTACATCAGTCTGAAGAAGGGTTTTGGCCCTAAACGTTGCCTATTTCCTTCGCTCCATAGATGCTGCTGCACCCGCTGAGTTTCTCCAACACTTTTGTCTACCTACCTGTTGAAGTGTCTTTTAAATGCTGTTATGATCCCTGCCTCAACTAGTTTAGTTTAGTTTATTGTCACATATACTGAGGTACAGTGAAAAGCCTTTTTGTTGCATGCTAACCAGTCAGCGGAAAGTCTATACATTATCACAATCGGGCCGTCCACAGTGTAGGTACAGGATAAAGGTAATATCGTTTCGTGCAAGATAAAGTCCAGAATGTCCGATTACAAATAGTCAGAGATCCCCTTTGGCAGTTCATTCTATATAGCCAGCACTCTCCGAGTCAAACATTGCCTCTCAGGACTCCATTAAATCATGCCCCAGGGAACATAGGTTCCAATGAATCTCTCACCTTAAGCCGATGTCCTCTGGTTCTTGCTTCCCCGACCCTGGGTAAAATACTCCCTGCATTCACTATCTGTTGATAGATTGATGAAGATAGATGGAGAGAAAACAAACAGAGGAACCTTTTCCAAAGCTCGAATGACTACAAGCCTAACCTTTCGGATGTTTACGATGGGGCAACAATCCTATCATGCAAATTTGCCCAGTGAATCTCTTCTGGATTTCTCTGTAATGTCAGAGGTTGAGGGGAGACTTGACAGAAGTATGTACAATTATAAGATCGGTCAGAACCATTTTCCCCAAAACCCGGGCTTGATCCCGACTATGGGTGCTGTCTGTACGGAGTTTGTACGTTCTCCCTGTGACTATTGGGTTTTCTCCCATATTTCAAAGATGTACAAGTTTGCAGGTTAATTGGCTTGATATAAATGTCAATTGTCCCTAGTATGTGTCGGGCAGTGTTAATAAGGTCATAAGTGATAGGATCAGGATTAGGCCATTCAGCCCATCAAGTCTACTTCGCCATCTAATCAAGGCTGATGTATCTCTCCCTCCTAACCCCATTCTCCTGCCTTCTCCCCATAACCCCTGACACCCATACTAATCAAGTATCTATCTATCTCTATCTATCTATCTATATCTGTAGCTTTCTGTAGCAAAGAATTCCACAGATTCACCACCCTCTGACTAAAGAAATTTCTCCTCATCTCCTTCCTAAAAGAACATCCTTTAATTCTGAGGCTAGACTCAGGAGATTCTGATCCTAGACTCTACCACTGGTGGAAACATCCTCTCCACATCCACTCTATCCAAGCCTTTCACTATTCTATGTTTCAATGAGGTCCCCCCTCATTCTTCTAAACTGCAGCGAGTACAGGCCCAGTGCCGTCAAACGCTCATCATAGGTTAACCTACTCATTCCTGGGATCATTCTTGTAAACCTCCTCTGGGCCCTCTCCAGAGCCAGCACATCCTTCCTCAGATATGGGGCCCAAAATTGCTCTCAATATTCCAAATGCGGCCTGACCAGCGCCTTATAGAGCCTCAGCATTACATCTCTGTTTGTTTTTGTATACAAGCCCTCTTGAAATAAATGCTAGCATTGTGTTTGCTTTCTTTACTACCGATTCAACTTGCAGATTAACTTTTTGGGAATCCTGCACCAGCACTCCCAAGTCCCTTTGCACCTCCGATTTCTAATGGTCGGTACAGACTCGGTGGGCCGAAGGGCCTGTTTCCTCGCTGTATCTCCAAACTAAAACCAGAGGGCCTAGCTGTAAGGTGAGAGGCGGAAAGTTGAATGGAGATGTGTGAGGCAATTGTGCTACACAGAGAGGGCGGGCGCCTGGAACGCATTCCGAGGGGTGGCGGTGGAGGCAGGTACGATAGTGCTGTTTAAGAGGCGTTTGGATAGGCACATGGAAATGCAGGGAATAGAGGGAGATGGATCATGTGCAGGCAGGTGGGACCAATTTAACTTGGCATGAGGATCGGCACAAACATTGTGGGTCAAAGGGCCCGTCCCTGTGTTGTACTTGTCTACGTTCTATGGAGTGCCTTTAGTGCTGCGCTATATCCTTTCTTACATACAAGGGCCAAACGGCCCCTGTCTGAGTAATTAAAAATGATAACATATTTTGTTAGAATATATGTCTTTGCTAGCATGTTTGATGTTGTCATTAAAATTAGTGTTTCATTTCTCCAGGATGCCAAATTCACACCCATCACAATTAATCACAACCATAGGCCAACACGGGTAAGAGATCATGCTTCACACCTTCATGGGCTGAATGACTCATTGGCATGCTGATTAACCCACGGAGGTGGTGAAATATTACAATGATTAGATCCTGCAGTATGCTTTTGAGTGCACTGTGAATCACGTTCTCTGTTCGTTTGGTTGAGAGATCCAGCGTGGAAACAGCCCCTTTGGCCCACTGAGTCCACGCCGACCAGCGATCCCTCGTTTCACACTAGTTCTATGTCAATAGACAATGGACAATAGGTGCAGGAGCAGGCCATTCGGCCCTTCGAGCCAGCACCGCCATTTAATGCGATCATGGCTGATCATCCCCAATCAGTACCCCGTTCCTGCCTTCTCCCCATATCCCCTGACTCCGCTATTTTTAAGAGCCCTATCTAGCTCTCTCTTGAAAGCATCCAGAGAACCACCTGGAAAGCATCCAAGCATCCACCACCCTCTGAGGTTTTATTGATGCTTAATTTTTATAAATACTGTATTTCCCGGGGTGGGGGGAGAGCTCCGTTCACAGTGTTTGGGGAGTCTGGCGTTGTGAAGGAGGGGATTGGGGTCAGTAACCCACTTGCCACACTCCGGTCTGAGGGCAGATAAATGGGACTAGGTGAGAGTAAGTGTTCGGCACGGAGTAAAAGGGCCGAGATGGCCTGTTTCCGTGCTGTAATTGCTATATGGTTTTATTGTGGCCGGGGAATGAATTAGCTTGGGTGGCTGCCGCAGCGCTCGGGCACGGACAGCAGAAACTGGCCCGCCACTTCCGAGGAAGGAAGCATCTCGGGTGACTGACTTTGAGCGGCCGCCGGGACCCAACAGCAGAACCAGCTGCCACTTCAGCCCCTTCTGCTGGTCCCCACTCACCTCTGGCAGTGCTCTCCGTCTGAACATCTCTCACCTGCCGCTCGCCGGCCGGCTTCCCGCAAATCTTTAAATTCCAACAGCACACTCACGGGACCGGTTGAGGTTACTTGCCTGTGGTAATTTAAGGAGTTGCGGGACGCGGTTCACATGAGTGAAGCCGGCGAGCGGCAGGTGAGAGATGTTCAGACGAAGAGCACTGCCAGAGGTGAGCGGGCCGGCAGAAGGCGCAGAAGTGGCAGCCGGTTCTGCTGTCGGGTCCCGGCGGCCGCTCGCACTCGAGCTGCTTCTATCCCCGGAAGTGGCGGCCAGTTCTGCTGTCCGTGCCCGGAGCGCTGCGGCAGCGGTGAGTGAGTTACTGATATGATCTCTGACCCCCTCCTTCTCAACCCTCCTGCCCTCAATGCCTCTCCTGCCACCCCTACCCACTCCTGAACGCAATGAAATTTTGTTCAGACCGAAAGGTCTGAATGACAATAAAGGACACTTTGACTTTGACTCCCCGCATCTTTAACCCCTGGCACAGACTCTCCACACGCTGTGAAAGGAACTCTCCCTCCAAATGGACCCTTGAATTAGTATTGTCATTCAATAAGATGACAACTGGTTCAACGTCCCGGTGTGCTCCAGTTTTTCCCACCATCTCTCCACCTGCCTTCATCCTCCGTCCCCCACCCATTCAGTAATTAAAAAATGAAGGAGATTGAGAAACCTTGGGAAAATTGAATTGTTACTTATTTTTATTTTTTTACGAAGAGAACAATCTGCGCATGCGCGGTTTAAGATTTTTTTAAAAGCCGGCTGACTGCCTACCCTGAGTAATTACTCACGGCACGTGCCTGCTTGGGACCAATTACATAGGCTGGTTTATATTAGGAACCCGCACGTCTCTGTAATGTGGGAGAAAACAGAAGCAGCTCAGCCGAATGCCACGTGGTGACAGGGAGAACGTGCAAACTCCACTGCAAGTGGTGAAATCTAGGGGAGGGGTTAAGCAGACATGGTGGGTTGAAGGACCAGTTTCTGTGCTGTACAAGAGGCATAGATAGGGTAGACAAAATGCTGGAGAATCTCAGCGGGTGAGGCAGCATCTATGGAGTGAAGGAATAGGTGACGTTTCTGGTCGAGACCCTTCTTCAGACTCCGAGCCTTGCGTTACCCCACTAGTCACTGCCTGCCATTCTGAAAGGGACCCGTTAATCCCTGCTCTGTGTTTCCTGTCTGCCAACCAATTTTCTATCCATGTCAGTACCCTACCCCCAATACCATGTGCTCTAATTTTGCCCACTATTCTCCTATGTGGGACCTTATCAAATGCTTTCTGAACGTCCAGGTACACTACATCCACTGGCTCTCCCTTGTCCATTTTCCTAGTTATATTCTCAAAAAATTCCAGAAAATTAGACAAGCATGATTTCCCCTTCGTAAATCCATGCTGACTCGGACCGATCCTGTTACTGCTATCCAAATGTGCAGCTATTTCATCTTTTATAATTGACTCCAGCATCTTGCCCACCACTGATGTCAGGCTAACTGGTCTATAATTCCCTGTTTTCTTTCTCCCACCTTTCTTAAAAAGTGGGATAACATTAGCTACCCTCCAATCCACAGGAACTGATCCTGAATCTATAGAATCTAGTCTGAAGAAGGGTCTCGACCCGAAACGTCGCCTATCTCCTTCGCTCCTTAG